>OW799234.1:119300283-119900283 GCA_941918925.1 Phyto melanocephala
ATACCCTTCACCTGTGGTGCACAAGGGTATATATAGCTTTGTCATTCCGTTTGTAATTTCTGCAATTTTCATATCCGACCACATAAAGTATACATTTTCTGAAAGCTTATGAATAGAGGAGTCGATTAATCCCTGACCGTCTGTCCGTGTGTTGGTTGAAATCAACTTTAAAAAGCAACTACATGATCCTCAGATCTCTATATGGTATAAATCTCTTGGATATATCCAGGAATGAATCGCTTTTGAAATTCAGCACTATCGCCCCATAACTTTTTGAGATATGAGCAAAAAACCACGACCACCTCGTTTTTTTACAATTACAACAACAACCTACATACATACTGGTTAAAGTAAACGTGGCATCGAATTCCAGCTGAGGCAAAAAAAAAATTATTTTATTTTATTTAATATATTATTTATATTTTATTATTTTTTTTTAATTTTTTTAAAAAATTTTTTAAAAAAAATTTTTTTTAATTTTTTTTGTAATTTTTTTTTATTATTTTTTGTTATTTTTAATATATTATTTTTTTAGTAATTTTTTTTTTTTATTTTTTTTTTACATGTATGTATGTACGCATTTTATATGAGATGAATGGTGATACAAACAATTGTTATTGCATGACTGCAGGTTGTGAAGGGTATATAAGATTCGGCACGGCCGATTATAGCACTGTTACTTGTTAAAACTATAAAGTTTACTTTTCTCAAAAGTTAACTCTTAGTTTAACACGAATAAGAATGTACACTGATCAAAGAAATTCATTTTAACTTAATTAATTCAACGCAAACTGAAACAGTTTTTAGGCAGTTGAAATCGTTTAAATCAGCTGTTTTTTTTAATTAAATTGTTCGAAACAGCTCCCCTATCCCTTGCCTTCTTCTGCTATAAAAAATAAATATTTTTCAATGAAATATTTTTTGGTTTTCTCTGGCTAAAGATTAATTATTTTCATAAGAAATTTAAATATTTTCTTGAGCCAGACAAAATCAATATTGACTTAATCAAAAGAATAAATAGAAAAAAAATTATATAAAATAAGAAAATTGTACCAGAAATATATTGAGTGTACCAGTGTACCACTAGACTTTTGATTGTACCAAATTTGGTACAATCGTACTACAAATCCCAACTATGATTGACACCTAGTTATCTACAACATTTTAATGTTTCAAGTGTAAATACGATTTTAATAAAATATGCACATACAATTTTAATTAATAAGTTTTAAGTGCTTTTAACTAAAAATAATCATATTCAAAAACCTATCAAGTAGTGCTTAGATTGAAAAAAAATCTACAAATTTTAGTCCGATCAGACTAAACTGGCATCCCTGATTTTACAGTATAAAAAACAGTCAGCTGATTAAATACGAATGCCTTATAAGTCTACCTTGATGTACACAAATCTATGATATATATTTTATTCTATTCAAAAACATTTTAATGTCGCGTTGAACATAGCTTTTTACTAATTAAAATTAAAAAACAAATAAAAAACAAAAGTAAAAATAAAAAAAACGTCAGCTAGTTTTGTAACAAATTACGGCACTTAATATTCTTAACATAAATTCTATTGCCATTATTTCAACAAATTTAGCCAAATAATACACCTCAAAGCTGTCAATCTAAAAAGAGACCCGCCACAATACACTATTTTGGTAAAAAAAAAATACAAACAAAAAATACTTTAATAATCTTACACACATAACTATATTCATTTACAATTGCAAAAGAATATGGTTACTTCATAATCATGGCTGCACCATGTTTAAGCATTTTTTGTTAAAAATAAAAACTAAAAACAAAATATACTTATTTTTACATTTGCATATTACTCCAGTTAAACGCCTACAAGAAACTAAATTTGCCAAAAAAAAAAAAAAAAAATTAGACAAATTCAAATAGAAGAAATAGCAGCTCATTGAAAAGTGCACATAATGCAGTAACTAGTGCCAAGAAAAGTTCAAAGTTTAATTACTCTGAAAATTACTGTACAATTCATAAAAGCTTTACTGCATATTGTTTAAGCTCAACTTGTATTTATTTATACTCATTTGTTCTATGAATATTTTAAGATCTCTAACAAAAAATCCTTGAAACGCACGACAAACTAACACAATCAAATTTTTTACAAGCAAAAAAAAATGCAAAAAAAATTAATATTCATTTTACAGCTCTTTTACAACAAATGAAAAGATTGTAAAGTATTCATTGCAAATAAAAATTTTCTTGCAAAAAAAAGCTAAAAAAAAATTTTTAATTAACTTTATATACAATTTTAAATTGAATCTCTTTGTTAAACTTTTTTTAGTCATCCCCTACCATCAGAAGGTACATAAAGGTTTGTCATTGCATGCGTAACATTTAAAAATATTTATTTAAGTTTTAATCAAAATTTTTAATACTTGATACTTTAGCAATGTACCCATTATTCGCTTTTTTGTTTGCTTGACTAACAGAATCGAAAAATTTAACTAAAGTTTGTGATTTATTTCGAGTATTTGAATATGGTTCCAAGGGCATATATAGAAATGACCTTTAGTTCGATACATTTTTACAGTATTCATCTCCGACCCTTTAAAGTATATATTTCCTAAAATCTTATGAGAAGAGAGTCGATAGAGCAATGTCTGTTCGTCAGTCGGTGTGTTGATCGAAATCAAGTCGTCGAAGCAAATATCTATATGTGAAATATCTGGTAATATAGCGTTATTTATATCCATTACAATCACTCCTTAAATTTATGAGATATGAGCAAATAAATACGACTGTCTTTGCTTTTCCCTATATTTTTAAAATAAAAATAAACATTTTTAATATATATTGAGCCAGTATTTTCAGCTAAAGTTTCTAAAGGTATATTTTATAGCGATAATCACCAAATTTGTCAAGTAGTGAGGGGTGTGTAATAATTCACTTTGTTTAGGTCAATAAAGGAAAACGTGATTTTTTGTTCATATCTCAGCCCCTAATGGGTCGAAGTTGCTGATTTTCAATATCAATATTACCTAAATAATTTTTGATAAACTCATACCTCATACAAGTCCGTGGGATGTATAGGGCTTTCAATGCACACATGGACGGACAACCAGACAAAATATATATATATATAGCTTAATCAACTTTCTTTCTACAAGATATCGTTCAAGGAAGGGCTAGGTTAGGTTAGGTTGATAAAGAGGGGCACTAAAAGCCCAAACCCACACCGATTATACACGTATGTATACCCCATTGGCATGTTGTGCGCTCTATAGGAAGGAAAATTTCCCCTAATATACCATAATCCTAATTTCGTCAAGGTAAAAATATCGACTAGATCAGAAGCCCAGTTCCTTCAATGAAATCCCCTATCGATTTCAAATTTGAATCCCTCAGGCATTCCAAGTTCGGAATGGTATCCACCTTTAAGTGTTCGCGCCTAATACGCCCAAACGTAGGGCATTGACAAAGGTAATATTCCAAAGTCTCCTCTTCCTTCTCGCATGCCCTACTTGTCATTTCTTTGGACAGTCCCATGCGAGTTAGATGATTTTATTGGGCTAAGATTGCGCAATTACATAAATTTTTACGACTATGGATTAATCGCTTGACTACTGCTTATTGACATGGTTTTGTGACTTAAGGGGTTAGGTCACACAATTCTTTTATAATTTTATAATAAATATTCATAATTGTAGTTGACGATTAATCACTTTTATCCTTAAAAAAAAAACACGAAAAGAAACTCTAACTTCTATAGACAGTTTTAAAGTACAAATGGACAAAATATGAATTTTTTAAAGGGCTTAAGTAAGATCTGTTTGCTAAAAAATTCAATAAATTTTTTTTGCAAAAAACTTAACTAATACTTCTTACACTTAAATAAAAATAATTTCAGCAAATTTGGAGTTAACGCAGGGTATTAAAAATTAGTGATTGTCGAATAAACTTTGTTATAAGTTTCTACATGTTTTTTTTTTGTTTTTACTTTTAATAGTTAAGTTTTTGATTTCTTCAGACATTTTGGCAAGTTATAATCAAATTGCCAAGCTGCTACCAAATGTTGTGATTTTTTTTTTTTTTTTTGCAATAGTTCATTTAGCCTTAAGCATTAGTTTTTTGCTTTAAATTAAAAATGAGTCAGTATTTGCTGTTTGAGTATAAAAAGACATAAACTGAATATGGAAATTATTATCGATTTTTGAATATGATTTTATATTTAAATACATTAAAGAAAAAGATTAATGATACCCACCTGTCATAATAATTGAATATGTCATTGTTATGTATTGCACAGTATTTAAAGTCATTCACAAGCTATTTTTAATTAATTCGATGTTTAATTTGTATTGGACATAAACTTTAAAAATTCAAGCTACAAATAGAAGAAACGAAAAAAGCAAAACTTAGGTTGGGTCAAAGTCAGCATAGGGATTCAAAATTTATTAGTTTTTTCATACTTTCCTATTTATTATAATTTTTTTGTTTGTTTTTTTGATAATAAAATATACAAAATGGAAATTTTTTACACCAAGTATGGATAGTAATGTCACCTAATACCCTCCATTTTCAGCTTTGAAATAATGAGTTCGTTTTAAGGCATTTAAGATCTTTAAAATTTTTTGACTGCAGCTTTTAAATATACGCAACAATATTGGTTTTGATTTCAGGAATTGTTTAGGAATTGTTCACATATACTCCCTTCTTCAAACAACCCCACAGAAAATAATCGCAGGCTGACAAATTTGGCGAAATCACTGGCCAATAATTCTCCAAATTTCTGGAAACGATTCGGTTTCAAAAATTTTACAGAAGCAGGACGAAAAAAAATATTTTATGATAAAATGATACCGGTCTCCATTTCCTTTTACAGCACTTCTCTCTTCGTTTTCGAAGAAGTAAAGCTGAATGATGATGCCGAAGCAATTGGCGTTGATTGTTGTTGATTTTCAGAAGCCTTGAACCGACAGTTCTGCTTATTTGTACCAATTGCACCCTATATGGTAACCAGCCAAGCCCAGCGCGCGTTGCTACGCCCCTCAATGAATAAAAATGCACTCTGAATTTTAATTGACTGTCAAGTGCTAGAAGCTAAAAATGTATATTTTTTTTTATGGAAGTGACACTGCCCACTTTTCTAATCACGAAAATATATAGTCATGACAGCTTAATATGTGTGCAAAGTTTCAGAAAAATCAAAGAAGTTCAAGTAGCTGAAAACGATATATTTTTTTTATGTGCATGACACTGCCCACTTTTCTAATCTTGAAACTGTATATTCATGAGAGCTAAATATGTGTGCAAAGTTTCAAAAAACTCGGTGGGTGGTAAAAAACTTTTTACTACCCATAAACACTCCCTGGAATGTGTAAAACAACTTGCCAAAGTTTGAGTCCGATCGGCTTTACGGTTTGGGAGTCTATAGGCAACACACACACATACAGAGTTTCACTAGATAACAGGAAATCTTTTTTTTAAATGTGTCGTAGTGAGGTACGACACATTCTTAACTAAGCAGAACGCCTTCTGATAGATGTTTCTGCTGTTTTGTTATCACTTTGATCTACATGTTCAATATTTTCCGCCGCGCACATTAAACCTTGTCTACCGGTGCGAGGCAATTCCCCTACGGTGTAATTTTGGTGGTGATAATGAACTAAGTAATGAGTCATTGCTGCAGATAGCAAGATGGTGTAATTTCAGAGCGTAAAGGAGAGCAATTTTTGTCTGTATTTTTTTATGTATAGAGTTTGACAATTTCCGGAGTTGAAATCATTTTTTTAAATATCAAACTGACATACTTCAGAACACAAAAAAATAGTCAGTTGGGCTGGCACCACCAACTTGTATAAGTGTACCCTGGATAGCAAACTATCGACGATATGCTCTTAACGTGAAAAGAAAAGATGTCTGATTTAAATAATAAAATTCTCTTATTCTGGTTCCTTTCTCAGATCTAAATGTCTACATTATTTATTCTCCATGTGTTATTTATTTGCATAAATACGTAATCTAAAAAATACTTAAAAAGTATAGAAAAGAAAAATTTATTAAAATGTTTAGCCCCATGTTGACTTTTTCTCAAATTAATTGTGTGAAGTACAATTTTTTCAAACGCAGTCCTTATTTATAATTATACCCGCCACCAAAAAAATGGTGGGGGTATATTCATTTTGTCATTCCGTTTGTAACACATCGAAATATCCATTTTAGACCCCATAAAGTATATATATTCTGAATCAGGGTTTGATTTGAGGACGATCTAGCTATGTCCGTCTGTCTGTCCGTCTGTTGAAAGCACGATAGAGGTCGCACCGAAAAAGCTAGGAGGCTCAAATTTTGCCAAAATCTTTCTTATAGACAAGGTTTGGTATTGAAAATGGGCTATATCGGAATATTAAGAAGTGAGTTATAGCTCGGAATGTAAGAGTAGGTCGAAAAAACCGTGTCCTACGAACATCGAATAAAATGGAATTGTGTCCAAACGCATTAACGTAGACTCATGAAACTTCGAATATATATTTCCTGAGTAAAAACAATATGTTTCTCCGAAAATCATCTAAATCTATGTATTAGGAAAGGAGTTATCGATCAAAATGTACGAAAATTTATACCGCACAGTGTATTTTTCGGTATACTTAAAAACAAAAACGTCATAAAAGCAACAAAATTGAATGTACGACTCTGCAATTTTGCACACTTTGCTTTTTGGTGAGAGGCTTTTTTTAACGAAAAATCAATGTGCCACGCCCACTTTTACGCCCACCTCCCATATAACGTTTTAACTAAAATTCATATAATTTCTCTACTAATAAAGATTTTGGAATAATAAAGGGCTATATTGAAACATCTAAAATGTACTCATTCGCAATAATAACTTTGACACGCCTACTATAACGCCCACTTTTCACGTTATCTCCCGTTAACGAAATTTAAAAGCTCATAAAACCGCCAAAATTAGAGGTATGATGATCAAATTTGCTACGTATATCCCCCTAGGCAGTGTCATTATTGTACAAAAAAATTAAGGTGACATGCGCACTTTTACGCCCACCTCCCATATAACGTTTTACCTAAAATTCATATAATTTCTATATTAATAAAGATTTTGGAATAATAAAAGGCTATATTGAAACACCTAAAATGTACTCATTCGCAAAAATAACTTTGACACGCCTACTATAACGCCCACTTTTCACGTTATCTACCGTTAATGAAATGTTAAAGCTCATAAAACCGACAAAATTAGAGGTATGATGAGGAAATTTGCTACATATATCCTTCTTATCAATGTAGTTGTTGTGCCAAAAAGTTTGGGTGACATGCCCACTATAACACCTACCTCCCATATAACGGGTTTTCTTAAATTCATGTAATTTCTCTATTGACAAAGTTTTTGGGAAAATAAAGAACTATATTGAAATATCTAAGTTGTATTTATTAGCAGAAACTTTATTGACACGCCTACTTTAATGCCCACTTTGTCAAAAAATGTCACAAATGTCAAATGAAATGCAGAAAACAAATTTAAAGACTAGCTGTAGTTCACCTTCAACATGGGCCCTTAAAATTTAACCACCCTCTACAAAGAAAGTGATACATATTTTATTATAAAAAGATTATTCCATAATGATTAACAAAATAATAAATATTGTGCTTTAAATATACACAAAATTGGTGGTGGGTATAAAAGATTCGGCACAGCCGAATATAGTGCTCTTACTTGTTTTAAATTTGTGCGGGAATATATGTACATATGTCAAATGTCCACCCTAGTTGAAAATATTTTTTACAGTATTTTGAAGAAATGGCAATTTTTTGGATTTTTCGTAAGTAACAAAAAAAAAAACGAATAATAAATTTTATTAACTTAATTATGTTATTTAACTGTTTCCTTGAGCTAACCTTCTAATCTAATTATCTAAGTACACAACCTTATATAACTAAGTAATCCCGAATGTCTTATAGAATCGTCCTTGATAAACAAAATAATTAAAAATATCATGATAAATATATTTATTCTTGAAACACTTATGACCGGAACTTTAACATAGACACATGAACGAGTAATAAAGGCAAAACTGCAGCAATATAATACTAATAACATACTTAGATAAAAAGGTTTAAACCATTTAATCATACATCTGAAAATAATTATTTATTTTAACAAAACTCATTACTGCTGTTGTTATTAATTTTAAAGCAATAAAAGCAACATCTGCTGCATGATTATACTCGTAACCAAAAATAATTTCAAGCTATAATTTTCTCACATCTACAAAGAGTAAATGAATGGAACAATATATTAATTAATAATTAGGCAAACATTACTTAAACACATCTACACACACTCAAGTACTTGGACTATAATAATCTGAACAATAAACGAAATATATGCATGTCTACACATACCATACCGATGGTAAACTACTGCATTGTATACATACATACGTACAATATATAAACATTTGAGATTTGTTTAGACGCTAAAAGCTCTTAAGAATAATTTAACTATAAATTGCGATTTAAACACAGACACTTTAACACACTTAAAAACATACATTTATACATATGTACAACATACATACATACATACATACATACATTCTGACATAATGTTGGTCTAAAACAAAACACTTTGAATTGTACGTCGATCAGTTGGCCAGGTTGTAAGTAAGACGAAAAATAATGAAAATAAGTGGCGCTATAATTCAAACTGAAGACGAGACCTCGCAAATAACTTGTCTATAATCGTACTGGTAGTCGTATCATTATTGTGATCATCATTCGTTAAAGAGTTTGCGACTAAAATTTAACTTACAAATTATAACATTCAAAATGTATTGCGTTTGAAATGAATAGTTGTACAAGTTCTATGGCATAGTTGATGGTCAATTGTACTTGTAAATAAATACTAGTCAAACATAATGTATTTGATTGTGTATGATTGTATTTGTGAGGTTAGTCAGTTATTAACAAAGCAGAGGTGCAATAGCAAATTTTAATTAATTGCGTTTTTATGTAGAGTGTTCCCACTGCACAAAATTTTTAAGTTCTAATAACAACATTTATTTGTTTGGTTTTGTTAAAGTATAGTCCGTTTTAATGACATTTAAACTAACAGATGTATGAAGATAATTCTTCCCATTGCACCGCAACCAAAAATAGGTAATTTGTAGAGGCAGAGGATCGTCTATGCGTCATAGTTTTTAGTTTAGCCTAATACTAATACCCGCTGGCGTAGTGAATCCACACTATCGAACATAATCTCCTAACGCAGAGTATCCTGCAGTTTCAGAGTACTTGCTCTGAGCTTTCATCTTTCATGTCACAAAACCGACAGGTCACTAAATTCGATCCATCAATAGTTTTCAAATGATATTCGAGGTCCTTCCTATTTAGTGAAGGGAGTCCCTTAAGTTTGGCTTTACACAAAAAGGCACTAAAACGTATGGCATAGATTTGAACCTGGAATATTAAAAATATTTACCCACAGGCAGGCATCAATCTTTGAAAACCTGAACTAAAAGCTCAAGCATCAGAATCGCTATTTGACTGTTTTAAACCATGTGGGGTGAAAGGAACCGAGATGTAGTTTGTTATTATTAGAACCATTAAGCACAACTAATTTCTTAGACGAAAACATCAGTATATTATACTCTAAAATCCAATTGTAAATTACAAAATTAAAATCTACATGTTTTATTCTTTGCCATAATAATTTTTACAAAAGTAATCGTAAGTCTCACAAGATGTGATCTTATTATGTGGGCCCCAGATAGCAATAGTATTAAAATACAAATAAATAAGGAATGATATCCAATAAGTGAATTCATTTTTATAACAGCAAAGACATATCTTGCTATAGGAAGCAAGCATTCTTTAATCATCCTTCCGCCGAAGCAGCAATTCAAAGTAAGCTGAAGAAAGACTAGAAAATTTCTAAGCCCCTATCTCTATTCCGTTTTTCGATAATTCAGTAGTCGGTCGCAGTATCTCTACTAAACCAATTTTTTTAATACATAATAATTTTGCTAAGCTAAGAATTCACAGAGGACGATAATTATCAGAAAAAGGATTTTCTATACTATCATCCATTTTTGTTCTCTGTCCGAAAGTTCAGCCACCATTTTAAGAAAGTCCACCTAAAATATTCTTCTATTCCGCTTAAGAACACCCGGCATCCTCGACGTTAGTACTTAATTAAGATCCAGACAAAAAGTTTTCGACTTTTGTTAGCAATGGAAATGTTCAAATTGTTTACATACGAAATACAACAAAATATATCTTCTGTACTGCTTATAATTTCCTTACTTGCTGCAACCTCATTCAGCAATGCGTAAGGAGAAGACATGATAAAGCTATTCCTAACATGGATGAAGTTAGCGCTTATTAGTTGCAAAAAAGAGACATGCGAAATGTGGCATTACATATACAAATCATTTGTTCTAGAAGCCCTCTATAAAGCGGATAAGCGCTAGGTAAGCCATTCAAGAAGCGCTTTTAGGTAATTATATTTTTTTTGGTAGGATAACTTCCAATTTCGCTTCTCAACAATATGGCAACTTTTGTCTGATGATTGACTTTTATTAAGTGATGGATGTTAACTAAATTGACGTCGCTGATTTCAATTATGTCCTCAGTTTTTTTGTAACAGCTTTTGCTATTTTGCTTAAGGAAATGATTTCGTATTTTGTAAAAATGTACCTGTTTTAATGAATGTAATGGAATTTCAAAATTAATTACTTTTTTAGTGGGAAGCGTCTATTCACAGACTTTTCAAAACGTAGTCTAAAATGTGTTGTTTTACACAATAGGAAAAGAAGAATATTCAGCTATTACTTTGGTCTTAGACAAAATTAAACACCTTTAGCTCATTTGTTGATTAAAAATGATCAACTTTTCTTGAGGGCAACAAGGTGGTTAACTGCTGGATAACAGAACGTGATAAACTCATCTTTTACGTGATAAACCCATAGAGGATTGTATAAAAAAGGTCTGTCAACAAATTTTCTAAAACTGAGTGCAGAAAAGATAAATTAGAGAAGTTTTGACGACCGATAAAAAGATCATAAACAAAAGACTTAAATTTTACAGACAGAATGACAGATATTGAGAAAGCGTTATGGAGTTAGGTAGGTAGGTAAGGCAGGTACATATGTAGTTACACTCACATGGAGACCATTACGGTCCATTGTCACGCTTTATTATAGAAATGAAGAGAATAATAGAATAAGAATACAAATAATTAGAATTGAAGAGAAAGAGAAGCAGACCAGTCCAAAGTCTCTGGCGGGAATCAAACCCTCAACCGCCAAACTAGCCAGCACACTACTGACTAGTCCACCGGGGCACCCTAAGCGTTATGGAGTTAATTTGTTTCTTAATTTTTTTTTTGGGAAATAAGAAAAGTTTGGAATTTTCTCAACACGTCAAACAACTGATGAGGCACATTTAAAGGCTTGGATGTAACATGAGCATCAAGTAACACTTTCTTCACAACCACCTGGACTATATTCCCGTCAATCTTGGACACTTAAGTAAAGAGCAGGTTGAACGATTCCGTTAGCACCTCCGTACTATGGAAGAATGTCATCAGGGCAACTAAAACGCACACATCATGACTAACTGTTGTTGAAGCATACAGAATAGCACTTTTCCTTTACCTTTAGCTAGAAAATCATATAAGAGAAAGATTTTCTCATTATTAAGTTAGAATTATCTCTAAATTTATAGTGTTTTATTATAAGAATAAATATCCGTGTCATATCTTTTTAACTAGACCCGATACAGAAATTTCAATCATGGAATTGAAATCGTCATCCAAAATTTGATTGATATCATAAAATATTCGTAACCCAATTATTAGAAATACTGTTGTGCAGTGTAATTAAACCAATTGAGATAGAGTTTTTTAGCACTTCTTCTATCGATATAAACACAGCCATTGCTCTATGTTCCCTCTTGGATCCATTTATATACTATATGTGCGAGTATAAATGCCAACAATTCAGAATTAAAAGTCATTTGTCTAGCCAAAAAATCAACTACTAAGAAGTTTTACATACTACACATTGCCTTTAAAGTTGTAAACCGAATTGCCTTTGTAACCAGTTTTAGATAAGTTCAACTTTTAATAGATATCTAGTAGCATTTATTCTACAGTGAATGCTGCACTCTACTTCTCTATAGAAAATAATTTGCCTACCAGCAGGATAAAAAATCTATTTTATATTTTTGGGTCAAGCTCATTACCAACAACCCTTTTTTCCAAATTAATTAATTTGTAACTCTATCCAATCGACCCCTGTGCGCGAAATTATCGTATGTTACAAAAACAAAATTTTACAGGAGAGCGTTTTTATTACTTTTAAATAAATAAAAACGTGAAAAACACTAATACATACGATATAATGTACACAGTGTTATCTCCATAACTAAAACAGTTATCGATATAATAATATATATAATGGATTAAAGGATGTAGAACCAATTTGCATAAAAAAAGTCGATTTCTAAAAAAACGTAACATACGATAATTTCGCGCAATGGGGTCGATATTTTGATTTAAAATTAAGTTGAAATAATCTTGTAAAGATGTGAACAACTTTTAGAATAAATTTTCTGTACACAGTGTAAACCGCCAATATATGCGATTACTATGCTTTGGCTGAATGATAGTGAACGCATTTAAATGTTTGCACACATATAAATATACTCTGCATACAGCAACGTCATGCGAAGGCGTTGTTTAACAGAGACTATTTAGTTGAGATTTTAAACACTGGTAGTTGGTTGTTGATAAATATATTTGTTGTAACATTTGTGTGGTAATAAAATTGGCAACATACTACAAAGACTTTTTTAAGTAACAACTAAATACGTTGTAAGCACTGGTAGGTAAGTAGTATACCGCTTTAAATTGTTGCTGACGATGAAGCAGCCTGAAAATTTTTGAAATAAAGTTGATGGCGACGAGTTTTTTTTTTTTTTTTGTAAATAGCACTAGCTGAGAGCAGATTTATTTGGTGGCAAACCAGCGTTTATTGTTTTTTTTTTTAACGTTGAATAAGAATAGTTAGAATTTGTTTGAGCAGACTTCGGTTGTTTGTTGCGGGAGAGGTTATGACCGGAGGGGTTGCCGCTATTGCTGCTAGTGATGTTTTGTGATTGTTGGGTGGTTGTGGTGTTTTTTTTCATGTAGCGAACAAAGTGTTGGGAAAATAAAAAAAAAAGCATTGTCAATTTCATTTGCCTTAAGTCTTCTAAGTAGTGTTGGATTGTTGTTAGTATAAATACTTGTTGCTAATCTCTAACTGTTATTAGTTGAGCCATTTCAATCTTACTGATAGGAAGTGCTCCTTGAGACTCGGTTAAAAAAATGAAACGTTCTATTATAGTTTTATTGGTGAGCTTAAGCGCTCAAGCTTTTGCTGGTTTTCTGGGCGGCGGCGGAGGTGGCTGGTCAGGAGGTGGTTCCAGCGGCTGGTCGAAGTCAGGTGGTGGCGGTAGTGGTTGGTCAGGATCAGGTTCTAGTATTTGGCCACAAAAATCAGGAGGTGGATGGTCCAGCGGTGGTAATGGAGGATGGTCCAGTGGTGGTAGTGGGGGATGGTCCGGCGGCGGTAGTGGTGGTGGCACTAAGATCATTAAAATTATAAGTCTTGGTGGTAGTGGTGGAGGCAGTGGCGGCTGGCCATCGGGTGGTAGCAGTGGTTGGTCTTCAGGTGGTGGAGGCAGTGGATGGAAATCGGGCGGCGGTAGTGGTGGTTGGTCTCTAGGAGGTGGTGGTAGTGGTGGTGGTGGTTGGCCTTCAGGTGGCTGGTCTTCAGGCGGTAGTGGTGGTGGCTGGAAATCAGGCGGCGGTGGAGGTTGGTCTGGTGGCAACAGCGGTTGGTCCTCCGGCGGTGGTAATGGTGGTTGGTCCTATGGTGGCGGTGGTGGTGGTAGTGGCTGGAAATGGTAAACTTGTGATCATTGTAAATAGAAACATTCAAGCAGTGATATCAATTCAAATAACAAATGTAAATAAATTGTGTTCATATGTGTTTATAGCAAAAAAAAAAACAAAAAACATTTTAAAAAATTTTGTTTATATTTATATGAAGTAGTATTAAAAGATGTGTAAATAAACAAATGTTAAAAATAGAAATAAGCAAATATACAAAAAATATAATTTTTCACAAAAAAAAGTAGTGTCATGTTTTATTAAATTTATCAATGTATAAAGGACTCCTTGATAAACAAATTAACAATCGGTTTTAAACATCAAGACATTTTTAAAGTTCTTTTTTTTATATCGTCTAAATTTCTTGATCTTTTTTATTGATTATATATGATTTTTCCAAGCTTGAGATCAACTTTTTTAGTTTTTTTATAAAAAATTATTTATTCTAACCAATATTTCGCTACCAAACAATGGGTAGCTTCTTCAGGGCAATATGTATACAAATTTTATAAAAACAAAAAACAAATTCAAAACAATTTCAAATTGCAAAAATATTTTGTAAAAAGGCGGGAAAATATTTTTTCTTTTTTTTTTCTTAGAGAACGTCCTGCGTGACAAATTAATTTATAATCATAAAAATGAAAATTATAATAGCGGATATTCTTATACCACATTCACACCAAACTACCTATAATATAATATCTTGTTGCAATTTTTTTACATTTTCTTGGCAAATCTTTTTTAATGCAATTCAAACTTTCAGGCACGTTTATTTGTGATCCGTTTAGTTATAATACATATTCAAGAAGAGCCAATGTATCTTAACTTTTCCTTTTTAATATTCAGATAATACGATCTTGCATCCTTAATCCTTTTATCAAAATGGATTGTGAGACTTCTAAACATTATTTTAAGACTCAATTAGAGACTCAGATCTATTGAAACTAGAAAAAAGTGACGGCTTTAGGATATCAGGATAATGACGCATGTATTTTTAATGTAATTAATTTTATTTTGTTTAATTTTAATGAAAGGAGTGTATCGGAAAAAATCTGCGGTTGCTTTAAGTTAAATAAAACGCAAATTGTGCAATAAATAATTTTTCTTTTTATCACGTTAGCTTTTATATATACAGATGTCATTCATTAATTTTCAATTGTTATTACGATCAAAATGAACTGCGAAAAAAAGTACGTTAAAATATATGTTTAATTAAAACTTTTCAAAATAATCCGTCATGGACTTTTAAAAAAATACCAAAAAATTTTAAAGTTGACCTGAGCATTGAAAAAAAACCTGGATAAGGAAATAGAAAAGGTTTAAGAAGTCAAGCAACTGTTTTAAAGAGAACCTAACACTTCTATTAGAAAAGCAGCGCGTGCGGTGAAATGCTCTTATAGTTTTTTCCAAAGGGCCAAAGCTTATGCTGGGCTGAAGACATACAAAGTTCAGAAAGTTCCAGATCGCAATTCGGCAAAGAACTTAGAAGCGAAAAAACGAGCGAAACAATTGAAGGCAGATTGTACTTATAAAAAAATACTCCTGTTATGTGATGGATAACAAAACATACATACTGGCAGACTTTTCTCAACATCCCGGCCAAGATTTTTATGTTGCTGATGAAAGGGATAATATTCAGGAAGAGTTACGGACAAAATAACAAACAAAATTCCTTAAGAAATTTCTCGTGTAACAAGGTATTTGCAGTTGTAGCAAACGAAGCCAAGCATTTGTGGCATCAGGCACGATAAATACAGAAATTCATATCATGGAGTACCTACAAAAACGACTTTTACCTTTTTTGAGACAGCACCGAGTACCTACATATTTTTGGGCTGATTAAGCATCAAGTCATGTCAGGGTGCCCCGATGGACTAGTCAGCAGTGTGCTGTTCTGCTAGTTTGGGGGTTGCGGGTTCGATTCCCGCCGGAGACTCTGGACTTGTCTGCTTCCTTTCTATTCTATTCTAACTTTGCTATTCAGGTACCACAAAGGGATCAATATAATGGACCCAAGTGAGCTGCACAACAGCTGCCTATTCTACCTAACCTAACCTAACCTAAGCATCATGTCACTATGGAAAAATGGCACTTGAGTGGTATTCAAAGAATAATGTCATATTTGTAGCACGAGAGGCAAATCCACCTAACTGTCCAGAACTCAGGCCTGTGGAAAGGTACTGGGCTGTTGTAAAAAAGGAATTGAAGAACACAGGTCCGATTTTAAGTGTAGATGGACCACCTCCTCCAAAAAGGTAACAGAAGCAACTTTAAAATCCTTAATGAAAGGACTTCCGAAAAAAAGGCGATAATTTTAAAAATACCAAATAATAAATTAAGATTTTAATGTTAAATAAATTTGTACAATATGCCAATAAATTTTCGTTTTCTAAAGAGTTTCTATATTGCACGATTTGAGTTTTATTTAACTTAAAGCAACTACAAATTTTTTTCGATACACTCATTAGGTAAAATAATTTAAGAACTAATCTGCAAATATCCTGTGTATTTGTAGTTAATAAAATCCACTTGTACAAAATTTTAATGCGTAGATGCTGACAATCTCTAATAGGATCTTTTAAGCCTTTTTTTTACTGTTTAGTAAGTAAAACCGAATTACCATGGCTAGTACTTAATACGATAGAGCTGCACGTCAAGTGCTTAAAATGTTGTCAAATTGAGTGTTCATTTCAATTGTATATTGACAACTTGAATTAGCTACCATAAAAGTATGAATTTCTGCCTAGATCAAATATTAACCCATCCAAAATAAAAAGAAAATCTTTAAAATTCATATGGGCAGCCGATTTCATAATTGGATAAAGCATATTCATGGCGAATTCCTTTAAAAGCAGAAGATTAATTTTTAAAATCAACGCAATTATTTAAAAACGTAAAGTGTGATTTAGAAGTATGTAATGGCGAAATATCGAAGTATACCGTAACTATTTCTGGTTCCTTTTTTACACCGTTTGTTCATAGGGGATTTCATGGCTATCAATTGGCACTCCGGCCTTCACTGTATCTCACTACAAGTGTATTCTTTGGACTAGAAAACGATTTAACATTGCCTACAATCCTACTGCACAGCCCTTCCTTATCACTAGCATTTTTATTAGATTGTGGTCCCCCAAAGCATTCATACCTAATATGTGCCTACCTGTGATCCTCATTTTGTCTTCATCTGAGTCTACCTAGCCATTTCAAGATACTGATATCAGTATTCATTCCCTCATTGTGAATAGATCCATCCATCAATGCAGTACAATGCAGCCCCTCAACCACTTACACTCGACTCCTTCATTACATCACCATCTAAGTCTTCTTAACCTCTTAAGCTTAAGTCCAGAATTGTCCTATGCACCATCAGCAAAGATACTGATGTCACTATTCATGGCTACCAATTGCCACACCTGCCTTCACTGAATTCCACTACAGGTGTATTCTCGGGACTATAAGAAGATTTCATATTGCCAACAATCCTAATCGCACAGTCCTTCCTATTTACCAACATGATCACTAGACTGAGTTCCCCCATAGAATTCAAACTTAATGTGTGCGTGTGATCTCCCCAACCACTTCATGTTTGATGTACAGTACTATCCTATGCGCAAAGATACTAACATCGCTATCCATGCCCCTGGAGGGTCTTCAGAAACTTATACATAAATATGTGCTAACTGGCGTATAACAAATAAACAGACCTTTACAACTCTTACCCCCTTATTTAAATTAATAATTATGATAAATAACATTCTAGCATAAATTCATTCTAGCATAAGTGTCAATTCTCATGTTTTTAATTTTCTTACAGTTTTGTTACAAAGTTAAGAAACAATTCAAAATTTATAAAAAATTTTTCTCTTAATTAACAGTTTTTACAACAGAATTTATATCCCATTTCCTATCGCTTTTTTGTAAATAAACAAAATCAAGGCTAATTGAAAGAATGTTAAAATTGAAAACTTCATAATCAGCTGCTTCAACATGTTTACCTTCAAGAATGAATGTGCCATGATGTAATCCTAAGAAAAACAAACAGGAATGCTATTTTCGGCCGTGACGAATCTAGTAATACCCTTCACCATCATGTACATAGTTACGATATTTTCTTTATTAGTTTCGACGCCTTCTTTGATTTTGAATTTTTGCATAGCTAACTGTATTCTACTAGTCTAGCGCTTTCATTGATATTCATATTGGTGGGATTGAAAATGAATATTGTAAATGTTTTACACGAAATGACAAACCTTTCTATGCCCTTTGCTCTCTGTGAAGGGTATAAAAAAATTAATACATAATTCTTTTTCTATTTTTACAAATTTATTATTATTATTATCATTATTATTTTTATGTGGTCCATAAATATAAACACATACAAACACATGTTCATAAAACCATATAATTCAAATTCTAAAGGGTTATAAAAATAATTTTATATTTTATGAATTTGTGGGTAAAGCTTATATATTTTTTATTGCTTAACCAAATAAGAATAAGAAGAGGATCACCACTGTATGTTAAGCTCATAACTTCTGTCGCTGCAGCGTTAACATTTCGGTGCTTTTAGAACTGTATTAGTGCTTTTAAGAATTTTCAATTTGTAGCTTTTTTGAAATTTTTTTGCACTTTACTTTGTCTTCGGTAGCTACAAATACTCAATATCAACAATTTTTAAATAGAACAATATTCGTTAAAGTAAATTTCTTAAAAAAATATTAATCAACTAGATTTTCCACATTAGAGACTAGATCCAACTGAAAATGATTTGGGTGACCGAAAAGCCACTTTTCGCTTATTTATGACACTTTTTCTGTTTTTTACGCTTATGAAGTCAGAATTTCGAAATTAGTGTTTTTTGATCCGAGTTGAGACTGAAAATGTTATGGGTGACGAAAAAAGTTATTTTTCGTATGTTTATGGTATTATTGTTACTTTTTTTATATTCTTGAACATACATAGAATTCTTAATGTTGGTACTATTAATCCCAGCTCAGTTTGACAATTACACGGAAAAACAAAGAGTTACTTTTTATATTTTAATGACCAATCCAATCTGAGTTTTGTAATTAAAATTTGGAAACTAAACAGCATCCTGACTGATATATAAGATGATAGGAGGAATATTTAAATAAATAAGGAGTAAATAGTTGTTTGCTGTATTTTTAAACTACTAGTAATTTTTTTAAGAAATTTCATAAATTTAACGTAAAATTATATAATAACTTGACAAGTAAGAGCACTATATTTGGTTGTGCTGAATTTCAGATAACCACCACTAATTTTTATACCCTTCACACTGTGAAAAAGGGTATATATAGGTTTGTCATTCCGTGTGAAATTTCTACAATTTTCATTTCCGACCCCATAAAGTATATATTTTCTGAAAGCTTATGAATAGGGGAGTCGATTAAGCCCTATCAGTCTGTCAGTCTGTCCGTGTGTATGTTGAAATCAACTTTTTGAAGCCCCCCGAAATCGCTTGGACCAGGGTGAGGTATTCAAATATCAGAAATATTCGGGAGTAGATCGGTATTAATAATCAGAAATATCGGTTCATAAACAACTGAGATATGAGCAAAAACCCACGACCACCTCGATTTTTTTTCACAAAAACAACATTACAACAACAACATACATACATACAAACGTGTATACTGGTTAGAGTAAACGTGGCATCGAATCCCAGCTGAGCCAAAAAAATTTTTTTTTAATTTTTTTTTTTTTTATTTTTTTTTAAATTTTATTTTTTTTTTATTTTTTTTTTTTTTTTTTTTTTATTTAAAATATTATTTATATTTTTATAATTTTTTTTTATTTTTTGTTTGTTTGTTTTATATTTATTATTTGTATTTTAATTTTTTTTTAATTTCTTTTCAAATTTTTTTTTTTAATTTTTTTTTTATTTTTTTTTTTTAACATACATACGTTAATTTTTATGGTTTTTATATATATGTACGTATTTCATATGAGATGAATGGTGATACAAACTACTGTTATTGCATGACTACACGTTGTGAAGGGTATATAAGATTCGGCATGGCCGAATATAGCAGTCTTACTTGTTTTAAATGTATTTATTTCGCCATGTTTTATGCGAATACAAAATACAGAATTGATGTTGCGTTTTCAGTTTAGTTGTTGGTTGTAGTGTATATCAAAATATGCAAAACGAAAAATAATGGTAATGTGCAAACAGGTTGCAAAATGTGTATTTTTTTTTTTTTTTGAAAATGCTATAAAAAAAAGTGTAGCTTCGGCTGTGTGGCACGTAGCGCCGTCTTGCGATCGCCATTGACTACGTCCACTCCTTCCTCATTTTCGAAGAAAGATGGCCCAATTATGCTTCTGGACCAAAATCCGCACCAAACAGTGACTCGGTTTTCTGTACCCCAAAGGTGATGATTTTTTTTGGCAAAATGTCGTAATATTTTCCAGCGTTGTTCAAGCGTATACACAACCATATTCGATCAGCGGAAGGATAAAACTAATTATCTGTCAAATCAGACATGAGCTAAGTGTTACCATTCACGAAATAAGCACTAGTTGAGAAAAAAACGTTAGATTGCGGACCCTTTATTATTATTTATTAACTACTTCTTTAACATATTTTTAGAAATTAATCTTTTAGTTCCTCAGTTGAAAGCACAATAGATCTTAAATGCATAAGCTGGGAGAGTAAAATGTGGCTAAATTCTTTCTCTGATATGAAGGTAAACAATATCTACCACAAAATGTATTCAAAGCATATAAATTTTAAATTCTAAATAAATAAAAAAATTTTATGATTTTTTTCCATAATCAAACCTGTTCATCTTGAAATAAAATACACGATCAGTATTTTTAATTAGTTTATTCTAATTAACGTGAACTATAAAAATAATAAGTTTTCTTTAATTGCACATTGCCATTAAAAACGATGTAAAAATTCATTAAACAAATCAAAATAAGTAACTACATAATTTTACATAAAATGCACATGATTTTAGAAATATAATTCCAATAGATGCAGATGCAATAATTTTATGTCATAGACACTTGTAATACAAATTAATTATTTTGAATTTTCATAAGGAATTTTGTGCTTTAATATTTGAGTAATTAAAGAACTGTTTCTTTTAAATATTTAAATTTGAATGTGGGAAACAGATTTGTTTGTGTTTATTCTATTGTAATTTCGCATCGAATAAAATATAATAATTTTAATTAATCGTAGAAAATACTACGATGTGAAAAATAATTTTATTCTTTACTACTGAAGTAAATCTTGCCTACAAAAGTTTTTTAACCTTTTTATTTAGGTTAGGAGAGATGTAATAAATTGTAGAAGTAAATAATAATTTTGTTCTTAATTTTCTATTTTAAGATAGATATAATAAAATGTAAAAAAAAAGAATGTAAAACTCAAAATAATTTTTCATTTTATAAAAATGTTTACGAATTTTGTTCTTAAACTTGATGTAGAGGGACTAGTATTGTATCTACCCAGACTGCAAAATAGTACGACAATATCGCACAAGTCAAATATCAGACATGACATGACAAACATCGTTTTAGACACCTTTGGGAAATTTTATGTACGACATATCTGATAGACTTCTAACTGATTTCGTACAAGTATATGAAAGAGATTTTTTTGTTTTTTTACCGAGATTTCACACTGACTTCATACAGATTAGTCGAAGTCTTTTGACATTTTTGGTATTTGTATTTCCCTTGCAATGTTGTCTTAGTTACAATCAAAAGTGAAATTAGAACTTTTAAAAATAAATTTGAGTTGACAGATTATCTTAAATAAACTAAACTTATGCAAAATACCAAAAACTTTCTAAAAATATTAAAAACAGTAGTTAAAATTTAATAATAAATAGAAATGTTAACACATAAATGAATTCTAAGAAGAAGCAAATTAAATTCTTTTAAATATTAAAATACCAATATAGTGTATACCAATTACAACGTATTACTACATAATTAAATAATGTAACAGATTGAATAATAAATTTATTGTTTATTATTATTTATTATTAAGTAATTATTACTTGTTTTATGAATTGTAATATTTTCATTTACATTATTGCCTAAATGTTTGAATTGTTTATTTGTTTTCATTTATTTGTTTATGTACTGGTCACCTTAATAATGTAACAAAATATAATTATGATCAATAATCAATTTCATATAAAAACAACAAAGAGAGAGTATGTATAATATATCAGAACAATAATTTCTCGCTATCCCCGTTATTTATGTATATTTGTTTTTGTGTTATTATCTTTGTTTTGTACTAGACAACTTTTGTAATTTTACTAAATCTAAGTAAGCTAAGTGCACCAGTAATTTTTGTTCACTCTTAAGGCAACTTTTGAATAATAAATATCATTTTAAACAGATGCGCATTTTTTTAAAAACCCAAAAATTAATAATAATTGCTCAGACACAGGAAGACCTTTGTAAACTACTGTGAATAGCCAAAACTGAGGTCGAACACTGGCGACATTGCCTTGTTTGAACCAGTTATAACTAAATAAAATTATTTTAAAGCAAATCCCAACTCCTTTTTAATAAAGTGAAAACACTTTATTACAATAATAATTTATTACAAAAATTACATAAAATGATTTTTATTTGATTTTTGTGAGATTTTTTTACTAATTTGCCTTCGAATGGCCCTGCTTTTTCTATCAAACTTCTGTGAGATTTCAATCAGACTTGTCGGTACAAAACTTAAAATTATTCCCGACATGTCTGTCAGAATTCATGTCAACCACTTCATATGTTTTTCGGTCAGAAGTCTGACAGAATTCTTATAGAATTTCGATTTGTGTGAAGACATTACTTACAGACATCTAACAGATGTCAGAGTATATTAAGGCTAAACCTAAAACATTATATTCAGCAGATACAACATTTCGAAATTAAAAAAAGTAAATAACTTAGATTTTTGTTAGAAAAAAAGTTTTTTTTTATTCTTTTAAATATGAATTTATTTATCCTAATTGAATGATTAAAAATTAACTCGTTTAGTTTTATTTATTATTGTCAATTATACGAGCATATGCATTTAAGGTCACAGTTTGTTAATTAGTTTAAAAAAATTACCAGCCTCCTCCTCCACGTTTACCTCCATAGCCGCCGCCACCATGGCCACCACCACCGCCATAACCACCTTGCTTACTGGCCCAAGGGTTACCGCCGGAACTACCTCCATAACCCTTACCACCGCCTCCACTTCCTCCTTTGCTAGCCCATGGGTTACCACCTCCACTACTATAACCACCACTTGAACTGCCTCCATGTCCTTTACTACCTCCTGCGCCACCACTACTTTTACTAGCCCATGGATTACCACCTCCTCCATAGCCACCACCATGTGCCCCACTTCCACCATGACCACCACCAGAACCTCCTGTTTTACTGCCAGAGCTTATAATATAAACGGCACCGCCACCGCCTTTGCTACTTCCACCACCATGTCCGCCACTACTGTAACCTCCGCCGCCACCTCCATGTCCACCGCTGCCACCATAACCTCCACTACCACCACCTCCTAGAAATCCTCCATTAACAGCCACAGCTGCCAAACAAACTGCCAATAGTAACACAAAAACACGCATTTTTATAAAAAAAAAAAATATCCTGTTGACGATTTTAAGCTTTTTTGTTCAAATCTGTTAATTTAGATTAATCTGTTCTCAAAGCAATTTATCAAATCCGACTGACTATGAAAATCATACTACATACAACCTTTATATACGTTACAAAATGTTCTTCGATGTTGCAACTTAGAATTCTGTTCGCATGTTGGTGTTTTCTAACTTTTCCCTTTTAAAGCAATTAGTCAAGTGTGTTTTAAGTGCATTTTATAAAATTTATTGTTTTTTTTTTTTCATTTATTTTCCTTTTGTTTTATAGAATCAAAGCATGAACATCATTAAGTTTATTTGTTTTGAGCTAACAAATGCACTTCACTCATTGTTGTTATGGCTTGCAAAACGATTTCTTCATTAAGTTGACTACATATATTTACAATGAAGACTTACGATGTTAATAAGCATTATAAATTGTAAGAGACTGTTGGTGGAAAGTGGGCAACATATATAAATTGTAATTCTAACATTATATCTTTTTGAACCCATGTTTCTTCCCAACGCTTAGTAATAGATATGGGTGAATTATAAAAATGTATGTACTTAGCTCTTAAATTACTTCTTTGTCTGCCACGAATGTACGAATAAATCATAGGCTTTCAATAAATCAAATCGTTACTCATCCCGTTAGAGTACTTAAAGATCTCTCCAACAAAAGATAAAAAATCTAAAAAATGGTTACCATATGATATATGGTTAGTGGATTCACAAGGTTTTTTTTATGTTATATTGTCATAATTTTTTAAAATGAAAACGAGGTTAAAAAATTATTTAATTATTACGTGTAAAATTTTTATACAAATTTTAAAATTTTAAAATATTTTGTCAGGCTCTTTGGCAATACGATATGAGAGATAGCACACCTCGTGAATCCACTGAATATATTTTTTCGAACTTCTTTATGTTTGTCTTTCTATGACTTTAATATACTTTTATGATTTTTCAATCAAAGTGTAATAATAACTAAATCATGATTTATCAATTAAATTATTTTATGATCTGTTTGCATGGACATATAATTAATTATTGCTGTATTTTGCAAACTCAACATAAAAGTATTAAAGTAACTTAAGATCATGAAATCTGTAAAACATTACAAAAAAACTATTATAATTAAATATACCTATAATAAGTAGTAATTAACAAGTGTCATTAAACATAAGTTTATGAATTCATTTAACAAACATACATACATACATACATACATACATACATACATACATACATACATACATACATACATACATACATACATACATACATACATACATACATACATACATACAAACAAACATACACACATACATACATACATACATACATACATACATACATACATACATACATACATACATACATACATACATACATACATACATACATACATACATACATACATACATACATACATACATACATACATACATACATACATACATACATACATACATACATACATACATACATACATACATACATACATACATACATACATACATACATACATACATACATACATACATACATACATACATACATACATACATACATACATACATACATACATACATACATACATACATACATACATACATACATTCATACATACATACATACATACATACATACATACATACATACATACATACATACATACATACATACATACATACATACATACATACATACATACATACATACATACATACATACATACATACATACATACATACATACATACATACATACATACATACATACGTACATATGTTTGTTCATACATATTTATATGAGTAAACTATTGTTTAAAATTACGAGGGGCCATTGAAGTGATTGTTTCCGCTTTAAATGTCTCAAAATAAAATTTATTTGAAAATGTTTTTTCTTCTTTTATATATTTTAATAGATTGTATTTTATGTTTTTTTTGCAAAATATATTTTTAATTTACATGCAGCACATGCAGTTGGTGTCTGTGATAAGCAGAGACCGGAAATTCTTGTACCAAAAAAAATGTGTTTTAGACGTCTTTAGGGGGCTGGACACACATCAAGCATACTCGAAAAGCATTTAAGTAGGCTTTGTTAAAAATGTGTTTGTATGTGTTATACCGATCGTGCTTGAAGGGAAACATTAATTTTTGATTTTTCCATATAATATACATACAAACGTATTTTTACAAATACCCCTAAAAAAATTAATGAGTATTGTAATAGTGTCTAGTAACCTTATAAAATACATGAAAAATCTTAAAATAACCAATAAAAATAAAAAGTTATGCCATTATTAAAGCATACTCATAAGCATACTCTTAAAGATACTCATAAACTTATATATATATATATATTTTTTTTCTTGTTCACTTATCTTTAATATCATTTTTAAAACTTGACTACAAAATCACTTGACTCGTAAATAAAACGTTAAATTTAAATATAAGAGTGCCCCTGAGGACTAGTCGGTAAAGGACAAGTCAGTTGTTTGGGGGTTGCGGGTTCGATTCCCGCCGGAGACTCTGGAATTGTCTGCTTCTCTTTCTCTTCTATTCTTAATATTTATATTCTTATTCTATTCTTCTCTCTATTAAGACGTTACAATGTGAGGGTAAGTTTGCACCAGCCTTACCTACCTACCTACTTAAATATAAAGCTCATTTGGACTAATGGTATTCAACTCTGGGAAACAACCAGTAATTTAAATGCTGCAATACTACAGCGATATCACTCTCAAACATTAAGGGCCGTATTCATAAAAAATGTTTTAAGTTTATTTAAGGCTTATTTGACAAATTTCTCTACAACATCTGTCAAAAAAGCCTTTAATAAACCTAAAATATTTTTTATGAACACGGCCCTAAGGCTATTAGCCAATGCTCCTTGGTTTATAAGCAACAATTAATTGCTTGCATAATGATCTTAAAATATCTATGATAAGGGAAGAGATCAATAGGTTTAGTAATAGATACTTACAAAGACTAAGCAATCATTCAAATGTGCTTGCCATAACGCTCTAAGATGACAGTGAAGAGATACGAAGACTGAAAAGATTTCATGTACTTGATTTACCTTTTGGAAGCTAGCTAAACGTAGTTTTGTAATACAAAACCAAAAAAATGGACCCCATAAAGTATATATATTATGAATCGGGGTTTTATTCTATAACGATCTAGCTATGCCCGTCCGTCTGTCCGTCTGTTGAAAGCACAATAGTGAGATGTTCTCATCCAATGAAATATGTCTCCTAAAGTACGTGCTTTCGAGCGAAACAAGAATTTATCCCAAAACATATAAATAATGATTTGAATTTTTTCTTTATAAACTTAATCATATTTTATAAATTGAATGGAACGTGATTAAAATAAGCCGTCTCTTTTTGACATGTCGCCGACGATAAAGGAATGAATTTTTTCTGCTAAACGTTGTTTGTTGCTTTTTAATTTGTGAATTTATCAAAAAAAAGTGTTATACTCAAACGAATTTTCGAGAACCAAAAGGCAATTAATAAATATTATTTGTTTAATAAAAAACATACGCTTATAAGAACATAATGTATTCCTAGTTCTAATTTTTTTTTTTTTTTATCAACCAACTTTGTTGGTGCATTATTCAACGACGTTAAGTTTTTTAATTATGGTATTAACAAAGTTACATAAATTTGATCCCCATATTTCCTATCTTGGTTGTACAGAAACTTAAAAATATCTATTTCCGTTTGTAATCTTAAGTAAAAATACCGAAGCAGTTGTACTTTGGTGCTTATATCTCTGTTGGCTTCAAACCGATTTATCAGTTTTTCTTAGAAATAATTTCTGAGATTACGGCTTATAACTTGGTGTCTTAAGCCTGTTCAAAAATTATATAGGAATTTAAAAAAAAATTATATCTTTGAAATAATATATATTTTTTCTAATAATTTTGCCTATAACTTTGGCGATTACTTACCAATTTGTCCAAATGAATATCTCCAGAGGCATGGCAAATTCAGTAACAACCGTGATTATAAGTTATCCTAAGTTTGGATAATTTTAATTTTTGTGGTAAAAATAAGCGAAAAATCAGAGATAGTCGTGTTTATTTACTAATGTATCAGAAAGTTATAGGCAATTATGTTGATTTCCAATATCGATCTAGAATGTGTAGTATATGAAAAAATATTTATTTTCCTGCTCCAAATATTTTTTCTCAGTCTTTACATCATATTTATACATTTTAAAATGAGGATTCAAAAAAAATTTCTTTAAAGTTATTAGGTGGACAGACGTCATTTATAAAAAAAAATTTAAAAGGTTTGGGTGCATTCTTAAAATCTTGTTGTTTTGCAGTAAAAAATAACAACTTCTTCAAAATCGTTAGCCTTTAATTTTGAACAACGTATTCTGTTCCAAAATGAGTGTCGAAAATAGAAGTAATGTATTCCCGTCGTCCATGCAAAGAGCATATGATATCTAGACCTGGTAATCGTGATATATTTTTATCTCATTCCAACTAGTTTATATGTTTGACGCTTCTGTATGGGACGAGCATGAGAATCATTTACTTTTTGACCTCGTAGCGGTTTTAGATGCTTCGTTTTTCGCCGTTTTTCCTTAATATAGAGAAGAAATTTTCTTACAACCTACGACTCATACGACAGGTTGTAAATTGAGCAATTATATGAAAGATTTTAAATTAATTTAATACTATTTTCGCCAGTCGCAAATGGGTAATAATGCATTGTTTTAGCTACTATTGTGAACAACCAGTGAATGGCATCTTTAAGAATTAACACTGTGATGTTCTAATAATATTATCAGGTGGCAAATTAATATGTCTGCGAATCATTTCATTTTAAATACGGTAATATTGCGTCAAACTGTACACATGCATTAATATATTGCAATTTTAAATCGTTACTTACAATGAAAATATTAAAATCTCGTAATTTTGACAAATTTAAATTTTAAAATATCCATTGTGAATGTCTTCAAAATTTCTGCTAAAAGTTATCAATAAGTAAATTCGGTAGAATAATTGAAATAAAATGATTTTAAGTAAAATATTCATTTATAACAAAAAAAGAAGAAAAATTATTCACTTACAAATGATTATCATTACCACACTGTTTTCAAAAATTTGTAATTTTATTTGCAATATTTTCCGCAATTCGAAAGTAAATTAAATGTTTAAGTGGGCGCAAGTGTTCTATATATGTGACAGCGCATAGAGAAAGAGACCTAAGGGTAAAAAAAACAATTTTAATTTTTTTTTCTTTTTTTTTTGATGTGGACAACATCTGAGCATCGAATGAGACCGATCCCATGCCCCAAAAGTGTTCACTCCCAGAGATATGCACGTTTTATAAAAGTGAAGTAGTCGATTATAAGCGCAAATAGAAAGGGACCTAACCTAAAAACTTGATTTTACGAAACTACAAAAAATTTATTTTTTTCCTTAAGAACAATTTAAAAAAATAGAGAAATCATTTAAATCGAAAGTTCTTGCGAATTGGTTCCTTAGAACTTAGCAAAACGGCAGATAAATGAAACAATTTCTTTCTTTTCCAAAGTAGTTAAAGCATCTGTACGATTAATTTTATTTCTCATGCCATGTTCGCGTGGATAAACACCATTTTTGTCGTAATGTTCGATTAGATTTTTATAGCGTTTAATTCTTATTGTATACAGGAAGAAGTACATATCACGGCATATCGGCAAACTTCGAAAATAATATATCTGATGGTAACGTTTCTTCATAGCTCGCGATCGATCACTAACTTTTGACCAGAGCACTGCATCGTCACAGTGAGCTGCCAGATGTGCGAGAATAATTAAATCTTGGGATTGCTTATCTAAGTTCATGAAAGACGTACGAACATCCACAGCCATCTTTTTAGGAATCACTTCATTGCATTGATTTGAACAACACGGAGGTATTTTTGAACCATACAGTCAAGCAACTACCTTTTCTTCGCGTAAATCAATATCAGATTTATCAAGGTACATATTATCGGTATCATCTTCAGAGTCACTATCCGATAATTCTGAGAAGTGATCGTCATCGTCCTCGTCATCAGGGAAGTGATCTATCTATCTATCTACTTCTTCGAATTCGTCCATCATTTCATCCTTAAGCAAACAGTACGAATTTTATCAGTTTTAAATTATTTTCGCGAACAGAGTGATATTCACTATTTAAAAGAATTATAAACGAGTATTTATTATAATTCACAATTAATAATTTCAGAAAATAAAGCTGGATTCGAAAAAACGCAAGCAAAATTGATATCAAACTCATGGAAACAGCGCGCTAGGTAGAAAACAGTAAAGCCAACTACACAAAACAAGAGGTATGGACGACCTACGCGCGTTTTCAAGGTAGACCAACACGTTCCTGACGTCATGAGATGTGTCGCTTTCAAATGAGACCAATACCAACACGCTCAGTGATGGTACACCAAAGATACACGTATTAAAATCTTTAAAATGGCTCTCCTGAACAAAACCTGTTTTTACCCTTAGGTCTCTTTCTATTTTCCGCGTCACGTATTGTGAATGTTTGCTTTTAATTTAGTTTCTTGATCAACAATGCTTTCATGTGTAATGCTTCATTTGAGAATATAACATTAGTACATACTTATTTATACACGTGTATATTTTTATATTGCAACTAATTTTATTTAATAAAAAACAAGTTGTTTAAGCTATTTTTGTTATGCTTTCACGCCATTAAAAACCTTAAAACCCAAAACGTTAATCTTATTTCGAAATGGAAACACAAAACCACTTACTTGCAACATAGTGGAAACTGATATACCCGCCACCAAAAAAATGGTGGGGGTATATTCATTTTGTCATTCCGTTTGTAACACATCGAAATATCCATTTTAGACCCCATAAAGTATATATATTCTGAATCAGGGTTTGATTTGATGACGATCTAGCTATGTCCGTCCGTCTGTCCGTCTGTTGAAAGCACGATAGAGGTCGCACCGAAAAAGCTAGGGGGTTCAAATTTTGCCAGAATCTTTCTTATGGACAAGGTTTGTTTGGTATTGAAAATGGGCAAAATCGGAATATTAGGAAGACAGTTATAGCTCGAAAGGCAAGAGTAGGTCGAAAAAACCGTGTCCTTCAAACATCGAATAAAATGGAATTGTGTCCAAACGCATTAACGTAGACTCATGAAACTTCGAATATATATTTTCTGAATAAAAACAATCCTTTTTTTCGAAAATTATATAAATCTATGCATCAGGAGAGGAGTTATCGATCAAAATGTACGAAAATTTATACCGCACAGTGTATTTTTCGTTATATTTAAAAACAAAAACGTTATAAAAGCAACAAAGTTGGATGTACGACTCTGAAATTTTGCACACTTTGCTTTTTGGTAAGACTCTTTTTTGTAACAAAAAATCAATGTGCCACGCCCACCTCCCATATAACGTTTTAACTAAAATTCATATAATTTCTCTATTACTATAGATTTTGGAATAATAAAGGGCTATATTGAAACACCTAAGTTGTACTCATTCGCAAAAATAACTTTGACACGCCTACTATAACGCCCACTTTTCACGTTATCTACCGTTAATGAAATTTAAAAGCTCATAAAACCGCCAAAATTAGAGGTATGATGATCAAATTTGCTACGTATATCCCCCTAGGCAATGTCATTACTGTGCCAATAAATTAAGGTGCCACGCCCTTTTTTACGCCCACCTCCCATATAACGTTTTACCTAAAATTCATATAATTTCTCTATTAATAAAGATTTTGGAATGATAAAGTGCTATATTGAAACACCTAAGTTGTACTCATTCGCAAAAACAACTTTGACACGCCTACTTTAACGCCCACTTTTCACGTTATCTACGTTTGCTACGTATGTCCTTCTAATCAATGTAATTGTTGTGCCAAAAAGTTTAGGTGACACGCCCACTTTAACGCCTACCTCCGATATAACGGTTTATTTTAATTCATGTAATTTCTCTATTGACAAAGTTTTTGGGAAAATAAAGGACTATATTGAAATATCTAAGTTGTATTTATTAGTAGAAACTTTATTGACACGCCTACTTGAACGCCCACTTTCATTGAAAGACTACACTTACAAAAGCATTTTAGTAGCATATCGAAGTTATAAAGGGTGGTTAAATTTTAAGGACCGATGTTGAATTTAAATAAAACACAAATTATTTAGGATATTAATTTTACTTCTTTTTGTAATTATAATATTTGTATGGTTCCTTGGCGCCACTCCTCTATCAGATGGTCCAAATTTTCAATGACAATGTTGATGCTCAATTGTTGGGCATGATGATGACGCGAGGTTGACTGCTCTTTTGCCACACTATCGCAAAAATCAGCAGTGGTTCCCATTCAAGGAACTAAGAAGGCATTCACAGATTTTTTAACATTTTATACAGACCTGTTTTGCAGAAATTTAAATAATTTTTACAATTCTGCCGATTGTGGACGAATTTGAACGATTATGTTGATCAAAAGATTAACGAAATGCATTTTGATTTGAACGCCTATTTTTATAAAAAACCTGAATAACCTTAAAGCGTTTCTCATTTGCAAGTCTTTCCACGGATCAAATTGAGTAGGTTTGAGATTGAGAAATGTCAAATGAAATGCAGAAAACAAATTTAAAGACTAGGTGTAGTTCACCTTCAACATGGGCCCTTAAAATTTAACCACCCTCTACAAAGAAAGTGATACATATTTTATTATAAAGAGATTATTCCATAATGATTAACAAAATAATAAATATTGTGCTTTAAATATATATAAGATTGGTGGTGGGTATAAAAGATTCGGCACAGCCGAATATAGTGCTCTTACTTGTTTACAAAACAACACGTTTTGGTTGTAGTGGAAACGCACTATTAATCTTAACAAAATGAATATTAAACATTTTATGGGGAACCTCGTACTTGCTTTCGAATAATTTTAAACAAAACAACATGACCATATTAATAAAAGAATATACATGTAAAAAAATCATAAATTATTTGAAACATTAAAAGCATCAACTTGAACGTTTGCACAGTTGTTGCAATATTTTACAACAAAACAATTTACATGCATACATACTTATTTTTGGTAATAAATTAAGCAAACGCTATAAATGTCCCTACACCGCCATAATTAGTCATACAATTTATTTTTCTAATGTGAATATACTTTATTAAGCCGTTTTTTTTATTTTCAAAAAATTATTTGCTTTTATTTCACATAAACAATATGTATTTAGATCCGTAATTTCACTTTTGATAGTTCCATCGGCTATTGCCAATTTAAATGTTAAACTGATTAAAATAATTTCATATATTTTTCATACAATTTTTCGTTATTAAACTGTTTAATTTCTCATACTATTTATTCTGCTCTAAGTAATAATCATTGTCTCACAAATCACTAGTTCTAAGGTTATAAATTACTGTGCATTAATAAATGCAGGAAAGATCCACAATCTCTAACCTTCTTCTTCATTATTAACTAGCTAACCCGGTGCGCTTCGTCACACACACCAGGAAATTTTTATTATTTTTGTTTTATTTTTTTAATATATAAAATTCTCGTGTCGCGGCTCGACCAATTTTTATGAAATTTTTGTGTGCATTCTACCCCCCAACGTCACGCCTTTTTTCAAGCCTTATCAGGAAGGCCAGACTGCTGGACCAATCTTCTTAAAATTTTCACATTATATAACTAAGTCTCTGGTACGATTAAAAGGATACATTTTTTTTACCACGCATACTTTAACGCCCACTTTTTAATTATGTACTTGCATCGATATAGTTTTTAGTATTTTTCTTCTTTTTTTCAATTTATAGTCCAGCCGAAGCAAAAATAAACGTTTAAGAATCGCTCAACATCTATTTTTCATAATCCTACATATTTAGGGTGACTCAGGCCAAGGGACAATTAATGCCTCACCTAAATAACGTAACGACTTCAATGAAATTTTAAACTAAGATAGATCTGCGTACCGTAGAACACATATGTTTATGTTTTTTTTTTATTTTCTCAGAGTTACTTAATTTTATTGAACCACAAAATATTTCCTAGAAATAATTTATATGGCAAAGCAACCTTTGCTGGGTCAGCTAGTATATTATATACATACGTAGTTGTTTATATATATGTGTGATTTTAATTTATATAATTTAAAGCGATTTTTCAATACAGTTTATTGAAATTTTATTTTTTTTTCAAAATTCAGTTGCAGTCTCATTGAAAATTTTTAAAACTCTCCGACATTACGTAGATAAATAAAACAAACAAGTAACAGTGCTATATTCGGCCGTGCCGAATCTTATATACCCTTCACAACGTGTAGTCATGCAATAACAATTGTTTGTATTACCATTCATCCCATATAAAATACGTGCATACGTACACGTTAGAATAAATGTGGCATCGAATCCCAGCTGAGCCAAAAAAATTTTATTTTATTTTATTTAATATATTATTTATATTTTATTATTTTTTTTATATTTTTTTTAAATTTTTTTAGAAAAATTTTTAAAAAATTTTTTAAAATTTTTTTTTAAATTTTTTTTTGTAGTTTTTTTTATTATATTTTCTTATTTTTAATATTTTTTTTTTTTTTAATTTTTTTTTTTTGGTATGTTTTTTACATGTATCTATGTATGTATGTTGTTGTTGTAATTGTGAAAAAAAACGAGGTGGTCGTGGTTTTTTGCTCATACCTCAGAAAGTTATGCGGCGATTGTGCTGAATTTCAATAGCTATTCATTCCTGGATATTTTCAAGAGATTGATACCATATACAGATCTGAGGAACATATAGTTGCTTCTAAAAGTTGATTTCAACCAACACACGGACAGACGGGCAGACGGACAGACGGACAGACGGTCAGGGCTTAATCGACTCCTCTATTCATAAGCTTTCAGAAAATATATACTTTATGGTTTCGGAAATGAAAGTTGGAGAAATTACAAACGGAATGACAAAGCTATATATACCCTTGTGCACCACAGGTGAAGGGTATAAAAAGGAAATACACTGCCTTATTCATGAAAAAAATATATTTTAAATAAGGCCGTAATGTTTAAAATTTATTTATTTTTTTTTTAACTTTTTTTATTTATATTTAATATTTTTTTTTAATTTTAATTTAATATTTGTATTTATTAGATATTTTTCTAAAGTCCTTTAAAGTACGGTTAACCACTTAAACATGGGCTCTGTGACTCTTATTTCATTCCACAATTGAAGTGCTTTGATCTTAAACTGAGCAAGTTTTTTTGTTAAATAAAAATAGGATAAATTGGCGACAATGATAATTTTTTCATGTGCTTTTAATTGTATAAGAGCTTACCCGGAAATTTTAATTGTTTTTTTATACGTATTGGTTTTGCATGCGCACTTACCTAGTAGTGTGTACGAAGGTGCATTCTACTTTTTGATATTTTTTATTTTATTATACATTTCATCCATTAATATTAAGGCTATTTAACTAAATAATTTTGCTATCACCATTCGTTACATATTATATAATTGTGAGAGAAAATATTTCATTCGTGGTGGGATAGCACTAACTTTGCTCCGATCGTAAACATTTCAATTGTGATAAGGAAAATGACATCAAAATTGCTCGTACAAATTTTCAACTAAATTTCGTTTATAGTTTCCTATATATCACATCAAATGTACTTTTTTGTATGCCCCCTACTCCGTAAAAAGTTTAAAGGGAATAGCTGCAATAGTTCTCACCTAAAATAAGAAACAAGAATATGGCCTATGTCCGTTCGAAAGGTGGACCCAGAGAACTGGTGAAAAATATTTTGAAACTGAATAAGTAGTTTCGTAGAAAACTCATAACATAAAAACACACATTTCCTCTTTATTTTATTAGTATAGAATATAGATTTTGTGTTTTCTGTAAAACTTCAGAAAACTAATAACACCATTATATTTGTATCACAATTAAATAAGACAATTAAGAAGACTAAAAAAACTAAACACGTAGTTAAGTAAAACTAAGATTTAACTAAATGCATATTTAAATACAAACACATAACTGATGTAAGATAATCAAATTTGTCATATAAACGTTTCTCGTTAATATAAGAAAAATGAAACGTCTACTTTAACTTCAACTTCGTATAAAACGCTTTATCTTAAATTCATATTATTTCTATATAAACATTAATTATATAGTTTTAAAAGTAGGAGGTGTCATGCCCACACAGGCTAATATTATTTTTTAACTACCTCTGGATTGGAAATTATACCCTTTAGTTTCCATAAATACAATATATTGTGGTAAAAAGGATTCAGCAGTATCATTTCTAATGTAGAAATTCTTAAGATTTCACTGTAGGAATAAATTTAAGAAAACGAATTAATAGAAAATTTAAGTAGCACAATGACTTTTATACATATTTCAATGTAAAGGGACTATTCCATAACGATTACTCTTAATAACAAAATAATAAATTTTGTGCTATAAAAGTACATAAAATTGGTGGTGGGCGTAAAAAATTTTCCACAGCCGCATAGTGCTCTTACTTGATTTTTTATTTTGTTGGTCCTTATCTTATTCACTATTTTTTAAGCAAATGCACTCTCATTTAAAATTTACAAACTTTTATTCCTTTTAAACATCACCAAACTAATATTTAACATTTTTAATTACACATAATTTACAATATATAACACAAAGTTCTCACTGTTTAAAATATTTAACAATTTTTACAAAATTGGTTATTTACCACCAACCGCTGCTACCGCCATAACCTCCAGAGCTCCAACCACCTCCATGACCGCCATAGCCATTAGAGTTCCAGCCTCCACCATGACCACCTCCAATACGAATGACTTTAATAATTTTGGAGCCACCGCCATAACCCCCACCATAACCTCCACCATAGCCGCCGTGATAACCATGTCCTCCGATGTAACTGCCTCCATAACCCCCGCCGTAACCACCACTAGACCATCCTGATCGTAAAAACCCAGCTGAGGCAGCGGCAATTAAGGCAAATAAAATTATGAAAACTTTCATGTCTGTTAACAAAAAGAATCTTTAAATGCTGCGTCAAAAATGTAATTATTATCCAGAACGGACGCTATTGAAAGACTGCAATTAAAATGAATGCAACTTGTGGTATTTATATTTCCAAAAATTAAATTAAAAACTAAATTTTTATAGTATTGGCTCAAAATCGAATGACATAAAAATAAGATTATATGTTGCACATAAGTTGTTTAGTTTGTTGTTGCAATATATTAACGCATGTGCGCATGCATGTGGTAGTGTGTCGTAGGAGAGGCAGGAAAAAGATTTTATTTATTGTTGTAACCAAGCCCATACTAAACAAGAACATCTTCTTTTTATATCAAAAATTTTTTAATTCTTTATAAAACAACTGCTTTCAATTATAAAAATTACCAGGGTCAACTGCTTTAAGTAATTTTGTTTATTTCATACACAAAAATGTTTCTTTCGAAATACATACGCTGACGAATACAAACAAGCATTAATTCAAAGTTTTACTTTAAGATGCTTTTTTTTATTTATTTACTTGACACTTGGTTGGACATGCTTGTGTGTAAATGGCTTGTATACGTTTATAATATTCCTACAACGGCATCTGTCATCTTTATAATTTTAACTATTTATTTAAAAAACCTCCCAGTTAAGTGATCTGCTGGCAACAACTTGTTATTTTAGTTTTAATTTTGTTTTTAACCAACAGAAGAACAACAATCTTAACTTGCATTATTTGCAGTTACAATTTAAGCCTCTTAGTTGTAAGATTTTATTAACTATCTGTGGCAAGAACTTACAATACGTTTGAATACAATTACAAAATTCATATATGTATATTGCAGCTAGAAATTGAAATTCGCACTTAATTTATAATATATTTATTATAAATAAATTTTATTGACTTTATTGTCTTAGAACAAATATATGTATGCTCGTCAAGGCATATTTATTTATCAGGTACTCTTGATTTGCCAGCTGATTATTTTTTTCAACACTTATTTTTAATTTCAGCTGTCAAAATGCATAAATAAAAAACAATTTTTTCTCTTTTCTAATTCATTTCAAATGTCAAACTTCATATATAAAAAATATAAACAAAAAAATTCTCTCCGAACTGCAATTACCTGATGAATAAATATGCCTTGTATGCTCGTATATATTTCTGTGAATTTTAAAACAAAAACTAGAAAAATGTTTGTCACAATTCACATTGAACAATTTTTTTATTGGAAATTTTTAGTTTTTTTTTTATGAAATTCATTTTGTAAACCAAAAAAGTATGTTCTAACAACCTTTTCATAAGTTAATTATATTGCCAAATGATATTCTAAAAATATGTTTCTCTACTCTCTAAATATGAAAATTTTAACAAACAAATTTGCTCAGTGCAAGCGAACGCTCAGTGCCTGATACCATCAATGTTTAGGTTTATCAAAGGTTCACTAAACAAACTTTACAAAAACCGTTAATAAATTTAAAAAAATTATTATAAAATTAAGATCTTATATCAAAAAAAAAAACGAGATTAAAGTGATTTTATATATACTTAAGATTCATTTAAATGTTTTAACAAAAACTGTGATATTTAACGTTTTGAAGTTTTATATTAAAAAATTGTAAAGAATCATAAAATAAATACATATACTCGTTATAATAATGGCAAGAATTGCTGCATTTAAAAACATACTTATGTATATATATCCAGAAAAAAAAATTTATTAATTCAACTTTTGGACCACTATTATTCTATTTTAATTCTAACACGAAAGAGTGGTACATTTGGCCGTGTCGAATATCATGTTCATAGTGACGATATTGTTGCTTAGCCTATTAAGTTAAATTTAACTCATTCTAACAACACTAGTACTTACTCCTTTTTCCCTAATTATTTTAATGGGGTGACGTCATTAGAGGGAACCACTTAATATATCTTCAGACGAGATGTATTTCGCATACGACTTGTGACAAATGGTTTATAGTTATCATTTTTAATTACGTCTGACATAGTCTCTCTTCCCTTGCAACGAATTTTGAGTGCAAATATTTTTTTTTGTGATATTTTACTAGTTTATTTTGTTAAAAACTAAAGGGTCCGCCATCTAACGTTTTTTTTCAACTAGTGCTTATTTCGTGAATGGTAACACTTAGCTCATGTATGATTTGACAGATAATTAGTTTTATCCTTCCGCTGAACGAATATACGCTTGAACAACGCTGGGAAAGTGGGCCTGAGATCGAATTACACAAGATGCCGATTTTGCCCAAAAAAAAAATCTTTTCAGATGAAGCTTATTTTGATTTTGGCTGGTATGTAAAGAACCAAAATTGTCGCATTTGGGGCACAGAAAGCCCGCATGCATATATTGAAAAGCCGATACACCCAAAACGAGCCACTGTATGGTGCGGATTTTGGTCCAGAGTCACAATTGGGCCATTTTTCTTCGAAAAGCAAGGAGTGGCCGTTACAGTCAATGGCAATCGTTATCAGGCCATGTTGAACGAATTTTTGTTTACAAAAATTTATGAGGAGGATATTGGCAACATTTGGTTTCAACAGGACGGCGCTACGTGCCACACAGCCAAAGCTACACTCGATGTTTTGCACCCTTTAAAAAACAAAATATTTGTGGGACCATTTATTTTCTAAAAATAAAGAATGTAAAATGGATTCAACAAACTTTATTACAATACTATCTACAAAAATTTATTTTTTTTTATTTTACAGACAAATCTTAAAATTAAGTAAGTGCTATTTTTATACCCTTTACACAGTGAAAAAGGGTATATATAGGTTTGTCATTCCGTGTGAAATTTCTACAATTTTCATTTCCGACCCCATAAAGTATATATTTTCTGAAAGCTTATGAAAAGGGGAGTCGATTAAGCTCTGTCAGTCTGTCCATCTGTCAATCTGACCGTCTGTCCGTGTGTATGTTGAAATCAACTTTTTGAAGCCCCCCGACATAGGTTGGACCCGGGTAAGTTATTAAAATATCAGAAATATTTGGGAGTAGATCGGTATTGAAAATCAGAAGCATCGGTGCATAAACAACAGAGATATGAGCGAAAACCCACGACCAACTCGATTTTTTTTTTTCACAAAAACAACATTACAACAACATACATACATACAAACGTGTATACTGGTTAGAGAAAACGCGGCATCAAATCTCAGCTGAGCCAAAAAAATTTTTTTTTTTAATTTTTTTAAAATATTTTTTTTTAATATATTTTTTTATTTTTTTTTTTTTTTTATTTAATATATTATTTATATTTTTATTATTATTTTTTTTTTATTTTTTTTTATTTTCTTTTTTAATTTTTTTTTTATTATTTTTTCTTTTTTTGTTTTATATATATTATATATATAATAATCTTTTTTATATTTTTTTTTAAATTTTTTTTTAAATTTTTTTTTTATTTATTTTTTTTTTTTTTGTTTCTTTAACATACATAAGTGAATTTATAATTTTACAATGGGATGTTTTTATATGTATTTCATATGGGATGAAATAACTACTGTTATTGCATGACTACACGTTGTGAAGGGTATATAAGATTCGGCACGGCCGAATATAGCGCTCTTACTTGTTTTTTAATTTATTTTTATTTTCCTTTGTTTGCTTTATACGTATTTTGATGCCAAACATGTACATATTTTTTTTGCAAGAAACAGTTAACGCCAAAAAGAATGTTTTACAGAATTTGCTGCAAATTTGTTATATTTGTAGAAACCTTTTGAGAAAACTTAAAAAAAATTTTATATTATTTTTAAAAATATATTATCGAAATTGATAAATTTTTTAAAAATTTCTGGTAGCAACTACACATAATTTTTACTTTTTTATTTATCATGACTAATTGGAATAACACCATGGCAAAACTTGTCTTAAGAACATGCAGTATTTTTTTTTTTATGATATTTAATTAAGTCGCAAGGGTTTAATTTTTGATAACTCCTCTGTGCAATTTTCAACTCATTCATGTTGGTATTGTTTAGTCATCAACAGGTTAAAATGTTGGTTTAACGTTTGCACACAATAACAAAAAAAAACCCCTTAAATAAAATATACATGTTGTTGCAACAGAAACAACAATTGTTTCCGCTATTTAAATCAGACTTTAAAGTCTTTAATCTTCTTCATGTTAAAATGTAAACAAAAAATATTCCACTGTGTCTGTAAATAGTGGAAAAACATCAAAGTTTTGAGGGTCATTTAAAAATATTTTTTTTTTATTTTTATTTTGTCTTGACTTGACTTTAAAATCAAACAAAACGTAATAAAGTTCTTAGTGAATAAATTGCATAAAACTTATTTTAGTAATTCTTTTTGTTATTTTTTTGTTGTTATTCAATTTTATAGTTAAGTTTTTATAGTTTTATACCCTACACTAATTATAGTACAATAAAAAAGTATGAAAAATCTTTAAGAGTATATAGAGTTTATGCATATAAATATTAATTAATAAAATTTATATCCCCATTATCATAATAAATGCTTTAATTTACAAAAGGTTCAAAAACAAAGTTTTCATATAATATTTGTTATGAATATTTAAAAATCGATTATGAATATGGAGAATGAAATTAAACAACGGTTAATGTCACTCATAAAATGTGTAAAAACTGTCTAGACAATTTAAAATAAAGTCAGTGGTCCCTTAATGTTTCTTTTCTTTACATAGACCACATTCTTCAAAACTCAACGAACGATGTTTGTTGCCATTTGTACCAAAAGGAGATTCACCATTGACCTCCATAAAATAATTACCCTTGACGTCGGTGGGTACTGCATAACCCATGGGCACATCTTTGCTGGGACATTTGCCTTCACGCATTTTCGTCAAAGAACTACAGCGGGCACCTATAAAATTATTTTCATTTCCCGGATATATGGTTTCAGCATAATATTGCCAGGCACGAGCATGAGCACATGTCACACTAATACAACCGGTTGGTAAGGGATCCAGGCCACCAGGATAAAAATCTATATCACCCATGGGATCACGTTTGCCCAAAACACCGGGATTACTATGAATGACATCGATATATCCGGCATCACCTCTTAGCAGGCCTGCAAGATTTTCGCCCTCATTAAAGCATGGCTTGGCAGGATCTAAGCCCGTTATACGAGGTATAGTCATATTAGTCATCCACTGAAAGTGACGACCAGCAGCTCCTACTATATGAGCACCCAAACTATGACCAATCAAATGAATATTTTCCACAGGTACAATTTTTATCAATTGCTTAAGACCCTCAGCAATGTGCATGCCTAAATCTTCGGTGTTAAAGGCAGACCAAGTATACAACGTGTCCACAAAACTGCCAACATCGATGGCCTTTTTTTAAAAATAAATAAAAAAAATGTTTACAAAAACATATTTTATGTTTTCAGTTTTTATTCGCACTTTACCACAAAATTAACATCACCCCTACAGTTGTAGGCTTTTGCAAAAACATCAATTGATTCCGTATCATTTACGGTTGTAGTCCAACCTGTGGCCAATATTACCACCTTTTTTGTGCGATCAAAATGTGGACTTGCCCACATCTCAGAGGCCTTCAGTAATGGAAAGCTATATCTGTCACAAGCCGTTCTCAGTTGAAATTGTAAATTATCTACATTTGGTGAAAATTTAGGTGTTATGGTCTGTGACGATAACGCCGATGAACCTAAAAGACAATGAAGTTTGGAATTAAGATCATATTTTTTGTTTGTTTTTAACATTAATTATTTTAAAATAATATCTGTTGCATATTCAACAAGAATTTTACACAACACTTTGATAACGAATTGATTGATCAACAAACACACATACATACAACTTTAGAATTTAATAATTTCTGATAAAAACCATATTATTTATTTATACTATATGTTAAAGACAATATTAGATTTTTTAAAACGCAACATTTTACATCTTTTAATTAAGAAACACTTTATACTGTAAATCACATACAGAACTCGGAATATGTTTTTTTTTTTAATTTTTATATCGCTTTAAAATATACTAAATAGTAACGCAAATTCTTTGTTTTGTGTGCTTTTAAAGCGCAAAGTATTAATAAAGCTTTTTCGTTACACAGCTTTCCAGAAGTGTCGAAGGTCATATACTCGCTACAAATGAAACAAATACTAGTTGAATTGTTTAAACTGATGACGACACGAAAGATTTGTAAGAATTAAAATTGTAGGCTGTAAATTTTATTAAAAAATACTTTTTATTTGGTAGATATGGTACATACATATACTTATGTATGTAAATATTTATGTATGGCTGGTGATTATGGTATAACAAGATATTGATTTTTGACCCATTAAGTTATCAAATATTTTTATCCCTTATTAAATGTATATTTTGAACTATAATATATTGAATACCGACGGAACTAACAAAAAGATTAGCTGTCATGCTGTGTACAATTTTTACATTTGCGATCGGTTTTTAATCTGGCAAATCATCATGGATAGAATGACGCTTGAGTAAAGCTATCAACTTTATTTTGAAAATCAGTCATGGATTCACACCGGTGTTTTATATCGAAATTGTGTTAAACTATGCAGCTTATTTTTGTCGTAACGGGTTTGTTAATAAATTGTTGGCTATGGAGTGAGACCAGTCCACAACAGATCTTACAGACTCTCTCAGTAAGAAATTTACAAGTTTTGCAAAGCACTAATATTATATTCTAGCTTAACTTTGAAGCAGTAGTGGAAGTAAGCAAAATCTTACAAATTAGTAAACTACAAGTGCATTTATCAATCCTTCTCTTAAGTACTACGATACAATAGGCTTTGTGGTAAAAAATTAACTTTCAAATCGGAAACTCGACATAAAAATCTTATGCCTTCCGTAAGCTGGTTTGTAAGTGAAACTTTTATATTTCTCAATGTAATGCTTCGTTTTTGTTTGGCTATTACGCCTATGCTAATGCACCGTTTGGTGCGGCTTATACAAAATGAAACACCAGCTTTTAAAACAATCAACATAAATCATTTCCATACCATGAAAAATGATTTTTTGTTTGAAAAAATTGGTCACATTATTACATGCAAACTTTAGAACGACGCTATTGTGAACTCAAAATTGACTTTGAGAAATTGAGGTTTGCGATTTCAAACCCGTTAATTAATTACAGTAAGGCTACGTGAAATCACTAGTTTGTGCTGATAAGCCAGCTGCAATTGACGCCATGCAAACTAATATACATAGTATACGACCAGCAATGCTCGAAGAAGTGGCACAAAATTGGTACGTACATAATTAGCCGTGGTCACCATATGCCCGAAATCACGTTCAAATGTGATAATCATGTTTTGATCCTTCATATCAAAAAAATAAAAATTTTTTTTTTTTCTAGAGTAATAAAATTTTCGGCATATAGGAATCCCTGGTTTTCAAATAATTTGAGAAACAAAAATTTAAAAAACCGTTTTTTTTTCGGTTCAAATAGCCGGTTCAAAAAACGCCTTTTTTGGGTAATTTTGTAATTGAGAAGTTTTTTAAAAAAATTAGTCTTTAAAATTAAAATCTATTCATATAATCAACTGTATTTTCCGAATGCATAAATTTATCAAACACTTATTCTAAATCTTAGATTTAAGACTTATAAAGTTATTAATATTATATTGTTACTAGATTATTTGGCCTTTATGAGCTTGTAATCAATTCAAATGAATGAATGAATGAATGAATAAATAAATAAATAATGTTTGATTAAGTATTTTTATATAACTCACTATATACTCCAGTCAAGCCCATATATTTAATGCCAATATTTATTACTATAATTGACCCATATATCCGCCCTTTTGGATTTTAAATTTTTTATAGTTTATAGTGAGGGGGTTGAAGAGTTTTTATATTTTAAAACTGAATATGACTTAAATATAATTATATTATTTTATTTAATTCTTTATCTTGTGGTGGCCATCATGAATTTTAGATTTTTTTATATGTATTTCATTCCTCTGGTTAAGACCTTTCATTTGATACTAACATTATCTCTTTTGGTTGTCTTGCAGCTGAAAAAATTTCAGCTAGATTTTAGACCATTTGTAAGTTTTTCTCATAATTAATTTTCGAGACTACGGACTGCACGTTGGTGTCACTAGCGTGTCTAAAAGTTATTTAGAAGCTTTAGAAACTAAATATGTTTAAGAAAAATTATATTTTTCCAAATTATCTATGCCGGTCTATGGGACCGTTTTCTTCAAGTTTTTTTACAAATATCCCTAGAAATATATCATATTTATAAATAATCACCCTTATTCTGTTTGGCGACGACAATAGAAGATGACGTCGTTTTTTATCGTTTGTTGTAAATCCGTATTTTTGTTGGCAATATTTCCATTTAACGATGATTGTCAACACATTGCCGTTGATAATGTTGTTTGTAATTTTAGTATCGTCTTATGTACAAGCAAAAATTTAACAAGTAAGAGCGCTATATTCGGCCGTGCCGAATCTTATATACCCTTCACTACGTGTAGTCATGCAATAACAGTAGTTTGTGACACCATTCATCCCATATGAAATACGTACATACATATAAAAACATACATATATAAAAACATCCCATTGTAAAATTATAAATTCACGTATGTATGTTAAAAAAAAATAAAAAAAAAAATTAAAAAGACATTAAAAAAAAAAACAAAAAAAAAATTTAAAAAAAAAATTTAAAAAAAAAATTAAAAAAAAAAATTTAAAAAAAATTATTATATATATAATATATATAAAACAAAAATAAAAAAAAAATTAAACAAAAATAATAATAAAAATATAAATAATATCTATATATATAAAAGTGAAACTCTGTGTGTGTGTGTTAGCTATAGACTCCGAAACTACAAAACCGATCGGGCTCAAACTTTGGTAAGTTGTTGTACACATACCAGGGAGTGTTTATGGGTGAAAAAAAGTGGGCGGAGCCACGCCCATAAAAAAATAGTTATCAGTTTTAGCTACTTGCACTGGACCGAATTTTCTGAAACTTTGCACACATACTGAGCTATCATGACTTTACACTTTCGTCCTTAGAAAAGTGGGCAGTGCCACGCCCATTAAAAAATAGGTATCATTTTGAGGTACTTGCACTGGACCGATTTTTCTGAAACTTTGCACACATAGTGAGTTGTCATGACTATGCAGTTTCGTATTTAGTAAAGTGGGCAGTGCCACGCCCATAAAAAAAGGTATAATTTTGAGGTACTTACACTGGACCGATTTTTCTAAAACTTTGCACACTTATTGAGCTGTCATGACTATATAGTTTCGTAATTAGAAAAGTGGGCAGTGCCAGGCTCATAAAGAAAAAGTTATAGTTTTTAGCCTTGCACTTCATATTCGATTAAAATTTAGAATGCGATTAAAATTCATTAAGGGGCGTAGCAACGCGCGCCGGGATTGGCTAGTATTAAATAAAAAATAAAAATAAAAAATAAAAAAAAAATTAACAAAAAAATTTTAAAAAAATTAAAAAAAAATTTTTTTGGCTCAGCTGGGATTCGATGCCACGTTTTCTCTAACCAGTATACACGTTTGTATGTACGTATGTTGTTGTTGTAATGTTGTTTTTGTGAAAAAAAAAATAGAGGTGGTCGTGGGTTTTTGCTCATATCTCAGTTGTTTATGTACCGATGTTTCTGATTTTCAATACCGTTCTACTCCCGAATATTTCTGATATTTTAATACCGCACCCGGGTCCAAGCGATATCGGGGGGGCTTCAAAAAGTTGATTTCAACATACACACGGACAGACGGACAGACTGACAGAGCTTAATCGACTTCCCTATTCATAAGCTTTCAGAAAATATATACTTTATGGGGTCGGAAATGAAAATTGTAGAAATTTTACACGGATTGACAAACCAATATATACCCTTTTTCACTGTGTGAAGGGTATAAAAAAAAAAAAGAAATTAAAAATACAAAATATAATAGAAAAACGTGCAAATAAAGTAAAAAAAAGGACAAAATAAAATTACAAACCCCAGCCAATTTAAAAAATAGTTGATAAAAAAAATTATCACTTGCCAGAGGTTTTTGCAGAGGCACTGTTGCTACTAATTTTAAGGACATTTTAACTTTTAAGTTATTTCAATTTTTTTTTTTTTCATTTATTTTGATTTTAATTCAATATACCCTTTTATCTTTTTCACAAAATTTTTATTTTTAAGGCAACAATTTTAGAAAATGTATCAGATATTAGATATGTGTTTAATATTTTATTTATTTCGGGAATATCATATTAGTATTGATGTTGTGTTAAAATGATATTGGCTCAAAATCAATGCCGATGTTGCAGTTGCCACACAGAATAAGAGTGAATAACATACGCATTGATAAATAAACATAGGACAGACGGACATTGCTTAATTGACACCCCTATTCAAAAGCTTCAGAAAATGTATACTTTATGGCGTAAAAAAACAAAACACACGTTGCATACACACTTCAGAAAGTAAAAGGTGTATAATTTTCAAATGTTTTGGAGACGAATGAAAAATATTGAGATATAAAGAATATTTCAAAACATTAAAAACCCTGTTTCTCAAAAAACTTGAATGTCAAGCAAAATTTAAAAAACTGGAAACATATATAAAAGTCCTGTTTTCAAATTATTCGAAACCCGGTTTTTACAACTCTATATTTTTCACGATTTAAAGTTCTATCAGATGTTTTTTTTTAAATGCTCCTTATTTTAAACTTTGTAAAAAAAATTTTTTTAATACTTGGATGACTTAAGGGCTTGCTTGTAATACAAACTCAATTGTCTCAAGAATATGTATGTAGTATGATTAAATATTTATTAAAATGTATGGTAGGTATAGGGTATTTAATATTTGTGATAGCGGAATATATTTATCACTTGTTTTTTATGTTTTTTTATTATTTTATACAATTCTACATTTTTAAAATCCAGCTTTTTTTATATGACATTTTAATTGTTTTTTTGTATTACGACGTCACATCTACTAATATGTAATATTGTTAAACTATTAAATCAATATTAAATTTGTTCACAATAATATCTTAAAATATATATTATAATTGCGATGTTTATAAATAAGATACTTATTATTTATTATTATAAAATTAATCACACATACATATTGTATATGTTCATCAAACAGAGAAAATTCAATGGACATCTGTTGTGAATGGAAAATTGGTAAATAAATGAATTAAACGAAAATTGTTACCAACAAAATTTCCATTTAAACTATGTATGTGTGTATGTAAGTACATATGTATGTATGTATGTATGTATACATGTATGTATGTATGTATGGATGTATGTATGTATGTATGTATATATGTATGTATGTATTTGCCATTGAAATATCCCTATAAGCGTAGGCGAATACGAAAATAACTCACTTTTAGTTTCAGTAAAGTTGAATATTTGCAGTCATTGCAAAATAAATAACTAAAGATGGATGAATGTAAATTGTAAAAAGTAAATTATTAAATAAATTATATAAATTTCTTATAAATTTCTTACATATTTCTTAAATAGAATTGTATAGAAATTAAAGATATTTTTACAAAAATTTTACCAATTATTTTAAATAAAGTCAATTTATAGATTAGTTAAATACATCCAACTTTAAGCTTCCTATAAGTTGGGTGTTTTTAAACTAACTTTAAGCTGTAAACCTTAAATTGGTTTAAAACTCATGTCAAGTCGGACAATTGACTTCTGCGTATAACATCGCAATGTTAAAATAGTCAGTTAGTCCCACTAAAAGTAATACAGATATCAAGGACCACTACATGTAAAAAAGCTTACTTGAAGTTAACTTAAAGTTAGTTTCGTCGCTTATAGGGATTTTAAATTGTTTTATATTTTCAGCAGACAACACACTTACATATTTTATTAATTGACGAAGACACAAACTCGAACGGATAACCGGCTATCAGTTGTTTGCTGGTCTCAAAAAGACCCTTTGGCGTTGGCAATTTATTGGCCACATCTTTGGCAACACCCGATGTTACATCCACCGTTGATTTGAGAACATTTTTGAAACCCAAATCTACACAATTTATAGCACTTAATGTGCATATTAAAATGAAAACGTTTAATATGCAATTAGATTTCATGTTGATAATGACACTGAAAATATAATATCTTAAACTTAGATTAATTGAAAATCAATAGTTAGATTTAGTTATTAATCTTGTTTTTTACTAACCGACCACCTTGAGTTTTGTTCTAAAACTGAAATATGAAATTTATAAAAAATAACATTTTATACAGGGACCAGAAAACGAAAACAATTATCTTGTCTTGCTTTGTCAGTTATTCATACATATATGGGAATCGAAATAAAATTAAAACAGTACATGTTTGATCATATAAAACAAAACGAGTAGAATTTACGAGTACATACATACAAACATACGTACATACATAGTATATATATCAAACAATTAAATTTAAGATTATGGGAAAGAAGCCTATATAAATAAGAAACACATTATTTTAGTTACTTATTTTGTATTTAAATATGTTTGTATGTACACAAAGGAATACATATGTTTGTAAATAAGTACCCATCAAAAAATATCTGTGATATTCATGGGCAACCGCGTATGTCCATTTTGAGTTATTGATTGCTTGATTTTAAATGATTTTTTCATGGCTCTAAAAATATCTTAAAAAATAGAACAAAATACGATTTTTTAACGAAAAAACAACCCAATACCATATTCATTTAAAATTGCTTTCTGTACTAACTTATTAAAGTAAGTGAAAAAATGTTTACTTGCTGACAAATAATTTCTGTTTTAAAAAATACTAAATAGGCCCAGTAAAAATTAGATAATATCTAACTTAATAACAACTTTTCAATGTCTATCACATATCGTCTATTTTATTATCGACTGAAATCGCAAACCTTACTTAAGAGAAATGTCAAAAGAGCGACAAAATATATGGCGACGTTTACTGTCTCTATCGGTCTACTTTTGTAGCGTGCCTGTTGAAAAATCCTTTACTTAGCCGTGACTTTTATCCCACCCTGTGCTTGTATGTAGCATTGAGAATAACTGAGGGGTCCAGTTTTATATAACTTTTTCTTTTGTAATAAATGGCTATTTGTGTAAATAAAGTGGTAGAAATTAAAATGTATCTAATGGTGTTTTCCTTCTGACAAAAATGTTACAATAATGCTACCATTCGAGCGGGTTTATGTTCTATTCTAAAAATACATGCAAGAGTGCAAACAGTTATCGTGTTCTTTTCTGAACATGTTGCACAAATAACTGGCAAGAGTGCAGCATATCTTACCCCAATTATATTTCAGTGTAACAAAGTACCATTTTTTACAGCTGTGTAATGTGAATAAATATTTTTTTATGCAAACGAGTTTTTAACACAGAATGTGTTAAAGTGTAAAACTATGAAATTTTTCTGTTCCATTAAAACAAAAAAAAATGGACAACTTTATAAGGATGTGTGTAGACTGATAAAAATGTTACACATACTTAATGCAAAATTTTTTTTTAGAAAGGAAAACACCATAAGTCGTTTATATTTCTCAAGTACTAAATTCAGACCAACTGTGCACCTCTTTAAGTAAAAAAAGTCATAATACAATTCAATTAGATTAAATATACTCCAAAATTAACTTTTTTAAACAATTTTGTTTAAAAGCATATCTCAAAAGAAATAATAGAAAAAAATGATTTCGAGGAACCCATATAATCCATGGATACTAAAGTAAATTGCTTACTGGGTAGCATTATCGGCAGACAAAGTCTCTACGTTTTGTGAATTTTAACACGATTGCCACTTTAAATTTTTACTTTTTTAATGCAAATTGTAGAACATTGAATCACACTGAATTGAAATACAAATCAATCCTTAATTTATATTCATAGTCTGTAAAAAATTACTTTTTGGCGATCAATTTAAGTAAAAACACATTTGATATTTTTATCCATTTGGTTTATAAAAAGTCATATTTTTGGTGAATGAAAAATGTCTGTTCTTTATTCAGTACCGGCAAGTGGACGGGATTAAAATTTTTCATAAACAAGTAAGAGTACTATCTTCGGCTGTGCCGAATTTTTGATACCTACCACCAATTTTATCGGTTTTATGAGCTTTTAAATTTCATTAACAGTAGATTATGTAAGAATTGGGCGTTAAACTAGGCGTGTCAATGTAGTTTTTACTAACAAATTCAAAAACTTTGTCCGTAGAGAAATTATACGAACTTAATATAAAGCGTCATATGGGAGGTGGGCGTAAAAGTAGGCTTGTCACATCAATTTTCATTTCATTGAGCAAAAACAATGCTTGAAAAATGTCAGTATCGATGTTGGAAGGACATTGTTTTTTTAACCTACTTTTGAATTACTCTCTCCTTGTGCAGTTAAATGTTGTTGAAACTTTAAAAGAAGCATCGAAAGGTGTTTATTTGTTGAACTGAAAATATATAAAATTGATATTAACGAATTAGTAAAATAATGAATAATTAATAAATGATTAAAAAAATGTAAAAGAAATTTTGATTTTGGAGTTGTTTTTTTAGTGATGTAAATAAAACCAAGACAAATAAAAAAGTACGTTATTCGAATAACATTTCTGCTCTCAAGTAAAACAGTCGTGTTGCTTTTTTGTAATTAATTTATTTTTTTTTGTTTTGTTTTACTAAATCCAAAACTAATATTATATACACGATTGGAAAATATTAGCAACATCAATTTAAGTAAATTATTTCATAAACAAATGAAAGAAATTTTTTAAAGACAACTATCCGAATAAATTTGTATTCGGTTTTATGTATCGTTACCAACAAAATAGTAAAAGAAGTTGATGGTATTGCCAGTATAAAAAATATTTCTTTGTTCAGATTAATGTATGTTTAAATACTGTTTTGGATACGTTTTCTTAACAAAGAAATGTTAGAATTACAAGTAACTAATGTATTATTTATATCTACATAAAGGATTTTTTTCATACGGTCGAAAGACACAGCCGAATATAGCGCTCTTACTTGTTTATTTATAAGTAATAATTGTCGTTTGTTTTCTTATTAGTTTCATTTTTACTGGATTGCGATCATTTACACAACTTTCAATGTAAAACGTAAACAGTTCAATAATGAAAGCTTTTGAATAAACAAACGAACTTAATATAAACTCAACTTAAAACACTTTTTGTACTGTCATCAACGTATGAATTAATTCACTACAATATCCCCTAATTTTTGTAAGCTCAATACAATTTCACAATGCAAATAAAAAGATATTATTATTATATCTTATAAATATTAATATATTCAAATTTTCAATATTTGCTCTGATGTAGAAATATTTTTTTAATAATTATTTTTATCTTCTAGTGCCTTGACGTTGATTAATTAAATTGTTGTTGTATTGACGACTGTAAATATTTTATATTTGAACCATAAAATAGCTGGAAAACTATAAATCAATTGATAAGTGTTATTTCTTTTATAAAAAGACAATTTATTTTAATTTTTAATAAAAAAAAATATAAACATTTAAAGTCAAATATGTTCATATATAGGTATACATTAGGTTAATAAGTGTAAACTTTATTCAATAGACAATTAACTATAACCTTGAATATTTTTCTCTATCCGGTGCAGTGCGGTAATGTAATTTTGCCAACTAAGTTATATGTAAAACAAAAGTTATAAACCTTTACACGAAACAAACTTAAAAAATTTAAATAATATTTAGGCTATCGAAAGCTGTAGGCAAAAGCTAATAATAAATTTATATACAAAATATAATTGAAATTTATTGACCCGCATGTCACTCCGTTTATAATTTTTACAATATTTATTTCCCACCCCATAAAGTATATATTTTCTGAAAGCTGATGAATAGAGGATTCGACTAAGCCATATCCATCTGAACGTCTGTCCTTGTGTTGATTGAAATCGGCTTTTAGAAGTAACCACATGTTCCTCAGATCTGTGTATAGTATCAATCCTTTGGAAATATCCGGGAATAAATCGCTCTTAGAATTCAGAAAAATCGCCCCATAACTTTCTCAGATATGAGCAAATAAACGCGACTGCCTCTATTTTTTTCCATATTTTAACCACCAAAATAAAAATTTTTCACCCATAGAATAATTTATTTATAATTATCTATATATATGAAATTTTAAATGAAAATTTTTAGGGTTTGTTCCTATGGTCGTGTAGATGGTTTATGTTTGCCCAAAATCCGTCGAGCGGTTAACGAGTAAAAAAGGATAAAATCGGTAACACAGTATCTTCGGCCTTAATAAAGATATCACAAAAATTCAGAAAGGACCAAAGAGCCTGTTAAAAATAATTGGATAGATGTCTGGTACTTTTTGGAAATTTTAAGTTTTAAGGGGATAAAACGGGTAAAAACTGAATTTTGGTACTTTTTTGAACAGCATTTATCTTTGAGAGGGATAGCAATAGGAAAAAAGTAAAAACGTAGTTTTACCCTCCTTAAAACAATATATCATGAATTTTTGTGCTTTTTCGAAATATTGAAATTTAGAGGGAAAAGGGCTAAAAACGGGTGAAATCGGTAATTTTGTATCTTTGGACCTACATGCATTAGGTTTTTTTTATTATTTTACTTGATACGTAGCGAAGCACGTCCCGGGCGGCTAGTTTATATAGGAAATAAAATTATATGCATGATGGCGAAGGGTATTATCAGATTCGGCACGGCCGAATATTGCACACTTACTTGTTTATGTTATTTTTGGTAATATAAATGCTTTTTATTTGGTAAATTAAAGTACAAAACTATTTTTTAAACACAAAAATGCAACTGCGATCACAAAAAATGTGTTTTTATGAAATTTACGAGATCGGTAAAAACCTTTTTATACATCTATCGCAATTACTCTTAATAAACATTGTCGTGCGTTTTGAGCATGTACGATTTTTTTACCCAACTCTCGAATAAAACATAAAAACAAATACGAATGTTTGGTTTCATTAAAACGATACAAATAAGAGCACTATATTTGGCTGCGCCGAATTTATGATTCCTACCACAATATATTATAAACAACATGGCCCGATAACTATCGCTATTGACTACGACCACTCCTTGCTCATTTTCGAAGAAAAATGGCCCAGTTATGCCTCTGGACCAAAATCCGCACCAAACAGTGACTCGTTTTGGGTGTATCGGCTTTTAAATGTATGCGTGCGGGTCTTCTGTGCCCCAAATGCGACAATTTTGATTGTTTACATACCCGCCAAGATCAAAATGAGCTTCATCTGAAAAGATCATTTTTTTTTTGGCAAAATCGGCATCTTCTGTAATTTGATCGCAGGCCCACTTTCCCAGCGTTGTTCAAGCGTATATTCGTTCACCGGAAGGATAAAACTAATTATCTGTCAAATCAGACATGAGCTAATAGTTACTATTCACAAAATAAGCACTAGTTGAAAAAAAAACGTTAGATGGCGGACCATTTATCTTTAAAATTAAATATGTATTAAGTACTTATTTGTTCAAGTTCGATTTGATATTAATTTATTTACTTATGTTAAGTTTTCAAATGGAATATAAAGTATTTCTATAATAGAATGATACTTCCCACTTTTTTACTACAATGTTGTATTCTTATTAAAACTGACGGGTATGACTCGGTAGCTAGAGGTAGTTAGCTACTCACAATTAATAATACATAAATACATAAATTGTATACAAACAAAGTAGGTGTGTGCAAAGTTTCATAATAATCGGGTAAGAAGAAGTGGTTGGGAAATAATTATTTTATATTGTCTTTAAAATCGTAATATTGTATTGTAATTGAAACCATATGCGGTGAAAAATGTGTTGCAAAATATTACTGTATTAACACATTCATACTAGTCAGGTTTTATAAAAGCCAATGTATTTTAATTATAATATAGAATTACAAATTTCTATTACAATTTAAAACATTTAGCCATATACAAACTACAAAGTAGTAGAGTATACTAAATATGGAAGGTGGAAGTAGACGTATCATATTTTAGATATTTACACAAAGAGTTCTTTTTAAATTTAAAATCTTTATCCATATAGAAATTATCTATATTAAGGCAAAAGCCTTTTTTGGTTAGTGTTGCATTAAATACTTTGGTTTTGAGTTAACATTACCCAGATTTTAAATTGAATAAGTAGCTATGTATTAGACTTGTGTAAGAAGAAGGTCTTGAAGAGGCGTGTCAAAATAATTTTTGCTAATTATTTCATCTCAGATATTATAGTGTTTTTTTTTTATTCTTCCAAAAATATATAATTTAAATGAATTTAAGAAAAATCTCTAATGGAGTTGGAGTTTTCTGGTATTATAATAACATTGGACAAAAAGTCACATATGAGAATTTCCATGTCATCGTAAGTGACATTTGTACACCTATAAAGTTGAGTAATTTTTGTAAAAGTAGAGTAACTTAAACAAAATTAGATCTTGATGTTTCATTCAAAGGGTACTTTGTTTAAAAAAAATTAATTATATTCAATTCATTGTTGTCCAGCAAAATAAGAATGTATCGTACGTGACATAAAACAGAAGTGATTTTGAGGTATATATGGAAACATAAAAAAATCTGTGAATCTTGGAAGTTATTTTTTCTTTTTTTAATTTCTTACACTAAACCAAATATTTTTCATTTAAAATCCATCATACTTAATTGAAAACAATCTTTACATGATTTTACAATAAATTTAATTTAATATCGTTCGTGACATATCTTACGAGACAGATTTTTCTCTAATAGTATTCTTAGGTAATAAAATTTATATTATGATAAGAAAAAAGTTTAATTACGTTCTCTTGCGACTGTTCAAATACGAATGACGGAGACAAATAATGTTCTTGCACTACGTACGTGACATTAAAATTATATCCAAGGGAAATCAAAAAAAAAATACCGCTAGTTGGACTCTATATTTTATTTTTTCTTATGGATCTTGTTAATTGTTGTTGTTACCTTAATTTTAAAGCATATTTACAATTACAATTTATTTTTACAATTTAGTCGCTTAAAAAAAATAGTTGATTGCAATTCTTTAAAATAAGTCAAAGGTATAATCAGGTTGAACGCTTATTATTGCTCTTAAAATAATTTTAAAAGCTCTTAATACCTGCGCACAGTAAAATTTTATTATTGAAAAACTTTCAAGAGCTTTTGTTTTTACAGTCGTCGTTGACATATTCATGGAAATGTCCACCGTTCATTATTTGATGTCGGTTTTATAAGTTTTTAATTTGTATTATTAATTGATTATTTGAGAGATGGGCGTTAAAGCAGGCGTGCCAAAGTATTTTTTGATAATTATTTCTACTTAGATATTAAAACACAGACGTCGTTGTTATTGCAAAATCTTTGTCTGTTATATGGAAGGCAGGTATTAAAGTAGCTGTGTCATCTTTATTTTCTATTATAACAGTAACGATGACCAAACAGCTTTACTTACTTGCAAATTTTCTGAATCGTACATTTAATTCTTTCCGTTTTATTTAGTTTCTACTTTTAAAAGGATTAAAATAAGACGCTGTGCAGGGTAAATTTCCGTATACGTACGGACATAAACAAGTTTCACGAAACATACTTTTTTACTCAAAAATTACACCTGTTAAATTTTAGCACCCTCCAACGCTATTGCGTTAAGACGCAATCGCCTTTTATTCGATATTAGAAAAAACATTTTTGTGACTTATTCTTACATTACAATCTATAACTTCTTTCCTAATAAACCAATTAAGCTCATTTTCTATATCAAATATTAGAATTATTTTGGCAAAAATTCATCTTTCAAGTTTTTTCAGTTCGTGCTCTATCGAGTTTTAAGCAGATGGACAGACAGACGGACTTGGCTATATCATTCTTAATTATAACCAAGACTCAGGAAATATAAGCTTTATTGGGTCTAAAATAAATATTTTGATGATTATGTGTTTTTATTATATTTACGAAAGCGAGCTTATGATGATTTTATTTAAAATTTAAATCTGCCTACAACTTAATTAGAATATTTTGCAAGCACTGTATAGTCAGTAGAGGTTGTATGAGATTTTTAGTGCCGAAAATAGCATGCATCTTTATTTGCATACACATAAGTATGTCAAATATATTTTTATATAAAAAGTTATATTGCATCGATTTAGTCACAGTCATGGAATGTAGAAGAGCACATGGATTAATATGATCTAGAAGAGATTAAGGGTGAGTGGCCTAAGGCCCATACCTAAATAAGAGCGTTTAGCGTCAAGCGTTGCAATTTTGCATGTATTTTGTTATTGTAACAAAAACAAAACACATGTAAAACTCCAACGCTTGACGCTCAACGCTCTTGTTTAGGTATGGGGGTTAGGAAAAGGAATTAAAGTTCTTCTACAATATAGAGAGATTGGAAGAAGCATCTCCTCCTCGTAAAATATAGATTCTACGAGGAATAACCAGCAATCGTTACATTTTACCAGATATTTAAACAATATTAATTTAAGTCATCCCTACGACTCTTTATTACTAGTATCTGTTATTATTTTAAATAAAACAAAAAGTTTTTAATAATTTTTAACAATAGTTTATATTTAAATCAAACACATCTAAACATTATTACTGACGTCAATTAATTTAAAACAAATAAAAATAATAATTAAAATTCTGAGACAAACACAATCAATACACATCTTAACGAAACAAACAATATTTGTTGCCTCTAGAGGCGAAAATGCTCTACAAAAAAACTTTAGTTTCGAAATTTAAAATAAATTAATTTCCTATGGAGATTTTTCATCGTTTGTTTTAGATTTCTCGCAAACACCACATTTCTCATACTTTAATAGATTGTGCTTATCACCTTTCATGCCATAAGGTTCATTACCACGTACTTCCATAAAATAGTTTCCCTTAGCATCAGTGGGTACAGCGTAACCCATAGGCACTTCTTTGCCGGGACATTTACCCTCACGCAAACGAGTCAAAGAACTGCAACGAGTGCCCATGAAATTGTTCTCATTACCGGGATAAATGGTTTCCGCATAGTATCTCCAAGCTCTAGAATGAGCACAATATATGCCAACACAGCCTGGTGGCAATGGATCTAAACCTCCAGGATAGAAATCAATATCGCCCATAGGATCACGTTTACCCAAGACACCAGAATTGGTATGGATAATATCAATGAAATCTGCATCGCCTCTCAGCAGGCCCGACAAGGATTCTCCTTCGTTAAAGCAGGGTTTTGCTGGATCCAACCCAGTTATATGTGGTAATGTCTTGTTGGTCTTCATTTCGAAATAACGGCCAGAAGCACCCACAATATGGGCTCCCAAGCTGTGGCCAATTAAATGAATATTTTCTACTGGCACTATTTCTATCAATTGTTTTAAGCCATCAGCAATGTGCATGCCCAAGGCATCAGTGTTGAAGGCCGACCAAGAGTAAAGAGTTTCAATATAACCGGCAGCATCTAAGGCCTGTAAAAAATATCAATGATTTAGATATTGTTAATGGAAACAATTATTTTAATACTTACGACAAGATTAACACCTCCACGGCAACTGTAAGCCTTCGTGAACAGAGCTATAGTTTCATCATCATCTACCGATGTTGTCCAACCAGTAACCAATAGAACAACCTTATTTTTGGGATTAAAATCTTTACTGGTCCACATATCGTTAGCCTTTAGTAGTGGATAATTGTAGCGATTGCAAGCTGTTCTCAGTTGAAAATTCATTTTATCGATGTCCGGTAAGTACTTGGGTGTTACAGTTTGGGATGAAAGGGCAGATGAACCTAAAAGAAATGCAAAAATTAAAAAAAGAAACAAAAATATTTTATCTAGAAAAGAACTTAAAATAGAAAAACCAAAAATGTTGTATATAATTGCAGCTCTTTTGCAGAATGAAAAAAAGGAAAATATTTCAAATTGTAGACGTAAAAAATTTAATGATTGCAATTATTATTATTTTTACGTATTAACCCTAAATTTTCTTCTAGTATCTCTTTCATGCTATACAGTTTTTTAAACCTATAACCTAAAGAACTTCTCGAGTACTAAACATTTTCAAAAAAAAAATCTAACTTTAAACAAGAACCACACCAATTAATCTCAAAATAGTATTTAACCTTAAAAATTTTAATCATTTTAGTCTTAAATATACTTATGAAAATATTATTTACATATACTTACACATCTTGTTGATCGATGTCGAAACAAACTCAGATGGATAACCAACAATTAAGTTTTTGCTCATCTCGAAAAGACCCTTCGGCGTGGGCAATTTGTTTTTTATATCCTTGGCCACACCCTCTGCGACATCTTTTGTAGAGTCCACTATATTTCGCAAACCTAAATCAATGCCATTAATTAAATTACAAGCACATAGAAAAACTATCAAATTCAAAATTAAAAACGATTTCATTTTGTCATTTAATCTCCTCAGTAATTCGTGTCCGCTATTTATCTTAAAACTGATATTGATTTTATTTGTTCACAGTTATTTTATACACAAATTATAGGCTGACGAACTTTAGGTATCCAATATGTATCTGGAATCTGGAAGTATACTTAGGTATACATAACTGAAAATATTATAAATATGTTTGAATGGAATTTACCGTAATTGCCTTAAAAAAACGTTTATTTATGTCTCTGTTCACATTATTCAAGTGAAATTGAAAAGAGTGCGTATATGCAAGTACTTTATGTTCTCTTTCTTTATATAATTGTTTTTTTTTTTTGCGCAGAGTAGAATTTAAGATGGAGATAAATCTAGTACCAAATTGAAAGTAATAAACAAAAATATTTTTCGATGGTGAAAGAGAATATTTCTTCAGTTTCGTGCATTTTCTGTAAGATCTCTAAATATCATAATGTTAATGTTATATTGAGAATGGCTTAAAATATGTTACCATGTTTCTAATGCAATAGATTTTCTGATACCAATTTCATTTACTAGAAATATTCACCACATGATTAATAAATCATTTTCGACAGCAAAAGGGGCAATAAAAGTCAAAATTTTTTTGTAAACAACTGATATTGGTTTTGCTATGAATTAGTTTTTTTTTTACAAAAACAAAAAATTTTTTTTTTTGTGTAAATGCAAAAGACGCATTAGAAACAATAAACAAAACTTGCATGCTGTAAACGTGTACTACTTAAGCATAGCTGCCAGATTTGACGATTTATCGTCATTTTGACGATTTTACGTGCTAAAATTAAGTATTGACGATTTGACGATTTATGCTATGTTTTTGACGATTTTCAAGAATTCAAGTTTGCAACATTTTTCATTACTTTTATATCAACCTTAAACTAAATAAAAATAATTTGTAACGGTTTTTTATGTTATTAATAATAGAACACAGTGAAAGAGATATATCGATCATTATTTAATGTGTTTGTGTGGGTAATTTTTTCACTTTGTAAATTTTTAACATAGTATATGCCACATTTTATCAACTGATACCTACAACACGAACAAATATAAATTTGGAAATGCGTTATAAACAATTTTAGTTTTTTAAGTAAATTTATTTAAATTATTTAAGTGACAAATTAATATGCTTCAATACTTAAAAAAAAATGGTAAGTTCTTTTTAATTATACATTAAAACCTTAAAAATCAAACATTATATTTTCAATAGAAAACCAAGATGATGAAAATTCTAGCAGCTCTTCCTCTGTAAGTAGAAATTTCATCCATTTTTTATACAAAACTTTGTAGTAGCTAAAATGAAATTTTAATGCTGTTTTTCACAGGTAACCAACAAGAAGAAAAAAATTAAGGAAGACTGGTTTGCAGATCCAGAAATAAATTTATGGGCTGAAAAGAGAAACGATGTGGTTTATTTTGGCGTTGTGCTCGTCTAACGCTTGCCTAAAGCTACCTTAATCGGTAGAAGCTTAAGAAAGAAATGATTATAATTATTTGTCAATTTGTCTGAATTAGATGCAGCCAATTCATTATTTATTATTTTTTGTATTTATATACATATTAATATTTATTTTTCGAAATTAATTCTAAATTGTATTATATTTATTGTCATGTTCTTAACATAAAAGGGTCTAATAAAACCATTGATCTCTCTGGATTTAAAAAGTTTGTTATGTTATGCATTAAATAAAAAATGTTTTGTTTTGAAAAATGCGTTTTTTTATTTTGACGTTTTTATGACGATTTGAGTAAACTATTTGACGATTTTGACGATTTTTTCTCCCAAATTAGACGATTTTGCCCCTATTTTATCTGGCAGCTATGTACTTAAGCTGTAATTTTTTAGCATCTTATATACTTATTAGAAGTTGAGAATACTTTATTCAGCAATCCTCTCTTTATGTTCAAATTAAGTTACCCAGTAAATATTTTCTTTATTATTAATACGAATATGTTTAATTACACAGAGAAAAAAGTATCGGTTGGGAATACCGGAATTAATGCAATTGTAGAGTTTTCTGGTTGTGTCTACAAAGAAATCATGATTATTGCCATTGAAATTTTATAAGAAAGAAATTGGTAAAAACTGAACCATCTGATGGGCAATGAATTTCATTGTCTGTTTTCTGTGTGTACTACTTAATAATGGCTATATATCTGTGGCTTGGAGCTAAAAGGGACAATGTCAAAATATTTACTTTTGAGAAAACTTGAATTGAGCTTTAACTTTTATATATGCTTTCAGCATTTTATTTATGAAGCTGTTCTGGGTTAAGTATGACTTTAGCTGTTTTACCATAATGAACTAGAGCAAGAAAACAAATCTAATGCAACGATTAACTCGAAAGAGCAAAAAAGTGACATTGGCCCTTTAAGCTCCTAGCAACAGATATAAACTGATATAATAATTTACATATGTATAATAACCATAATGTAGCATATCCTAGATATCCGCTTTATTATTTCTGAGACGATCTTTGATTTTGCATTTTTAACATAGTGCAGAATACGCCATTTTGTAGTGCCGGCTAACATAAATAGATTTAAAATTTCTTTATAGTGTATAACATTCTGCTAGGCAAGCCCTTTCATATGATGGATATCATGAACTGAACCTTTTGGGTAAACAAAAGTTGAAGAAATGATTTTAGTTTGTAAATTTTAGCAAAAGAACAACAATGCAGTTGCTTTTAGGTGCTTACATCTCACTTAGTTTCAAACCTATTTATTAGTTTTCTTCCGAAAAAAAAATCTCCAGATTACTATTTGCCATTTTGTGTCACAATAGTATCCATATATTATTCAGGAACTTAAGGAAATTAAAATATTTTAGAAAAAATATATATAATTAACTTTGCCAAATAGTAGCCGATGATGATTTTCGTAGCTATAAATGGTATTAAAGTTGTCTAAACTTTATTGTTAAAGTTGAATCTTTGTGATAAAAAATTATGATTAAAAACAAGGGGAGTAGTGTTTGATTGCTCATATCTTAGAAAGATTTATTCCTGAATATTTTCAAAGGATTGATACTACTGACAGATCTATGCAACATGTAGGAGCTTTTAAAAGTTGATTTCAACCAACACACGGACAGAGGGACATTGTTCAATTAATTTTTCACAGTATTACAAGTACACGCACAGCAAACAATGTTTGTGCTGTTGTAATCTAAAAGTAACATACTAGTATTGAATTGGATGATTATGGTTAAAATCAATATGGTTGCCATTTAACATTATTATGTTTGATTAAAGTATCATGTAATGATTTTATTGTGCCTACAAAAAATACAATCTTTGTTCTTTTCTTGCTATTACTTAAATTGACAGTACTTCCCTTTTTAATTACAAATTTCATACCAGCATTTTTATACCCTTCAGCTCTGTTGTCAAGGGTACAGAGCTTTGTTAGTTTTGTTCGTTTGTATATTCTACAATACTCATTTCCGGCCGCATAAATTATTATTATTTTTAAGTATTTGAATAAGGAATTTGATAAGGCAATGTCCTTCTGTCCATCTGTCAGTGCGTTGTTAGAAAACAACCACAGTACGTGGAAACATTTGGGAATAAGACATTATTGAAATCCAGCACAATCAGGTCATAGCTTTCTGAGATATGAACAAATATCTTCCAAATTAATATTTTTCTGCTTTTTTTAATTTTAAACAAACAATTACTAATCAGCAAAGTTATGGGCAAAAATAATTTGAACAAATATAAATTCAAAACTCAAAATCAATGAATTTATAAAGCAAAATTGCGTATAACATTAATCTGAAATCTGGGCTTAGCGACGATGTAGTCACTTTACCTATATTTACATGACGGTAATGGTTTTATCAGATTCGGCACTGTCAAATATACTACTTTTACGTTATATCATTTATTTTTATTAATGTTTTTTGTTGCTTTGGAACTTTAAAAAGTTTTTTTACACGTCCAATTTTTAAATATAGAAAAACTATTCAATAGGAATAAGAACTGTTATTAAATAAAAATGTATAGCGTGATTACTTTATAGCCATGCTGTTGTTTCACCTAACATTTAATGGTTATCTATAATTTTAAAAACTTTTTATTACATCATAACTTTGCAAATTATTCCATTTTTAAAGAACAACTATATAAATGTTTTCATGACGATTTTAATGACAATATAACCTTTATTTGTTTGTGTTAACCAAATATTATTATAGATATAATATGATCGTCGTGATCATGTCGTAACTATGGCTTTTCTTTAATAATAATACCATTTAATGTTTGCTAATAGCGATGTAAACACCACGTTTGCTAGTTACTGCTCAGAAATTTTTTAAATTTATTTTAATGATGCAAATCTAAGAGTTTAGTGAGCAAAGACTTTAAGTTAAGTAGTAGAGACTAAATGCCAATTTTTGATTAGATACTTTTTTGTGATACTAATTAATCACTACATTATATTATACTATCAATTTAATAATTACCGGTGTTGTGTGATCTCAGCTTATAAATATAAAAATACTAGATAATTCTAAAAACTAAATTCATTACAGAACAAATGTAATAAATTACGCAAGTATTTTCCTGGTATTTAAAAAATACAAATGATTATAATTATTTTTTTTTTATTTTATGCAATGTCATTTAAAAATTTATACTTAAGTTCTAACAAAATAATAATTATCAGATTATTAGTCATTATCATGAAGTGCTGGTGTGTCCCATAGTGAAAAGTCTTAAAGTTAAATATTAAGGTTAAATTTTTTGATATTAAAATGTCTCACAAGTAGATAAAACTTAAATCTTTTACTAGGTTAGGTTAGGTAGAACAGGCAGCTGTTGTGCAGCTCACTAGAGTCCATTTTCGCTACTAACGTTACTCCCATAGGTATCCGCGCCATAGCCGTGACTTTAACAAGTGGTTTTTGAGTCAGGTGTAGAGTCTAACTTTTTATTGATAAAAAAACAACAAGAAATATTATGTAATTGTCTTCAATCTTTCCTTATAAATATGTTGTCTGATATTTCAAGCTTTATATCAGTACTTTATGAAAAAAAAATTTAAAACATAAATATATAAGCTTTCAGAAAATATATACTTTATGGGGTAAGAAATGAACAAACCTATATATACAAACAAATATATATTTAAATAAAAAAGTACCAAAACCAGGAATTTTTCCCCTTAAACATGTGAATTTGAAAAGTGCTGAAAATTTAAAATAATTTTTCGCGGATTAACTAATACAATTTAAATATTTTTCCTAGCTTTTGTTTTGATGTTACATGTGGTACTAAAAAAGTACCAAATTATAATTTTTACCCGTTTTATCCCTTTGGTGTTTAAAATGAAAAAAAGGCCATACACCTGTTAGCTATTTTTCGGTACATAACAATACCTTTTGAAGTTAATCTGTAATATTTTCAGTTAAGCAACTAAAAGCTTAAAAATTTTACCATAAAGATTGCTTTTTAAAAAATCTTGGAAGATAGTGTCCTAATTTCATGTCTTTAGCTTTTTGCATTTAAGCTGAGCGATAATCAAATATTTTGGACTATCCTGTCTGTCTTGGAGCTTAAAGGCCAATGTCAAAATATTTACTTTTTCTAAAATTTTAATTGAACTTTAACTTTTATAGATGCTTTAATAGTGACATTGGCCAGCATTTTATTTATGAAGCTGTTCTGGGTTAAGTATGACTTTAGCTTTTTTACCATAATAAAATAGACCAAGAAAACAAATTTAATGCAATGATTAACTCAAAAGAGCAAAACAGTGACATTGGCTCTTTTAGCTCCAAGCCACAGATGTAGTATGTCATACTTATCTAAGCGTTAGAATTATTTTTGTAATCGATAATGACTTTGCAACAGTTACTCTTTACCGGCAACTATTCAAGAAATAAATAAATGTCATTACTGCATTACAAAGGTCTGATAAATTATAGTTTTTATTTCATTTTATTTCTATTTTGTTATTGTATTTATTTACTATTGCAGTGATAAAGAAAAACACCTTATAAATTCATTTAATTAAAAGAGACGTTTTAGTTTTTAAATTAATTTTGTCAAGAAGACATCAACTTCACTAAACTTTTCTCGGAAATGAAATCTTTATTTATATTTTTGATAATTTTCTACACATTTTCATATAATAGTTCCGAGCAGGCACGCTTTTTGATTAACCCTGCACACATTTTAGATTCAGCTAGTTCTTTTGTTACTGGCATAGGTAGTCAGATGACTAAAAAAATTCTCCATCCTGGAGAACTCTTAGTAAGAGGATTAAAGGAAGAAATGTTTGGTTTACCCAAAGTGCCAGTATTTCACACTATAAATAAGTTGTGTAAGTTGCAGATCAATTTTATTAAATTCTATTTTTTTTATTTTTATCTTTTACCTTGAAGGTTCCTTATATCTATCATCTGGATATATCAATTCCATGATAACTCCCGATATTAATCAAATGTATTTTCAATTGCGCACACCCTGCCAGAGTTTCAGTGTTCCAATAGAACAATCTGTACAGATTTTGGAAATAGAGGAGTTTGATGTGCATAAGCCGGTGATTTTATTCATAAGTGGTTGGACTTCAACAATAGAATCGGAAAGTATATCGCATATGGCTAAAGCCTATAATTGTCGGGGTGGTTATAATTTATTGGTATTATAATAATGTTTGATTTCAAGAGGCAAGCGGAAATAATTTTGATTTATATATTAAAGGCTCTTAACGCATCCTATTTCATAGACACTTTATACACTTGGTCTGCTTTTAATACCCAAGAGTTGGGTCGCATAGTGGCTATGGGACTGGTGCAGCTATATGAGCAGATACCTGCTGAAAATATTCATATAATAGGTTTCAGTTTAGGTGCCCACATAGCCGGTTTTGCAGCACGATATTTTGAACAGTCTACGGGTGAGAAGATTCAACGCATAACCGGCTTAGATCCAGCTAATCCTTGTTTCCATAAAGGTGAATTTTTGTCGATCCTGCAGCAAGGTGATGCCAATTTTGTTGATGTTATACACACTAATCCTGGCGCCCTGGGCAAGAGAGTCCCATTGGGTGATGTTGATTTTTATGTACAGGGTTTTTCCCCTATTAAACCCGGTTGCCGGACAATACTTTGCTCCCATACAAGAGCTTGGGAATATTATGCTGAATCAGTTTATCCAGGCCATGAAATGGATTTCTTGGCAACACATTGTAGTTCTTTGAAAAATGCCGATGCCGGTTTATGCGATCCACCTTCAGTGGTCATGGGTTGGGCAGCATCGTCAAATGAAAGTGGTACTTTCATGTTGACCGTCAATTCCGAAGTCCCATATGGACAAAATGCCAGTTACAATGGCGATTTAATATTAAGTGAATGTGGTTTCTGTGATTATGTATAAACAGTAATAAATAAAAAAAACTTTTGAAACATTTTTTCAAATATTTATGTATAACATAAAATTTAATTTACATTCACATTAATTAGATTAAATTTTATACTACAACACGTCTTTAGCAGACAAAATTTAAATACATTAATGCATGTGTCTACTCAGCTTTACTATATAAATCGTTCTACAGTTATTACTAAGAATTGTCGCCTACTGGCTTTTGAAACGTGCTGTTGAAGTTAAACGCAAATACTTGACAAAATGAAAATAATTTTTCTTCTAAGTTTTGTATTTTCATTGATGCTGTTAAATCAAAATAAAGCTGATGCTTATAGAATCTCAAAGATTAATATTTGGTGTAATGACAATTCTAACGAAAATGTTGAACATTCTGACGAACACACTACTGATCGCTATGAGGTTGCCGAAGAAAACTTAAATAATTTAATGGAGTCGCTGCCAAATCCCGAAGAAGTATTGAAAACGCTTTATGAAATCAGTGAACTTTTGCCTAAGGTACATACATGCATGCACGCGTTAACGTACATACATAGTTAGAAATTGAAAAAGGTTTTATTTAACAATTTTATTGATTTATTTTTTAGATCGTGCAATTTTTTGAAGCTTTACATCATGAGTAAAGAAACTATTTATGCATATTGTGCTGATTAAGTTAAGCAGTTTTCTTTTTGAGAAGTTTGAATAATTTTCTTTATAAAATTAATCGAGTCCTAGTAACCAAATGATCAGCGAATGTAACATATTTAATTATATACTTATGAAATGTTGTAAATTAATCACAGCCATTTATGAGTTTTATTTTTAAAAAATAAAATTCAAAGTAATATATTAAATATAAAATTAATAAGTGTTTATATCTGTTTTTAATCTCTCTGAATGGGTTAGTATTTATAGTCTTTTAATAGCACCATCTTATGATTGTCACTTCTATTTATTGGAGGCAAAAAAGATTTAATAAAAAATATTTCTGAATATTTTTTAAAATAAAATTTTTTCAAATATATTTTCGTTTTTTTCCCCATATTATTCAAAAACTTTTTTTCTCGAATTAATCGAAGATGTCAAAAATTTAATTCGCCTTGATACTCATGTCCTTGAACACATAAAGATTATTTGTTTTTGCCATTTTAAAATATTTACGTTTTCTACACATTCGATAATTTGGCAAGTTTGCACCATATTATGGCAGAATGTAATGTAATGTAATAAATTTCGTTCTGACTCACCAATAAATATTTGATTAACGAATTCTATTTTTTAAAAACGATGATACCGTAGCTGATATAAAAAATACATTCCACTCGTCTAGTGTCGATAAAAGGTTACTTTTTAAGTGTATTCTTTCAGTATCATAAATAACATTTAATTTCTTCATAAATGAAACAACTTAACAATTGTAGAAACTTGAAAATCAGTATTAGAATCTAATAAATATTTTATTTTTTTTAATAGTTTTTCAATATTAGTTTTACTTATAGTTCGCAACACAAATTGTTTATAAAACCAAAAATAAAGGAGCAAAAAATAACAAGTGAGATAGTTATATTCGGCTGTGACAAATCTTACATACCCCTCACATAAATAATAGCAAAATTTTCAAAAGTATGACCAACATTTGCATGTTCAAGCGTCCTCAAAATTTATATAAGAAAAAAGAAAGTTAGTTTTTTAAATGCAGCTTATTTAATAAAAATCTTTTAGATTTATGGAAATATGTATGTGTGTGTTAGCTATAGACTCCGAAACCGTAAAGCCGATCGGATTCGAACTTTGGTAAGTTGTTATACATATTCCAGGGAGTGCTTTTGTGTGGTAAAAAGTGGGCGAGGTTACGCCCTTAAAAAATAAGTTATCATTTTTAGCTATTTGCACTAGATCGATTTTTCTTAACTTTGCACACATATTAAGCTGTCATGACTTTATAATTTCGTGATTAGAAAAGTGGGCAGGGCCACGCCCAGGAAAAATAATTTATAATTTTTAGGTACTTTCACTGGACCGATTTGTCTGAAACTTTGCACTCATATTGAGCTGTCATGACTATACAGTTTAGTGATTAGAAAAGTGTGCAGGGCCACTCCACTAAAAACAAGTAACAGTGCTATATTCGGCCGTGCCGAATCTTATATACCCTTCACAACGTGTAGTCATGCAATAACAATTGTTCGTATCACCATTCATCTCATATCAAATACGTACATATGTATATAATGGTTAGAATAAATGTGGCATCGAATCCCAGCTGAGCCAAAAAATTTTTATTTTATTTAATATATTATTTATATTTTGTTATTATTTTTTTATAAATTTTTTTTTTAATTTTTTTAAAAAAATTTTTTAAAAAAATTTTTTAAAAAAATTTTTAAAAAATTGTTTAAAATTTTTTTTAAATTATTTTAAAATTTTTTTTTTGTAATTTTTTTTATTATTTTTTTTTTATTTTTAATATTTCTTCTTTTTGTAATTTTTTCTTTTTTTGTATGGTTTTTACATATATTTATGTATGTATGTTGTTGTTGTAATTGTGTAAAAAACGAGGTGGTCGTGGTTTTTTGCTCATATTTCAGAAAGTTATTGGGCGATTGTGCTGAATTTCAATAGCGATTCATTCCTGAATATTTCCAAGAGATTGATACCATATAGAGATCTGAGGAACATATAGTTGCTTCTAAAAGTTGATTTCAACCAACACACGGACAGACGGGCAGACGGACAGACGGACAGACGGATAGACGGACAGATGGTCAGGGCTTAATCGACTCCTCTATTCATAAGCTTTCAGAAAATATATACTTTATGGGGTCGGAAATGAAAATTGTAGAAATTACAAACGGAATGACAAAGCTATATATACCCTTGTGCACCACAGGTGAAGGGTATAAAAAGTTATAAGTTTTAGCTTCTTGCATTTGATATTCAACAAAAATTCAGAATAAATATTAATTCATTAAGGGGCTTAGCAACGCCCGCCGGGATTGGCTAGTGTTAAATAAACATGAAAAAAAACGCCAAACATTACCCGGGTGATAAGTTATATAGATTTGTGTGTAAAAAATTAAAAAAAAAAAAACAAAAGTGTGTGTTTGCTTTTATCTTTTTAGCCTTGATTTTAGATTTCATGTAACACGCCATTTCTTGATTATTTCCAATGCCATTTGATTTTGAATTTTTAAATCGTTAACCGTATTCTACTAGTCAAACTCTTTTATTTGATACCCATATTGTTATGGTTACAAAAATTTGTTCCGCCATTTTGTTTCACACGCCATCTTGGATTTTATACTTTTCTAATAGTTTACTATAGCGTACTGGTCAAGTCCTTTTATTTGACACCAATATTGTAGTGGTTAAAGGGGATATATCCGTAACTACAATATTTAAATCCCATATTCGCCATTTAATATTGAACGCTTTCTTGTATTTATTTTTCTATAGCTATCTGTATTTAAATATTCAAGTTCTTTTATTTGATCTCCATATAATAAAACAACAACCGAGGAATTGTATAGAAACTGGAAAAAATCGATTTCCATTTTTAAATTTATAAAAAAAAGCCGAAGTAATTGTACTTTGGTGCTTATCTTTTATGAATACTTTTAGAGGCATATAAAAGCTACAAATAGTACCAACAGTGTCTATAAATAATCCTAAGACTGTGAAAATTTTAATTTTTCTGGTAAAAATAATCGAAAATACATAGACAGTCGTGTTAATTTTCTCATATCTCAAAGAGTTATGAGGCGATTATGTTGATTTCTAATACTAATCTCCTCCCAAATATTATTGACATTTTGATACCTTACAAGGGCCTTGTCAATGTTGGAGGGCTTCAAAGAGTTGATTTCAACGTGCTCACAGATAGACGGACAGTACTTAGTCGAATCCTTAATTCATATGCTTTCAAAATATATATACTTTATGGGTTCGAAAATTAATATTGTAGAAATTTCACACAGAATGACAAACCTATATTCATATACCCTTACACTCACTGTTAAGGGTATAAAAACAGAGACACTTGTGTTTATTTGCTTATATCTCAGAAACTTATAAGGGGATTATGCTAGATTTCCCTATCGATTCATTCTAGAATATTTCAGAAATACTTGTAATAAAATTGCAACAGATGAACAGATATCGCTAAATCGACTTCCCTATATTTATGGTCGAAAATGAATATTGTAGAAATTGCAAGCGAAAAAAACTTTATATACGCTTGTCCGTACAGGAGAAGATTATAAAAATCTTATGTAAAATATAAGAATTTGAAAATAATATCCGAATATAAAAAATTTCTTTGACAAACAATTCTATGATTTTCATGGACAAGCGCGTATGTTCATTTTTGACGATTTTGAGTTAATAATTCCATGTTGCTTGGTTTTAAACGCCCTTTACTTGGTTGTAAAAATTTCTGAAATAGCATGGACACATTCCGATTTTTTTAGTGAAATAACAACGTAACTTCTATTAGTATTAAAAATGCGTTCAGCACTAACACAGTAGGCCAATTCAAAGTAGACTCTCATATTGTACTATGTCATATAATTCATATTAATATGACTAGTGACTTTGAACACCTTTTGTTAACAAATTATGTATTTAATACAAGAAAGAAGACAAGGAGATGACGCTGTTAAAAATTGTATGTATACAGGAAAAAAGAAAATAGAAAATATTCTCTCTGAGAGGTGAGAAGCGAAGAAATTCTCTCTGAGAGACAGTATGGTTGAAAATATGACATAATCAATTTCTTATACATTGGAAACAAATGTGTAAAATCATATTATTTTTTTGTATGGAAATTACTAACAAAAATTTTATGCATGCATAAAATAATATGAAATAGTACAAATATGACTGATAAGCAACCACTTTGAATTAGCCCAGTATGTTGACTTACGTTTGCTTAATGGCAAATTATATCTGTTTGTAGAGAACACACAAGCCAGCGTTGTCAACTCGGTGATTTTATCACCGTTTTTGGTGATTTTTAACATTTAGAAAGCGGAAAAATTGTGAGTCAGTGCTTGGTGATTTTTTTTTTAGTTTTTAGTGATTTTCTTTTTATTTCGGTGACACCAAACACTAAAACTCAAATATATTAATTGAACAAAATTTTTTGTAAGTGTAAATTTATATACATACCACCAAAATGTAACTTATAGTACAAGAAAATAGGCAAGAAAATAATATTACACTAAAAATTTAATTATTTATAAGATAATTGATTGCCCAGAAATTTTTGTTTCAAAATGTCTAACTTTATACATATGTATATGCATTTGAGGTGAATGTGAATAAAAGAAATTCCTCTTTCTTTTGGGATCTTATAAATGATTAAACCTTAAAGCAAACTTTTAGCGTCCCACAACTTTAAACGTTTAAAAATTTTACCAGAAAACCTTGAAATTTTGAGTAAAATTAACATAATTAATGTTAGAAATGTTTTATTACATACAAAAGAAGATATTTTACCGTTACCAATGGCAAAATATTGAATCCAGTCGATTTTTGGATTGAAGTTAAATCGTACAAAGATGCAGTTAACTTAAATCCCTTTGAAGAATTAAACTTAAACGTTAAACTTTTGTCGCTCCCATGAATGTGCTTAAATCTAAAATTCGCAACCGAATGTCTTTAAATTCAGTTAATGCCTTACTTCACATTAAAAACGGGAAAATTCCTGTTGCGAAACCTACCAAATAGCTGATGAAGTAAATATTCTGATTAATAGCAATGATATTTATAAAGCATTACAATTTGAAATTAAGACTATGTTGTGGCCAGATGATAGTGATAATAATGAAGAAATAATTGACTTTAACATTGATATTTGATATTATTTACACAGAGAAAAGCTTAAATCCTAATCGAATTATTAAACTGCAAGTTTATTAAAATTTTTCATAATTTTCAGTTAGATATAGTTCTATTTAATTACTCTAATATGTAACATAAAAATATTTAAATATTAAATAATAGTTGTACTTATTTGGTGAATAATTTCTTTAATATTTTGTACAACAAATTCACATATGTTTATTAAACGTCGTTTAAATGCATCAGGTATGGAAAAATTAATCCTGTCGTAATTTTTTCTAAATGTTGAAATAAATTTCTTACAATGCATCACTCCTGTGATATATTGTGAATTGATAATTACTTTAATAATTAAATATTTTTGTTCTTTTTTCCAATGTTTTTGTTTATTTTTATTTACATATAAATATATGTATCTATGTAAATCTGTACTGACTGACTAAAAGATATTCGTTGTTTGATTTTTGTAAATTTTTTTGTTATTTATTCTGATATTCATTTAAAAATGTCTTATTTGCAAAGAAATTTATATAAATGTATAATTTTATTAGATAAATAAAAAAATAATTTACAAATTATAAATTTAGTGCTTTTTTTTGAGAATGACGCGTTTTTTCCTGGGTTATGGTGCTTTTTGAAATTTTAAAGTTGACAACGCTGACACAAGCACATGCGTCGTTATTTCCGAACATATTTGAAATTTATTTTTTGATTATTTTTCAGTTTACTAGAACTTATAATTACTTGTGTACAACCTAAATGTCTTTGGCTGGTTGCATTCTAACATTTTTTTGATTGCGAACCACCTATGTTGACATACGCTTTCTTATCTGCACACACTTTTAGTCTTCGTACCACTTAGTTTTCTTTGCCTTCGCTAAGATCTAATTTTCAAATGATATTTGTCTGAAATTTTTATAAAAAAATTGTAAGATCTTTATTTACATGAATGGTAAAGAAAAAGTTAAAAAAGTTCAATACCTAATTTTAGTTTTTAACAGTTTTGTGGCTTTCCTGAAAAAATAGATTTTTAGACATACACCCATGCAAACCACAGAATTGTCTGAACAATTCATTGTACTCTAGTTAACAAAAGAATATTTCCCCTAATAGTAATGACTTTTCTGTAGAAACTAATTTAGAAACCCCGTAAAAACACTTTACAGCTACATACATACTTAAAGTGCTTTTAGACCACAAGAAATTAAAATATCACTTGTCAAATTTTGTACTTAATTAATAATACATGTCGTGAAAACTCGTCTTAACATTGCTTGTGTTAAATACATATGTAAATGTCATATAGTTTTTATATAACTATTTAAAAAAGATTTTATGGAAAATACTGTAACATAATTTTATGATTCCATTCCAAATAAAATACCTGCAAATTTCTCAAACCTGAATTTCATCACTTAAGCCTAAAATATATGCAAAACTGCTTTCTATATTACAAGTAGAACAACTTATACACAATAGTTTAAAATCTTTTTTTTAAACACATTTTATAGTTTTTATTTCTACAAAGTAAATATTAAACATCATTTAACACCGAGCTTAAAATAAATTCACGAAAAGTTAAAAATTAAGAAGAACAGCATCTAATCAATATCTTGACATTTTCCACATTCAGATGCATTCACGCTATTACTATTCTTACCATACGGTTTTTTAGCATTAACTGACAAGAAATAATTGCCTTTTAGGTTATAGGGAACAGCCAAACCCATTGGAAATCCTGGACCTGTACAAAAATCACTATTCAATCTGAACAATGAAGTGCAACGGACACCAAGGAAATTCTCCTCATTGCCGGGATAAACTGATTCAGTAAAATATTTATTAGCACGGCCATGAGAGCAACCAAATCTTATGCAACCAGGTTTAATTGAAGCCAAGCCTTCGGCATAAAAATCAGCATCCCCAACAGGATTTGATTTACCAAATACACCGGGATTTGTGTGAGTAACATCTATGAATTCAGCGTCACCACGCTGCAGGCCAGACAAAGTTTCACCCTCATTAAAGCAAGGATTAGCAGGATCTAAACCAGTAATACGAGATATATTTAAACCAGTGTATTCGGTAAAGTACCGACCGGCATAGCCCACAATATGTGCTCCCAAGCTATGGCCAATTAAATGTATATTTTCTACTGGTACTTGCTGTACTAGTGCCTCTAGTCCAACGGCCAGTTGACTACCAACTTCTTCGGTATTATAAGCAGACCAAGTATATAAGGTATTTATTGAATCGGAGGAGTCTAGGACCTTAAAATTCAGTTCAAAAATATTTTCCTAATTTAGCTGCTTTCGTACACCTACCAAGAAATTATAGTCTCCTCTACAATTAAAAGCATGGGCCATTTCTAAAACAAAATCCTCTTCTGGGTTTGACATCCAACCGGTAACAAATATAGCCACCTTCTTATTTACATCAAAGTCTGGACTTTGTAAAATTTCCTCGGCTTTAGTTAAGGGAAAACTCAAGTCTTTACAGGGTGTATGTAAACGAAAACTAAAGGAATCTATGTCAGGTGTTATGCGAGGTTTAATTGTATCAGCGGACAAATACACAGAACCTTTGATAAAACATATAAAAAACATTAGTATATCTAAAAGCAAAATTAACAAAACTTTTTTGTTAAACTTACACAATTGATTAATCGTTTTAACTATAGCCGTCTCAGGTAATCCAAATAAAATTTGCTTAGTCGCCTTAAACAGTTCATTTGGGGTAGGTATAATATTGGGAATCTCCTTGCCAATTCCTTTTGCAAGACTATTAAAGGAATCTATTATATCGGAACTTGGAAAGAAAAGTCTTCCTTCGACAATACCGCTACTCACTATCAAATACCACACAAAAACTAAACTTAAAACTGACTTCATTTTAAATTCGAAGATATCAGATGACGATTGTCTTGACAATTAGAACTTTAAATGTTAATTGATATTTCTTCTTGCTGGCCTTTTATAGAAATTAAATAATTCTAAAATAAATATTAAAAGTTTTTAACATACACTGAATGTATATTACAATATACAGACATTCATAAGTAACTATTCATTATTGTGTATAAAATTGATATTCCATATGGAGAAAATGTTTATCTTTCATGTACGTATTCAACATTTTTATTTACACCAATATTTATTTTATTTAAACATATCAAATATTATATAATTTAGCTGCGACAGACGATTTTTTAATTACAATTTCAGAAACTTATGTGTAAATTAGCACTATTTCGTAAACGTGACGTTGCGTTGCGGACGAATCTGTTTAAATTTGATTTTCTCTCCCTTTTTACGTAAAAGCAGTGTTGTCGACAATATTTTCAAGAGTACATATCTTGGTCATGTAAGAGGTCGTTGTGATATCACATGTTTACGTTTTTATTTTGTAGTAACTAACCACATTGAAATTTGATCGGCATTCTTACGAATCCGCAACTTTTACGTTAAAGTAACGCGGCCCTTAGACTATAATATTAACAGCGCTAAATACAAAAAAACAAAATAAATTAGCTTCAAATAGTTGTCTTCGTTTTGTAAAATGTATTAATTGTTTTTATTTTTATTTGTTAAATAAAATATAAAAATATATATTATATATATGTACTTATATATAAATGTCTGAGTAGATTGTTTAATAATTATAAATTTTGATTTTTTATTGTAATTTGAAGTTATTTACGGGTGACGACAGGGTGGATGCTTTAAGCGAGGCGTTGCTTCAAAATTACAATCTGGCAAATTTTTTTGCTTGTATTTGTTTTTGCTGTACGAAAATAGGTAGAAGTAAATAGATGCCATTCATTGTTGTTACAAGGCGCTTTAGTGCGCCCACTCTGACGTTGTTTGCTGCATTACACATATTTGGTCAATATTGGGTACCTGCGGTAAATTGACAATAAAATCTACATTTTTTAACCGATTTTTATGGTTTATGGCTTTTTTTATTTCTAAGGTAGCTCTCAGAAAAAATATTGAATATTTGCTTTACATTTTTTTTAATTTTATTTTTAAATTGAAAAATATTACGAATTTTGCACGAAAAAAATTTTTTTTTTCCATTTAATTTTGATTAATTCTAAAACGATAAGAGATAGAGAATAATTCTATTCCACTAAAATAAATACAATTTGGTGCGAATTTTGTGATGTTTTAGTTTTGAAAATCGGATGACTGGTTCTCGAGTTAGGATGAAATACGTCTCCGTACCTGACTAATTTAGGGGAACAAATTTGCCACGCCCATAAAAAAAATCCCGATCTGATGGAAAAAAACCGACAATGGATTTGAGTTCAGCGTATTAAAATCCATATTGTCCACATAGTTCTAATTAACGGGAAGAAAAAAAATGATTTTTTGTAGAGCAGTGTTATTTGGTTTTTAGGAACTTAAAGTTAGTTTAAATACTTTTATTAAAAAACACAGCTTAAAAGAACTTTTTATTTAAACTATCAAGTTTATTTATTGCTTTTAAAGAATTCAATTACATATATAACCATAACCAAATTCAACCATACAGAGGTACACAATTGAGAAGAGCGTTAAAATTGTTGAAGCCTTTAACGAAAATTTGCGTTCAAATCAAAATTTTGTGCACTTCCTGTTGTTTTTTTTTTGTCAGCATAATGCAAATTGGGCAAATTTCAGCAAACCTCGTCTGTGGAAAATGTGAAAACACCTGTACAATGCACCCATTTCAAATTTTTCAAAAAACAATTAAATATCAACATTGTAAATGAAAATATCGGGTATCGGATAATAAGAATAATAATAAAAATATAAAAATATTATAATAATTCTCTGAAAGCTTTAAGTTTTATTTTTTATTAACATCGTGCGTTTTGTTTGAACCACCCTATACTTATGAATTTTAATTTATCTTTTAATCGTTGTATTATAAATCAACTTGAACCTTAACACCGAAATAACACTTTTAGATATCCGAAATAGTTGGCATGAGTATTAAATTAAAGGGCTCGACTAGCAGAATACACTTGAAAATTAAATCACTAGCGGTCAGCACTACAAAATGGCGTACAATAAATGTATATATATAATTTAAGTGAAACGTAGATAATTCTACATTAACTTGTCATTGGAGAGCACGTACATATTTATATGAATATATTAACAAAATTCGCTTCCTTCTAATAAGTGCATAGTGCATGCGTTTATAGTAGATGAAAAGAAACACATGTTTCATGAGTTAAAATATTTTGTTTACATGAATTGTCTAAAAATTTTTTTTGTATGTATTTGTATGTATTTTGAAGCACATCACTAAAGGCTTACTATTTGGATTTGAAGATGTAATTTTTCATGCTTCCTTTTGCACTTATGAATTAGAAGTCATGAAAAGTGTTATTCACATTGAACTAGTGAATTTTTTTTTCTGAGTAATAATGAAATAGTACAATATTCAAATATTTAAAAACTTATACATATTTTAGTACATATGAAAATATATTAATATTTAGATAAAAACAAAAATTTAGTTGTATCTGTTCAACTCTGTTTTATTTTTGCAATGCAAAATATTGAACATTACAGTGTTTTTACTTGAATGATTTTTGTCTAATAAATAATAGTTTAAAACAATGAAACACACAGCACCCAGCTCTTGTGTGTTGCAAATAGCCGCAATTTGTCGGTATCCAAAAATGTGAGTTATACAATTTATTGTAAATTTATTTATATGGAAGGTAAATAATTTTCTAAAAAAAAAACCTAAATAATTTATCCATGTCGCCAAATAAATTACCCACGAATAGAATTGCAAATTTGCAACGATTTTTCAAATTTTGATTTTTAACAAATTTTAGTCAAGTTACACATAAATTAAAGTTTAGCAGAAAAAAACATTATAAGTACTTAAAGCTAAGTTTGTCATTAAGTAGTTGATACTTTATTTATGCTTACATACTTATTTACTCTTATTAGTGATGTAACGAATATCAAATTTTAAGTATTGCCGATTGCGAATGCGATTATCTACAGCTGATATTTGCAAATACGAATGTAATTATGTAATAAGCTAAGAATTTAGATCCGTATATATGGCAGGCTTTTGACGGCTAAGTTGCCGTGTGAGTCAAATGACAGTTTATTATCGTCTGCATCTATCAGTTTTATTATATTTATAACAAAAAAATATATTTTAAGAGATAATGATAATAATGAAAATTTTGATAATGATTATTATACCCTTCACACAAAAGCGAAAAAGAGTATAAATATGTAGAATTGTCATTCCGAGTGAAATTTCTACGATTTTCATTTCCGACTCCATAAAGTATATACATATTTTCTAAATGCTTATAAATAGGGGAGTCCATTAGTCTGTTCGTCCAGCGTCAGCTATTAATATTTGAATATCATGTGATTATCAATAAACATGAGAATATACTCGAATGCAAATACTCGTTACACCACTAAATCGTATGTTTGTATTCTTATTTAAATAACAGTAATATAAAACAATATTGCAATTATAATGAATTGCTTGCAGATCAATCGGCAAATATCAAAAGAATAAAATGTAAACAATACAAACTACATATGGAGGTGCCAGATGATTAGAATAACAAATCAGCCTTATTTCCAAAAAAAAATGGCATATTTATTATAAAACAACTGTAAATTAAAAAAGTTTATTTTATCCTGGCATCATTAGGGTTGGCTTATTATGACCTTTTATTTCTTTAAGTTTGTTTATTGTTTTCTTCTTTAAAATATTAAAATTGCTAAAAAAAAAAATAACTAGGAGTTAATAGTGTCATTTAACGCATTTAAAAATACAATTATAAAATTTTAAATTAAAAAAATATAAAATTTTTACTTTCCTGGTCTATCGGTGTTAAGTTTTTCACCTGCATGACACCGGCCTTAATACAAAAAAACATCACCATTTTGCATTTAATATTATAAATATATATATAAAGGTATGGGTAGTCGCTTTCTTAGTAATGAGGAAATCAATCACTACTGTGACATATCCGTCTCTGTTTTCAAGCTTCGTATAGGTATGTACATATCTCTATATAACAGTTCAAACTTAATGTATAAATGATTCTGGGTGTAATTAATAGGATGACATGATCTATAATTTATCTTTTTCTGTTACTGTTCTGCATTTGAAAATATCCAAAGGATTAATTTCGGGTCCTGCAGACTAAAAATCCTGTCGGAGATAGCAATGATAACGCTCACTAAAATTTCTTTTTATCGTGTTAATAATCCATAAATCTCGTTTGCTCTTTTTTCTCTTAATTTCTTACAAGTATCACAAAGGGATCAATATGATAGACTTATGTGAGTCGAACAACAGCTTCCTGTTCTACCTTACCAGGCATTTCATAAATGAATTGGAGTTAGTTTAAAAGAAAGTATACTTTGTACTTTAGGGTAAATTATTCTTAAGACTCAAAAAGGTATCCTTTTTTAAATTTTTGGTAAAACATTCTTATTAAATCTATTTTAATAACAGCAATACAACAGTTTAAATTATTAAATTATTACTATATCCTATTTTATTTAGGTTGACTTGACTAAAAATTCCATCAAAATTACAAAAATATGCCATGAAGATGCACCTCCAAGTTTGCGTTCCCAAGTTTTAAATTTGAAATTTTTTTGGCAAAAAATTTGCGAATTTTTTTCTTTTTTTTTTTTCTTCTTTCAAAAGTATCTGCAAAATTTATAAACGTTAACTCCCTACAGTCATGGTCTTATATTTTTTTATGTCACAAGTAAAGCTGAGGAATTCTTATAGAACATCTAAAACGAATTACATATTGTCCTTTTTTAAAATTTTGTAAAGGAATAACCGTTATTCACATATTAAGTTAAAAATCAAGACTTTCAAACAATTCTTTATATTCACAAATTCTACAAGCGCTATAATATCTATTGTATTAAGTAAATTGGCTGACTCATTGACAGTTGTTTATTCTTATTGAAACAAGTATTCCAGTGCTGCCTTAAATGAATACATTATACTCAAACAAAGTAACCATGTTTTGAGTGCTTATTGAAAAGTCAGGAAATATGGCAGGCCTAACTACTTACATGTGTACACAAATAATTTAAAAATATTCCAGGAAAATAATAGAGTTACAGTGACTGAGAAAAGGTGTGTTCAGTTGACCTTGAACTTGTAAAAACCAAAACTACGAGTGTTTATCATCATAAACATAAATATTCTACAAAAGAAAATAATATTTTCTCTACCCTACAAGCAATAGAGCAGTCGACTACTAAAATAACTCACTTTAAATTAACCTTTTTAAGTAACCTATAAGTTATTATTTAGCTATAAGATATAACGTTATATGAAAGGTGGGTGTAGAGGTGGGTAACTTCTTTCTGTATTGCTTTTTATTAAGTAATGTAAAATGTAAAAGAAGTTACTAACTTTTACGCCCACCTACCGCATAACGTTTTTTCTTAAATTCATAATGGGATGTTTATTGAAATATCTAAGTTAAATTCATCAGCAGGAACTACTTTGATACGCCTATTTTTACGCCCACTCTCATATATATTTTACTATCAATGAAATTGAAAAGCCCATAAAACTGACAGAATTTATGATAAAATTTCGCTTATATACTTAGCTCTGTAGTCAATGTTATGACATTCCCACTTTAACGTTCACCCTCCTTATAAAGTATTGCTGTTAGTTCATATAATTCCTCTAGGGGCAAATATTGTGGAACGATAAAGGACCTTTTATAAACAAGTATATATGTTTTTGGTTCATTCTTAGCAGAAATTACTTCAACACATCTACTTTTTATATAATTTACAAGTAATAAAATTTAAAAGTTCATAAAAGCAACAGAATTCAAATGAAAAATTAGTTTTTGCGCTATAAGTTTTAAATTTTGAGTCCGGCTGGATTAATGTTATAAAAAATGTTTTCAAATCTTTCGGAGTTCTTTCCAATGATATTTACAATGTTACACTTTTAAATCGTATCACCTTTAATTTTAAATTTAATACGCTTTTTTCTCTCATAGAACTGAAAGTTTTATACAAATTAACAGTATTTCCTCTACATAAATAAAAATTTTATCACAATTTTTATTGAGTTGCCAAAAACGCTGTTTCAACAATGTTTCATACTCTTATCAATACAAATCCAATGTAATTTCATATAAAAAAATAATTATTTGCAGTAGCTGTCATATTTGCTTACAACGCTTTAATAACTCTGGACATGAATTCTAGCCCTTAATCAGCATTATAACCATCCACTTTTTGATAACATGATTTCAAACCTAAGTTTGTTATATGTTAACAAATTGTAAATTTGAAATAAAAATCTAAATGTGTATAATCAAATTTACATATATTCTAATTTTGTTTGGCTTTAAACAGTTTTATTATTTTGGGGCTAGTAAACGTCAATAAAATAAAAAAATTTGAACAGCAATTAAATAATAGAATCTATTTACAAAACTAAAATCAAATATGTACGTATTAAATTATATTGTGCTGCTTATGCTTAAATTCCTCAAGGTGCAAACAAATTTTGCGGTATAAAATTACACATTAAAAATAGCGAACAACAAAGAAAAGCGGTAATAATTTTTTATTACTATTTAAATATTTTAATTTAACAAAATTTTTGAGAAATACATCTCTTAACACGAAGCACAAGCACATACATATGTATTTAACATGTTGCTATATTTAATCGTATTAACAACAGTTTCTCAATGAATGAATTATTATTTTTATACCCGCCACCAAAAAAGTAGTGGGGGTATATTCAATTCGTCATTCCGTTTGTAACACATCAAAATAACCATATGTGGTCTAACATAAAATATATATATTCTGAATCGGGGCTTCATTTTATAACGATCTAGCTATGCTCGTCCGTCTGCCTAGGGGGTTCAAATCTTACCACAAGGTAAAGTAGGTCAAAAAACCCTTGAGTAATAAAATCTCGAAAATATATTTCCTGAGTAAAAAAAATATTTTCTCCGAAAATTTCCAAAATCTATGAATTAAAAATTATTTATAGATCAAAATGTACGAAAATATATGCCGGACAGTGTATTTTTCAGTATATTAAACATTTAAAACGCAATAAAACTGACAAAATTTGGTGGTTAAATTTTAAGGGCCGATGTTGATTTTGAATAAAACACAAATTATTTAGGAAATTATTGTAATTTTTTTTATTATGATAATAATTGTATGGGTTAATAACGTATGGAAAAATATATCGGCCACATTTCATACAAACCTGTTTTGCTGAAATTTAAATATCTCATAAAGTCAATGTGAACTAAGAATAGTTACACGGCTTTCAGACTAGGCAAGTCACTTGCGCAAGTGACTTGCGCAAGTGTTGTGTTTATAGGCAAAAGGGGTAAGGTCGGGTTAAGAGGAAGAAACTTGCTCATTTTTGAGTACACACTTGCCTGTACTCGGCAAGTACGAGCAAGTTTTTGTTGAGAAACCAAAAACAAAAGAGTAATAAAAACAAACAAGAGTGCTATATTCGGCCATGCCGAATCTTATATACCCTTCACAACGTGTTGTCATGCAACAACAATTGTTTATGTCACCATTTATCTCATATGAAATACGTACATACAAAACATACATATATAAAAACATCCCATTGTAATATTATACATTAAGTTTACTTATGTGCTTAAAAAAAAATAAATTAAAAGAAAAATTAAAAATAAAACAATAAAAATTTGAATAAAATATAAAATAAAAAAAATTTTTTGGCTCACTCTAACCAGTATACCACGTTTGTATGTATGTGTAGATAATTGATAATTGTAGAAATTTCAAACGGAATGACAAACCTATATATACCCTTTTTTACTGTGTGAAGAGTATAATAAGTAAAAGAGAACGAAACTTGGGCAAGTCAGTTGCTGAGTCTGAACATGAAAGCAAGTTCAAAGAAAAATAAAAGAAAATAAAAAACTAACTTGAGCAAGTGACTTGCCCAATGCGAAAGGGGTATTACAAAACCAGTTTTCATACTACATTTCGACCACACAATGGCTTTCGAATTTGGCAGATATAATTCCGGAAATGGATAGCCATAATCAAGACAAAAGGTGGGCACTTTTATTATACCCTTCACACAGTGAAAAAGGGTATATATAGGTTTGTCATTCCGTGTGAAATTTCTACAATTTTCATTTACGACCCCATAAAGTATATATTCTCTGAAAGCTTATGAATAGGGGAGTCGATTAAGCTCTGTCAGTCTGTCCGTCTGTCCGTGTGTATGTTGAAATCAACATCGACATCGCTTGGACACGGGTGAGATATTAAAATATCAGAAATATTTGGGAGTAGATCGGTATTGAAAATCAGAAACATCGGTATATAAACAACTGAGATATGACCAAAAACCCACGACCACCTCGATTTTTTTTTTCACAAAAACAACATACATACATACAAACGTGTATACTAGTTAATAAAAACGTGGCTTCGCATCCCAGCTGAGCCAAAAAAAAATTTTTTTATATTTTTTTTTTAATTTTTTTTTATTTTTTTTTTATTTTTTTATTTTATATATTATTAATATTTTTATTATTATTTTTTTTAGTTTTTTTTTTATTTTTTTTTAATTTTTTTTTATTTTTTTTTTGTTTTATATTTATTATATATTTTTTAATTATTTTAAAAAAAAATATTTTTTTAAAAAATTTTTTTTTATTTTTTTTTTATTTTTTTTAACATACATACATACGTAAACCTATAATTTTACAATGGAATGTTTTTATATATGTATGTACGTATTTCATATGGGATGAATGTTGGTACAAAATACTGTTATTGCATGACTACACGTTGTGAAGGGTATATAAGATTCGGCACGGCCGAATATAGCACTCTTACTTGTTTTTATTGATTATTTGCACATACCTTATATTTTGAATGAATAAAAAATAATTTCAAATACCTAACCCTGTATATAAATACATACATATACATACTATCAAATGCTACACAATGCGTTGTTAACATTAGTGCTAAGTTTTGTGATATAGATGTTAACTGAATATTTTATGTGTAACTGGTGTATTGCCAAGTAGTGCTATCATGTCGTAATGTCATAATTTTCTAAAATTGTTAAACTAATGGAAATATTGAATTTGTATAATTTACTGTAAAATCTTTACACCTTTTTAAAATTTTTTAAAAATTATGACAATACAACAAGTGTCCCAAGATATTGTGAACTCACCCACTTATTTGCATTCATTACATAAGTAAGCACAATTGATTTATGTAAAGGTACTACAGGTACTTAAAGTTTTTAATAAACTTACTACTAAGTTCATCTCGGATTTGTGCTCAGAAATTGTTTCTGGATTATTTATTTACACACGAAACCCCAAAGAAAAAATTGGTATCCGAATTTCGTATGATAATTTGTTCAGCAAATTGTTGCAACTATAAGTGGATTGTGCAGTATGGCAGGTGGGGCCGTGTTTCTGAAACCAGTTAAGGCCACAAGAACTCCGTTATCATGTTCTTGTAGAGAATATCGTTCACAACCACTGCAATTCGATCCCATCTTTAAAAAAAAATTAGCACCAATAATGCCACCTGACCAGAGTTTGCACCAGACAGTTATTTGTTATTATTGCATTAATATCTAATGGATAGCATTAGGATTTTGTGAGCCCTAAATTCAACAATTATTGTACTCACGAAGCACTAATCGAAGAAGACTTTCTTTGAAAAATTAGAATGACTTCACTTTGCGCTATTAAACATTAAACGAATCGCCAGCGATTTCCATGACATCCTGCTTTGAACAAGTAAGCCGAATTTTGTACGCATTAAATCTTTTGTCAAGATTCGTTGCGTAGTGCTTCGTAAAATTTGAAGTTGTAAAGAACACTCACGTTCACAATAGCAATGTTCCTCAGAGACCGACTGATACGTTGAAGAATTGATGTTTTTCAATTTTCGTCGACACTCTCGTTTACAAGAGCGATATTTTTTCTGTACCAATACGTTCACTTATAGTGGTCTTACTATCTATAACCGACCCAGTTTCTCCAAATTTTTTGACCGCTTTTCCAATAGTTGACACGTACGGTGAACTACTCTCGAAGGAAAATTCTTCCAAGTTTGCGAACGGTGTTAGCATAACTTTCTAAATTTTTGCAATATATTTACGCAATTTCAACGCGTTGTTTTCAATTTTTTAAAATAATAATAAATCTGTGTAACAGCTGCGAAATTTTAGAGTTGCCACTTGCACAAAAAAAATACACTAAATTTAAAAAGTAAGTTCCTCTTGACACACCTTTTACTTTTATTTAAAATTATACAATGATTATAAAATATTCTAGAAAAAGCGGCATTCATTTAAATAAATTAACTACATAACGCTCTGTGACAGGTCACTAGTGTAAGCGAGCTTAGCCCAATTGATAAAATTGAACATATGTAGATCCAAAAATATATCAAACATTTGCTGGTGTAGAGTGTCACATGGTCGATAATAGCCAACAACAATTTGTTTGCACATTTTTACTTAGAAACAACTACTAAGAGGTGGGTGTTTTTTTTACCAACAGTTTTTTCTAAAACATACTCATTGTACAAATAACTTTGAGTTTAAAAGAAAAAATAAATAAATTATAAACATGTGTAATTTTTTATTTTTTTAAGGCTGTCTAAACAATGATTACGCTTTAATTGTTTTGTATTTTATTTAAAATATGTGCATATTTTATTTTCATTTATATCATAAATGTTGCAAAATTATGTTTATCTAACAAATAAACAAGCGAGTTTATATTAATATCAAGAAAGAAAAAACTATGTGTTAAAAATTATGACTTTGAGTACTGATTATATAAAAGATTTTTAACATTCTGTTAATATAGATAAAAAATTTAGGTTGTAATAATGCAAAGCTATTAACGGGCACAAAAAAAACATACCTTAACTAACGGCAAGTTGTAATAATGGGTCTTCATCTGTATATTAATAGCCCTACGAATTATAAATAATTTTAAATTATTTAAACTTATCATTTCCTACTAAATAGACGTTCTCTATTATTATGTGATTCAATAAAAATTGGAAATAAATAATTTTATAAGCAAAACCTTTGATAACTTTAGTATTTATAAAATGTGTTTAAGTAGAGCTCCGAAGTTTTTTTATAAAGGGTGATTTTTTAGCTATTATCTTTTTGGCAACACTGGTTTAAACGCCTGACGCACGTTTCGTGTTTTGTTTCACTGTCAAACATCTTCAGTTTAATAATTTAACCATGAATCGTCTCACAAACGAACAACGCTTGCAAATTATTGAATTTTATTATCAAAATGCGTGCTTTGTTAAGAAAGTTCATCGCGCGCTTCTTATCGAAAAATTGTGTTCAGCAACAAAGCTTATTTTTGGTTAATAAGCAAAATTGTCGATTTTGGAGTGAAGATTAGCCAGAAGCATTGCAAGAGCTACCAATGCATCCAGAAAAAGTCACAGTTTGGTGCGGTTTATGGGCTGGTGGCATCATTGGACCGTACTTCTTCAAAGATGATGCGAATTGTATTGTAACTGTGAATGGTGAGCGCTACCGTGAGATGATATCCAACTATTTTTGCCCAAAATGCAAGAGCTTGACTTGCATGACATGTGGTTTCGACAAGACGGTGCCACATGCCACACAGCATGCTTAACAATGGACTTATTGAGAGGCAAGTTCGGTAAACATTTTATTTCACGTTCGGGACCGGTCAATTGGCCGCCCAGATCATGCCATTTAACGCCTTTAGACTATTTTTTGTGGGGCTATGTTAAAGTTCACACACATGCCCGCTTCAATTGACGCATTGGAAGACAACATTGAAGCATTTATTCATGAGATACTGGCCGAAATGTTGGAAAGAGTATGCCAAAATTGGACTAAGCGGATGAACCATTTGAGGCGTAGTCACGGTCAACATTTGCATGAAATAATCTTCAAACATTAAATTATATGGACCGTACTATCGATTCAAATAAAGATTTCATGCATTTTTCTAATTTTTTTTTTAACACTCTCATAGCTCTTAAAAAATCACCATTTACATGGAACATTTTAAGTATTTTGCTTGAATGCCTAAAACTATGCAATTTAAACTATTTTGTTTTTGAAACAGATACTTTTTTTCAAAAACAAATTTTAAATTTAAAAAAATTTTAAAATTAATTTATAAGTATAAGTTTAAACAGCATTCAACATTAGAGTAATTAAATTGATTTTTAACACTAAACTTTACAGTTGATTTACTCGAAAATTCTATAGACAAAATTTTTGTTGCAAAATCTAGGTTTGTTAGAACTTGTTGATGAAAGAGGAAAAGAGAAACGTCTTATGTACATGCAATTCTCTTTTGTTCTTCTCATTGGTTAAGACGTTTGCTTTATGAAATTAAAAAAAATAAAAGTTTTGTTTGCCGAGTTTTAGTGTGTGGACATGAATTTAGTTTCAAACAAAAATCTTAAAAAGGTTTGCAACAAATTTTTTATAATATACACAAGGACAAATAGAATTTTTGAATAAAGCCAAGGCATATTTATTCAACAGGTAATTGCAGTTCGGAGAGAATTTTTTTGTTTATATTTTTTATATATAAAGTTTGACATTTGAAACAAATTAGAAAAGAAAGAAAATTGTTTTTTATTTATGCATTTTGACAGCTGAAATATAAAATAAGTGAGGAAAAAAATAATCAGCTGACAAATCAAGAGTACCTGATGAATAAATAAGCCTTGAAAAAAACTATAAAAGAATTTTAAGTTAAACTATAAATAATGGATACAAAAAACTAAACAAATTTTAAATATAACAATTTTACATTATAACTTAGGAAACTGAAATATGCTCTAAAAGAATTGTCAGCATTTAAATTGGCATTAAAAGATTATTTTCTTTAAAAACTTATCGTCAGTTTTGGCAATTTTGAAAATAGTATTCTTCGTCTTTTTAATACGTTTGTGTACGTATGCGTATATTGTCTTACTTTATAATAATAATTTGTAAACTGAAAAGTTTTGTAAAAATTTGCCTCTATTCTGTAGGCTTGTTTCTTGACTTGAGTTGACATGGTTTCTTTATAAATCTGAAGATAAATTTTTAGAGCCGTATTCATAAAAAATTATTTAGGTTTATTGAAGGCTTATTTGACAAATTTCTTTAAAACATCTGTCAAATAAGCCTTTAATAAACCGAAAATATTTTTTATGAATACGCCCCTTATTCTTTATTTACACTATATCATTTTTAAAACACTTATGAAATTCCTTCCCCCTTTATAAATTATCACCAACAGAAAAATGTTCAGTAAATTAAAATTTTTGTCCAGCAAATCATCATTAACTTAACTAACAGGATTTATGAAACTTTTTTTTTATTTTTATTTTATTACGTATTAAAAATAAAGCAATTTACAAACAAATTAATTTTTAAACAAAAAATGTCCCATCTACATTTAATTGCTTATACGTACATAATGGTCTGTGAATTATAAAACATTTTTTCCACTTAAATGCATTGTTATGTCAGACATGATGACGGCGGAATAAGACAGAAAAATTATTTGAAAAACACAACGTAATTTACGCCCAGTGGTCAATCAAAGATTTTAAACTGTAATAAAATGGGTTATAACATATAATTGACTGAAAACATTAGAAAATTTTGAACAGTAAAAGAGTTAAAACTTTAACTGTAAGTGATAAAAATTATAAATAAATTTATATTAAATTTAAATTAATAAATAATGATTAATAATAATAAATTTATTATTAATCATTTTTATTCTGGCTTAAGTTCATTATTCTATTATTATTAACTTAATTGTAATTAAATTAAATAAATCTAATTTTAATTAAATTAATTAAATTTAATTGTAACGAAATTAATTAAAATTAATTGTAATTAAATTAATCAAATTTAATTGTAACCATTTAAGAAAATTGAAAAACTATTCCGATATTATTATATTCTTATTTTTTTTTTTTTTTTATTTCCCTTGGATGTAATTTTAATGTCACGTACGTAGTGCAAAAACATTATTTGTCTCCGTCATTCGTATTAGAACAGTCGCAAGAGCATCTAATTTAGAATTTAACTTTTTTTCTTAACATAATATAAATTTTATTACCTAACAATAATATTAGAGAAAAATCTGTTACGAACAATATTAAATTGAATTTATTATAAAATCATTTAAGGGTTGTTTTCAATTAAGTATGATGGATTTTAAATGAAAAATATTTGGTTTAGTGTAAGAAATTAAAAAAAGAAAAAATACCTCCCAAGATTCGCAGATTTTTTCATATTTCTATATCTACCTCAAAATCACTTTTGTTTTATGTCACGTACGATATATTCTAATTTTTCTGGATATTTTAGACAACAATTACTCGAATATAATTATTTGTTTTTTTTAATAAAGTACCTTTTGAATAGAACATAAAGATCTAATTTTGTTTCAGTTACTCTTACTTTTGCAAAAATTACTCCACTTTATTGGAGTACAAATGTCACGTACGATGACATGAAAATGCCCATATGTATATGTTCTATTAAGGCAATAGATACCAAACAATGATTCCCGTAGGTGAAATTTATAAATGTTTACAATTTAAATTAAAAGCACTTTAAAAAGCATTTTAAAGTTCAAGTTTTATTTAAGGAGTGTATCGAAAAAAAATTGTAGTTGCATTAGGTTAAATAAAACTCACTCCTTAGTAAATTTTAACGCATGAGATTGAAAAAACATCGAATTGTCATCAGTAGTGTTTCGAAAGAAGTACAAAAACACATAGTATGATAAAAAATTTAAATTTGGAAGCAGATAACAATCAAAAAGAAAAGTACATTAACAAAAATTAATCGATATTTGCTATTTTGACCACTGCTTTTAAATAAATAAACATACTTATTACTGAAAAACTACTTTTATGACTTACTCAATACAATCACTTTTTTTTATCACTGTATGCTTTTAACATTTCAATCCTTGATTTATGTTTTAAACGGAATTATATAGAAATTATCCTAGATAAAAAATCATAAGTGATAGACATGGAAATTTTTAGCTCATGGCATTGAAAGTATTCGTTATTTTATAGAACTGCTAAACATTAAATTATCTTTAATAATATTTTATAGTGAAAATACTCACCCAACAAAATCATAACAAAAGTGTCATTAATTCGTCGAATATAAAAACATATTATCGATGCTCCGACATAATCCGTTGTGACAACTTTGAAATAATTTTTTGTTTAGTCATACATTTATTCACCAATGCTTTTAAGCATATTTTGATTTGATTAAAAATTAACAATACACTGCAGTGCAATATTATTTATAGCCGCGAATCAATTTTAGGTATTTCTTATTTTAACACAAAGATTAGACAAATTTAAAAAGAGGATTGTCTATTCAAGAGCAGTACAAATTAATAACTAAAGCAACAAAAGAAATCAGGGGCCAAATTACGGCATTCGATCACAATCGAAATTTTAATCGAACGATCGAGTTAAATGTGCTTTAGGTATAGAGATTCAAATAAAAATATTCAAATTTCGATCGCATTCGAATGACGTAATTTACCCACTTTTTCACCGTTATAACAATTAAATTGATTTCAGAGTAGTGCACTATTACAGCCGCACACTTAATAGCCTTTGAAATTTAGAATTTATTTATAAGTCAGTAAGGATTTAATTATTGAAAATAAAACGGAATTGGTACAATAAATTGCTTAAGTGATTCTCTCCTACGCATTAAAAACAGCGACTTAAAGCTCCATAATAATGTGGTATTGCTTATTTTCAGCGGATTTCTAGAGAACATACTGGACATTGAAGTAATGGATTGTTATATAACTGTAGCCATAATTAGATTTAGTAACTTTTGTGATTCGCAGCAGTATCCTGTTGGAAAAAAGTCTTTTTTCTACGATTTCTCTCAAAAAAGAGCTTCAACTTTGTCTAGAGAAGAATTTTGTATTCTATCGAATTCATTTGGGAAAAACCACCCACAGTCATTAAAAAACCACCACGATTAACTTGGTTTTACCCATATTTTTACAAAAAAAACAAAAAACTAAAATTTTTCTGCTTTTGGATAATAATAGGCACGTTTATTACTATTGTAATTATAGATATGAATATTCTTTAAATACGAGTAAGCTATAACTCTAATCGATTAAATCGAATAAAATCACTTTTACTTAATGAGTGACTTTACAATTGATTGGGTGAACATACAAGATCAGATAATCTCACTCACTATTGCAGCTACAAAATATTTTACTAAAGAAGGAAGTTTTTTATAAAACCACTTTTTATTTTGATTTCATAGAAAAAAATTCACAAACTTGGTCAGTAAGCCAAAGTGCTTTTATTTTGTTTCCCCAGCAAGTCATTGTAAAGATGTTTGTTTTCATATTTCTTTTTGTTTTTCATACTTATTTGTACTGCTAAGTAATTTGCAGCTTTTTGTTTTAAAACATGAATTTGTTTGATTTGTTTTTTTCTTATTTAAGTTAGTTTATTTAATACTTTATGAAATAATACAATTTAATAATTACAACTTATAAATTTAATGTTAGTTTGTTTTTCTTTAATTTTATGGTTACGATTTAGTATTAAAATAATAATTTTACTAATTGGTATTAGATTGGTCAATAGGACAATTCAGTTTATATTCGTATATTAAATATGTTTTTATTGAATTTGGATTAAATATTTTTAAATTGAATTTTGTATGGATGTTTGCAATGTAATGTGTTAGTTGCATTAGGGATAGTTACAGACGACGGAATAGTATTTTGTTTAAAGTAATTGTTGTGAAAATCTAACAATTAAAGGTAGCTAATTTTGGTTTTAAATTTTATAATCTAAAAATTGAAAGAAGTTAGTTTTGTTTTAAATTCTTTTATCTTTGACTTTTTTTTTTTTTTGTTTTTTTTTTTTTGAGTATTAGTATACAATAAAATCAGAGCTCAAATGTGTTTATGTTTGGTTTTATTAGTGGTTTACCAACGAAATGGTTTATACTGATCAATAAGGTATGTGCCGACCTTTGTACAATATTAATGGCGAGACAGCGATTAAAACTTACAAAATAGTTGGCATATCTAGGATTTATGAGTAAAACAAAGACTGTTGGAGAAGATTTTGGATCCAAAACGAGATACATTTGATTACCACCACAACATCGCACTGAGCTAATACATGCAAAAAAAGAGAAAACTTTATCATTTCAAGTTTTTGACTATAATGTATACACAATGTACAAATGGTCGTTTGCTCTGTTCTATAACGTGTTGGATTGACGGGTTTGACCGCATTTGTTATTCATGATAAATTGGGTATTGTTAAAAGGCACTACGGAATACTTGCCTTCTTATGGAAACACTTACTTCTTATTGAATTAACAGGTCATTTATCAACTAACTTACACGCAAGACTTTAAAAAAATATATATATATATCAAGTTTTTCGAGCTCCTAAATAAGTTTCGATACGCTAAAGACACCAAATTACAAACCGTAGTATCTTAAGTTGTTTCTGAGATACTATTAACTATGAAAAAGTTTAAACTTGCGGTAAAACTCAATGATGGAAAATGTGTCAAATATACCAGCAAAAAAATATTGAAGTAGGTTAAAGTGATTTACTTTTTTATGACTTCTAAATCAATAATTATAATTTTATAAATGATATATTTCAAAATACTAGCAAAATATCTTAAACAATTCATGTCAACAAACATAATTAGCTAATGAAAACATGGATTTCTTTTTAAATAATATGCACGCATTCTATGCACTTATTAAATCATGCTCTCCAATAACACGTTAATGTTAAAATCATATATGTTTTACCTAAGTTATACCACCTCATTATGGGTTTAACCTACGATTTACTATTTCTTTTACATGTATTTTCTTGCTGCGATAGTAATTACGGCTTTGTTCCCCTCAACCCCCACAATATTCTAACAAATTACCAATGTACGGGAATGTTTCAAAATACCGCCAGATCATATCCGTGTTTCATGACAATTTTTAACCGTTTGAAGGCTGTATTTCAAGGTTGCTATAAGAATATATGAATTGAACACTACAACATATAAAAAACTAAAAAATAAAAATATATAAATTACCACAACATTCGAACTTATGCGTAACTGGTAACCCACTGTGTTTCATATATCATACCTAGCGTTTACACATGCCACTAACAGTTCGAAAAAATTAATACACTTAAAATTTTATACTAATACACCCACATTTTTCGCAATGGCAGCTCCTCGGCAGCTAAATTTGCCTGCGAGTAAAACTTTGACAGAGGCATACCACTAAATGTCAAAACGATAAACAATGTTATCCTTTTAAAATTTAATGCAAATTTACTGGATTATTGTAAATTTGTAATTAAAGTTTTGACTTGTTAAATGTATTATTTTGATATATTTTTTTTTTAAATGCGCATTAAAAAAGCAAATTTGGAAACTACTAAACATTAATATTATTAAAACAAGTAACAGTGCTATATTCGGCCGTGCCGAATCTTATATACCCTTCACAACGTGTAGTCATGCAATAACAACTGTTTGTATTACCATTCATCCCATATAAAATACGTGCATACGTACACGTTAGAATAAATGTGGCATCGAATCCCAGCTGAGCCAAAAAAAATTTATTTTATTTTATTTAATATATTATTTATATTTTATTATTTTTTTTTATATTTTTTTTAAATTTTTTTAAACAATTTTTTTAGAAAAATTTTTAAAAAATTTTTTTAAATTTTTTTTTAAATTTTTTTTTTTGTAGTTTTTTTATTATTTTTTTTCTTATTTTTAATATTTTTTTTTTTTTGTAATTTTTTTGTTTGATATGTTTTTTACATGTATGTATGTATGTATGTTGTTGTTGTAATTGTGAAAAAAAACGAGGTGGTCGTGGTTTTTTGCTCATATCTCAGAAAGTTATGGGGCGATTGTGCTGAATTTCAATAGCGATTCATTCCTGGATATTTCCAAGAGATTGATACCATATACAGATCTGAGGAACATATAGTTGCTTCTAAAAGTTGATTTCAACCAACACACGGACAGACGGGCAGACGGACAGACGGACAGACGGTCAGGGCTTAATCGACTCCTCTATTCATAAGCTTTCAGAAAATATATACTTTATGGGGTCGGAAATGAAAATTGTAGAAATTACAAACGGAAAGACAAAGCTATATATACCCTTGTGCACCACAGGTGAAGGGTATAATAATACACTCAGAAAATAAACACTTTAAACTCATTTTAAATCCAGTACAAAGGACTTTAAAATTAAAAATTTTCATGTATGAAAACCAGCCGTATTGAAAAATATTTAATTTTAAAGTTTTCACTTTAAAATGTAAATTATTAAAGTTAACACTTTGAATATTAAAGTGAAAACTTTTGATTTTAAAGTTCACACTTTTAACCCAATTTAAAAATGTTTGTATTTAAATTAAAAGTTAACACATTTAATCTCAAATTAAAAGCGTTAGCTTTTATTTTAAGAGTGAAAACTTTTAAATGCCACTTAAAAGTGTTCACTATAAACTTTAAAGGAAACAGATTATTTTAATTGTTTTTAATTCACATTTTGTTATTCAAACATATATATTTAAATTTATTTTATATTTATGAAATAACTTATTTATAACTCATTAATAATTCATTAAAATAAAATAATTAAATTTAAAAAATAAATCATTATGTTATCATATCTTTTTTGATCTTGCATATGTCTTTCCATTGTTAATTTGGTGTAAATTTATAGGCAGGCTTGTGAAATGTGAAATGTTAATCAGTTTTAGGCAATTTTGTTTTATACCAGTCTCGTAAGGTTGAAAATGTACATCAAATTTAATAATTTCAATAGGATAACATAGAACGTAAATAATTTCATTTTCATAAATAAAAAGTTCGATTGTAAGATACAACAATTTATTTCATTCAGTAATGCTAAAAAATTATTTTGTTTATACTCGATTCCTTTATAATGTATTATAGTCGAAATAATGTATAGTCAATTTATTATAATAGTATTTACCGATAAGTTCTTTATTTGTCTTGAGTAATCGCTAATTGTTGTTAACTGCAATACGAAGCTTTCATTAGCATCTTTAATGGTGGTTTTCTTTTTTTGTATTTCCATTTGCACGTCGTTTTTGCTTGGTTCAGAAGATCTATTGATTGCTGATTCCATATGTTGACATCGTAGTAGTTCACTTTCTTGGTTTTAAAATTATTCCACTTTGTTTTTAAAAGATTATCTGTTTGTGGACAAATCAAATTGAAATCTAGATTAATCTGAAAAAAAATATAAAAATTTGTATATCCTTGAGTTTTGTGTTAAAGTTCTTGTTAAATACCAGAAATGGTGCTCTGGAGTCTTTTAAAATTGGCCACTCCAGCAAAAAATCAGAATTTGAGCGCTTTGCCAAATCCTTCTTCCGAAATTTAAATGTTTCTTGCCATTTGTCAATAACCTCATCCCAATTACTGGAATCTTTTTGAAGCGAAGTTTTTAAACATAACGATAGCGTTTCGTCAACTTCAAAATGTTCTTCCACTAATGGATCACGTAAATCACTCGAAAGAGATCTTTCCGCAGGTGGACTACTCTTTCTAATCTTTGTCTTTAAGTTAAAATATTTGGAATAGAGCTTGCCTGATGGGTTTTTTTTCTTTGACGGGGAATGTAGTAATAATCCTGAAAGAAATCAGTTTACAATATGTTCTTTTTAATATATCGTTTTTACTAATACCTGGGACTCTTTTTCTTTGGAAAAAGAACCAATTATTTCTTCCACAATACTAGCAAAGTGTTCCGGTCTAAGTTTTGCCTTTGTTAACATGACATCTTCTAAAATTATTTTAATGAGGTCATCGATCCGTATCTTCCTCAACACACGTGTACGTTAAATCACCCTGCTCATTAATTTGGATATCGTTTCCAAGAATTCGCAGCAAGTCACTTTCTTGTATAATTTTACCCTGACTGGTCATTCTTGTATCATGTTCACACTTCTAAACTCACTTTACTATAACGAAATCACACAAATGCCGCTAACGGTACAATTTAAAGTGGAACTTTTAAAATAAGCTTAAACACTTTAAAAATAAAAATTTTTACGTTGCGTTTTAAAGTGTTCACGTTTAGTTCCAACAAGGACACTTTGAGTTTAAAAGTTAACAAAAATGTACACTTTAAATGTCAAAGTGAACACTTTTAATAATAAACTGACGCTTTATATATTAAAGTGAAAACTTTAAAATTAAAGTTAACACTTTTTACTCAAAACTAAAACTTTTAATATTAAAGTGAACACTTTAAATTAGAAAGTGACACTTTAAATTAAAAAATTATACTTTGATTTATAAAGTGAACACTTTAAATGTAAACGTTAACACTTTTCTGCAAATTGATCACTTTACATTTTAAAGTTAACACTTTGAAAATAAACGTTTTAATTTTATTTTTTAAAGTTTACAAATTTTAAATTAAATGTATTCACTTTTAATACAATTTTAAAAGTGATTACTTTATAAATAATATATTTTACTTTAAAATATAAAGTTTTTCGTTATAAAATAAAGTCAACATTTTTAAATTTAAGAATTTTACATTAAAAACAAAAATTTTAACTTTTAAATTAAGAGTGAACACTTTAAAAACTTAAAATTATCACTTTTAAAAAATATTTTTTTTTGTGCTCCCCATAAGAACCTATAGACTGAGGCACTTTAAATAAAATTTGAAAGTGTTCACATTTAATTTCAAAGCGCACTTTTTTTCTCAGTGTACTAATAATAATAAATATTAAACGATTCCCCAAACATTCGCCTGTATGATGAACTCGGTAACTCCATCTAAACAAAACAAACAAAAAGTAAATTTGGAGGCAAAATTAAAACAAGAAGAAAATGTTTTGAAGTTTACGCTTTGACGCCATTTTGAAAATAAACTTGCACTCACATGTGTAAACAGAAAAGCAAATGTCAAGGAATTCGACTGTTTCGAAGAGTTTTTCGCTGATAATACGTATACAACAATTGCATGCCACTACTTGTATGTGTAAATGCAAGGATATTATCATTAAACAATTGTATTAAATGTTCACGGGTTATTCGAGTTATGGTCATTGTGGTTGTTTTATAATGGAGTTTTTGTATATTTTGGAATTGTTCTACAATTATTTACTGTTTATTATACTTTTTAGTGATATCGAACACTCTTCATCAATACAGATATTTGTCATTCCAGAAATCATAACTCAAAACTCTTTTAGACCACACAGGTACTCTTAAAGTAAAGAGATTCTGAACATTGAAAAGTAGTTAAAATGTATAATTATAGAAAAATTTCTAGAGTAAACCTTAATAAAGACTATATTATTATTTTTTTTTTTTTTTTTTTTTTATTCAGGCTCAAGTTCATTTTATATTAAATTTCTCATATATTTTCCTTTTTATATAGATATGAAGAAATCAATTTTTATTTTTGGTAATGAAAGAATATACTGGAAAAGTTATTATCCCGACACCAGCCGAGTGGAATGCATTTTCGAAACCAGCTACGGTTTCATCATCAGCACTCTTTTGATCGGGATGTCTTAGTGTTGATAGTAAATATCATCTATTTAACTCACAAGTTTATATGAAAATTGATTTCGTAAATTACTTTACCTATAAACTCATATATTTGCCATGGTGAGTGAGAACGAAATTTCTTTCAACACTAAAGATTTTCCCCTTTATTCTTTTTTTTTTTTTAAATTACCACATTTTAATCGTAGCTTTAAACCATCAGTCTGATGGCAATGAAAGCTCTTTTTTGTTGGTTGTAATACTCACAACTTTATTTAGATCATACATGTTCTTGTATTTGTCTATATGATCGATACACCGTGCCCTGTGTAATTGTTAATTTTTCTTTTTATTTAATTGTCGAACTATTTAATGTATTAAAGACTATATTATTATTTTTTTTTTTTTTTTTATTCAGGCTCAAGTTCATTTTATATTAAATTTCTCATATATTTTCCTTTTTATATAGATATGAAGAAATCAATTTTTATTTTTGGTAATGAAAGAATATACTGGAAAAGTTATTATCCCGACACCAGCCGAGTGGAATGCATTTTCGAAACCAGCTACGGTTTCATCATCAGCACTCTTTTGATCGGGATGTCTTAGTGTTGATAGTAAATATCATCTATTTAACTCACAAGTTTATATGAAAATTGATTTCGTAAATTACTTTACCTATAAACTCATATATTTGCCATGGTGAGTGAGAACGAAATTTCTTTCAACACTAAAGATTTTCCCCTTTATTCTTTTTTTTTTTTTTTTTTTTTTTTTTATTTTTTTTTTTTTTAAATCACCACATTTTAATCGTAGCTTTAAACCATCAGTCTGATGGCAATGAAAGCTCTTTTTTGTTGGTTGTAATACTCACAACTTTATTTAGATCATACATGTTCTTGTATTTGTCTATATGATCGATACACCGTGCCCTGTGTAATTGTTAATTTTTCTTTTTATTTAATTGTCGAACTATTTAATGTATTAAAGACTATATTATTATTTTTTTTTTTTTTTTTTTTTTTTATTCAGGCTCAAGTTCATTTTATATTAAATTTCTCATATATTTTCCTTTTTATATAGATATGAAGAAATCACCATGGCAAATATATCAGTTTATAGGTAAAGTAATTTACGAAATCAATTTTCATATAAACTTGTGAGTTAAATAGATGATATTTACTATCAACACTAAGACATCCCGATCAAAAGAGTGCTGATGATGAAACCGTAGCTGGTTTCGAAAATGCATTCCACTCGGCTGGTGTCGGGATAATAACTTTTCCAGTATATTCTTTCATTACCAAAAATAAAAATTGATTTCTTCATATCTATATAAAAAGGAAAATATATGAGAAATTTAATATAAAATGAACTTGAGCCTGAATAAAAAAAAAAAAAAAAAAAAAAAAAATAATAATATAGTCTTTAATACATTAAATAGTTCGACAATTAAATAAAAAGAAAAAGTAAACCTTAATAGTTAATAATTACGGAAAATTATTCGTACTGCTAGACGTCAAATAACAGCGGATTAGAAAAAGTGAAGTTGCCTAGTATTTTTTACACTGAATATTAAAGCAGCCAACAATTTACAAGATCAAATACTACTAATGATATTTAAATGTAAAATGCGTTCAATGAATCATTTCAACAATGTTGAAATCAACTTTGGAAAATCTGTGAAACTCCACAACAATAAATATATAAATAAACACACATAACTGTAGTATAAGTATGAATACTGTTGATGTTATATACATATATGTTCCACTATGCCACTTTAATGTAGTGTATACCACATACTAGTCTATCAGATGTACACATTTCCCCTCTGGATATGTTTAATGGTCTGCAAAACTTCACGCTTAAAATCTTAAGACTTTCAAACATTCATACTTACATTTATTTAGTATCTTCATTCACTTCTTTTTCTTTGTAAATTTCTCAGTTTGTTATTGTTGCATTTTTTACTGTTATTTGTATGTTTATGCTTTTTAAATGGATTTCAACATTTATATAAAACGCTACAAATTTACAACTAACAAATTAGTCTACTTACAACTTTATAACAAAACGGTATTTTCATAAATCACTTAAATTTCGGATTATACAAACGCATTACTTCGGCAAGACATAGAAAGGATACTGAAAGCTATTGAAATCGCCAAACTAAAAAAAAAAGGATCCATACAAATGTCTCCTTTTGCCATTATTTTAAGCATCACACTGCTAGTGGGTTCCATACAAGCTGGTGTAATTGGAGGCCATTATGGAGGTCATTTAAATGCAAACGTTGAAACTCATGACTTTAGTGAGGGTTTAGCTAAAAGTGAATCCTCTAACTATGAGTCGCTGGGTTCTTTAGGCGATCATTTGCAAGAATCTCATTTCCCGTCCGACTATGGTCACGACTATAAAGGAAGTGAATATGAGGAGTCTGCTGCTGCCAGCGAACACATCGAATATGGTGGCTATGAACATCAACATTTTCCTCATTATGAACATGAATCAATTGGTTCGTTACATGACATACACAGTGAATTGCATGATTTTGATACTAAACCAGTTCCGGGAATTAATCATGGCAAAGGTGCCTTAAGTTACAGCACCACATACGAATTCAAAGATCCCAAACCATAAATATTGTCAAAGTTAATTCTTAAGATGCTCTACAAGAACAGTATTTAAAGTTCATTTGGAATTCAAGTTTATTTCAAAGTGTGTTATGTTTTCATTTTTGTTTTCTTCTTCTCTATTTAAAATGTCTCAGAGTGTGTTTTTTAATCTTGGTTTAAGCTGTGATTAGGTTCTTCATATATAATGATGGTGCAAATTAATGAAAAAAAAAAACAAACAAAACAAAAATAAAACAAATAATTATTAGACCAAAGAAAGTGTTATGAAAAACGTGTGCGTGCAAATATTTTCAGATGAAAGCTGACGACTGCACAGCACGTTTACGGAAAATTACAACACAATCAGAAAAGATACATAAATCCAATTAATTGTGCAATATTTTTTTTGTTTTGTTTTTTATTTATTAAATTAGTTTGTTCACTTAGTTTTGTTGATGTTAGTAGATTTATTATAATAAAAAACTTATATATTAGTTAATAAAGATTGTTTATAAATTTAATTAGATTAATTCAAAAAAACTTAAATGATTTTATCTTATTCAAAATACAATCTATCTAAAATTGCCAAAAAAGTAATGATAAACACAAAAGAATTTCAGTTAAAGTCTGAAATAAAATCTGCGATATGCATATGAAAAAATCTTTAGTACCAAATGTTTAATTCAATTATGGCTTTATAATGGATAAATTTACATAAAACAAAGTGTGTGTGTGTGACACCATCGAATTTTTTATTACCCCTAAAGTATTATGAAGTATAACATTGTAAATTTTTTCCCGCGACTTTAATGCATGCCACTGTAAAGAAATGTTTAATTAGCCAAGGCTCTGGCGCACAAATCATGCTGAGTTTTACGAAAGGAATGGATAACATTATTCTTGAGAGCCGCCTATTCGCATAGATCTGTGGCTTAAGAAAACATCACTGAAAAAAATAATGGGTTCCAATCAAACGAACTCAGTGTTCAGTTTACATCATCTCCAATCTTGTCTAAGCTGTCTTATTAAAACAAAATGTCGTTGATGTCCATCTTATCTAATTAAGGCCAAAAGAAGTTGGTTATCTTTGCCCTATTGAGTTTGCCTTTGACATTAATTTCCTGTCCAACGTCGTTCTCAAACTAATTGGGATAAATCACTAACGATGTTTTTCGGACAGAAAAAACATTTTTATAAAACTATTTTATTATTTTTGCTTTTTGTTGAAAGCGTCCGTCCGTCCGTCTTTGGCAATAAGGCATAACAAATTGAATAAATGACAGCTAAATTAACATATGTAGCTACAACAACATGGTTCCTGCTGAAAGATCTTTTTTAACTATTTAATTAATTTTTTTTTTGTATAACGGATACTTTACATTGATTTTTATTGTGTAATTATCCTGGTAAATATGCAATTAAATTAAACGTAAGATCACATTTTGCTTATAACGATTTTAAAAACTTGATTCTCATTCTTGTACTGAAAGAGACCTTCAATATAAAATAATTCGTTAAGGCTATTTGTTATAATAATAGGTCCACATATCCAAGATTTTGTATAAAGCAAAATGTATGTCTTCAATCTATATAAAAGTGAAACCCTGTCTGTCTGTATGTGTGTCTGTTAGCTATAGACTCCGAAACCGTAAAGCCGACCGGACTCAAACTTTACCAAGTTTTTGTTCACATTCTAGGGAGTGTTTATGGGTGGTAAAATGTGGGCAGTGCCACGCCCATAAAAAATAAGTTCTAATTTTTAGCTACTTTCACTAGATCGATTTTTCTGAAACTTTGCACACATTTCGAGCTCACATGACTATATAATTTCGTAATTAGAAAAGTGGGCAGTGCCATCCACATTAAGAATAAGTTATTATATTCAGCTATTTCCACGAATTCCAATGGTTGCCACCGTTTTGCCTTTCAACTCTAAGCGACTACAGTTTCCAGTTCGCCTTGCCTTCGTGATAACCATTAACAAAGCACAAGGAAAACACAAGGTCCTGGAAAACTTTTGTTGTGGTAAGCCCTAAACTAACGTGACATCAGTGAACCAGTTTTTTTTAAAGGTGGTTTATCTGTGAATGCCCAAGTTTATAATGAAAAATTTGTGCCACCTCTTATCATAAAAAAGAATAAACATTTTTCTGACCAGATTTGGCATCCTCACATTACGCGAAGACCACAATTCATAACTTAAAGAACCAATTGAAATTAAATTTGTCCCAAAGGAAATTAATCCCCCAAATGTTTCACAATTGCGGCCTATTGAAACTTTTTGGGCTACTTCAAAAAGAAAAGTGAACAAAAATGGATAAAGAGCCAAAAATGTTGATTCTTTAATCATAAAAATCAAAAAAGAGTTGAAAACCATAAACACAGAAAGCATTCAGATGTCAATGAGAGAACTACCAAAGAAAATTAGGAAAGCGCCAATTTTTTTTTTATAAATTTTCTTTATCACGTATAACTAAACAACAAATACTTATATCTTTAATTAAAAAAGGTTTTATTGCATATATTTTTGACGTTTAGATATATTCGGATTTCATTTACCCAACCCTTTCCTTTTACTGCCCTCGACTTTTTGCGCAGAATTGAATATTTATTGAAGTTAGATTTTGTTTAAAAAAACAAGAATTTTAAATCTATCACCGAGATTTCTGTAATATCTCTAGAAATATTCATATGAAAATTACCTGAAATAAAACTTCTAAAATTGCAGTATTTTTGTGATAAAATGTGTTATCATATAGATTTATTAACGACCTTTAATTTGGTACCAAATTCGTTTACGAAAATAATCACCTAATCACCATTTTATACGCAATCTTCTTTAAAATATAAAAGCAGGAAATGTAGTACAGAAAACAGCACTAAAATTTAATAAAACATTTTTTTAAGAATTCAAAGTCTTTAAAATTTCGGTTCGTTTGCATCAAGTAAAGCTCGTCTTATACAACTTTCAATATAAGAGTCATCACGTCAAAAAAAATCGACTTAAATTATACCCTTAACTTGTGGTGTCAAGGGTCACTACTACGATCACCCATAACATTCTATTTTTTCCTTTATTTTTACCACAAAAATTTAAATTTTTCACCACTAGGTTTGCTACTATTATACAAATGCTATATACCTTTAGGTATATTCTTTAGAATATATTCGGTTACTAACCGACAAAGTTAAAGACAAAAATAATTTGAAAAATATATATACTTTTTTGTCATATAACACTGTAATAAATCTACTAACGAATTTTAGGACATAGTAAAGACACCAACATATACACCGTAGTCTCAGAAATTACTCCTAAGAAAAACTGAAAAATTGATTGGAAACTAACTGAGCTTGCTATAAGAACAAAAACGCAAATGCTTTGGTGGTTTCCTCAAATCTACTAACGAAAATCGATTTTTTCAGCTTCTGGACAAGAGACATGTACATCAGAAGAAAAAGCTTAACTAGCAAAATATATAATATTAAAAAAATTCAAATCCAAGATGGCCACCTCCTTTGCAAAATGGTGTAATTGTACGCCATTTATATGGGTCATTTTATAATCTAGTAAATAAAAATGTACCCACTTCAGCCCCGTCAATATTTCTATCAAACGAATACAGTTAGCAATTAAAAAGTTTAATTTAAAGATGGCATTCGAGAGATAATGTCAGATATATGGGTCAAAAATAGTAATTACGGCTCTGCCCTTTTAACCCCTACAATATGGGTATCAAATGAAAGGGCTTGACTACTAGAATACAGTTACCTATGTTAAAATTCAAAATCAAATATGGCGTCGGATATAATAAATCAAAATGGCATATAATATTAAGTCTTAGATAAGCTAGGATATGGTTACTATACCTACATGATTGTGAAGGGAATTATAAGATTCAGCATTGCTAAATATAGCATCTTACTTATTTCTTATGAATAATGCTTAGGTGGTGCATTTGAAAGACCCAATTTTCGATCACTCTTTTCAGCACTGTCACCTTAATGTCGAGATTTACGCGATTATAAAATCGAAAGTAACTATTATTTCCAAAATGATCTATCACCAAAAACACTGTTTTGAACTATATGTTGCATTACATTTCGTTACAAAGTTTATTTTAATTTTTTAATTAAAGAATTAAAATATTGTCAAACGTATGTGCCAAAAAAAACTTCTTAACCTAAAGGCGCTTCTTGAAATGTTCACTTTGTACTTACCTACTTCCAAGGACGCTTAAGTAACATCCATCAATGGAAACCGCTACATGGAGATGATTCGAAGCATTTTATTCCCAAAACTTAATGATTAAAGTATACTTGTCATACGTAACATGGCCGACATCATTTTTATTTTTAATCAAAACCTATTTGTAATAAACTTAAATAAAAACATGAAAAAAAATTAGACAATACTTTTCAAATAAAAATATTTTAAATATTAAAATGCAAACTACTTTTTTTATAAAATTAAAATGATAACTTAAATTTGGATACCCTATAAAAGAGATAATAGAAATAATAATTACCCTATAAGAATAATATATGCAATATCCTACATCGTATGCCTCTATTTATTGTTAGAAAAGTTTTATTTGCAATAATGATAATTAAAATTTAATTAGATTACAAAACAAAAACCTATTTGATTATTTTCATCTATATATAACATAAGTATTTTTATAACAATTATCTAATAATTATTAAAAACAGAACTTCAACACTTTCCCCTGTTTAAAATAATTATTTAATATTTAAACGATCACATAGCAGTTTTAAGCGCATTTTTGGTAATGGTTTTGTCAACATATCAGCTGCTTGTTCTTCTGTTGAAACTTGTTTAACTGATAAATTACCATTTGTAACCAATTCTCGAATAAAGAAATGTTTAATTGCAATATGCTTCGTTCTTTTATGAAATTCAGGATTTTGTGCCAAACGTATTGCTGCGGTGTTGTCAATCTGTATACATGGTACTTGATTAAAATTTGTTACTTCCTTAAAAAGTCTTGTCAACCAGACTAACTCTTTTGCAGCTTCGTTAGCAGCGACAATTTCAGCCTCGGTAGTAGATGTTAATACCATTGCCTGCCTCTGACTTAACCATGTTAAAGCTCCACCTGCATACGTTATTACAACACCAGATGTTGATCTTCCAGTAGTAATACATCCCCCAAAATCTGCATCACTAAAGCATTCTAATGACTTAGGTCCTTTTTTATTATAAATAATGCCAACATCTAATGTTCCAGCTATATATCTAAATACACGCTTAACACGTTGCACATCTTCCTTAGTTGGGTTTTCCAAAGATCTTGACAAATAACCCACACTATATGCCAAGTCTGGCCTTGTTCCTAACATTAAATACATTAACGCACCAACTGCCTGTCTATATGGAAATTCAATATTTTCTTTCTCTTTGTCATTTGTACTAGGAACTTTTTCAATTGGTGTAGCAACTGGACGACATTCAGAAAAATTAAACTTTGCTAATATTTTCTTAGCATATGCTTTTTGGTATATCTTAATGTATTCTTCTTTCTTTTCAATTTCTAATCCAAGAAAATATGAAGCATCTTTACTTACAATTTTGAATTCACTTTGCATTTCCTTTATTAAATCATTTAATTCATTTTTATTAGAAGCTGCTATCAAGCCATCGTCGATGTACAATGCAAGTATTAATTTATTTCCATTCTTCTCCCTAGTGTACAAGCAGGTGCCAGCTGAACTTATTTCAAAACCTAATTTTTTAATATAGCTTCCAATTCGTTTATTCCAGCATCTGGGAGCCTGTTTAAGCCCGTATAAGCTTTTATTCAAATAACAGACTCGATTTGTTCCATCATTAAATCCTTCTGGTTGCTTCATAAATATATTTTCCTCTAATTCACCATACAAGAATGCTGTAGATACATCAAATTGAGCCAAGTGTAAACCCTCGGTTGATGCAATACTTAAAATTGAACGAATAGTTGACATTTTTGCTACTGGACTAAAAGTTTGATCATAGTCAATACCCTCTTTTTGGTTAAAACCTTTTATCACCAGTCTAGCTTTGTACTTTTCTATAGTACCATCAGCATTTGTTTTAATTTTGAAAACCCATTTTCCAGGAAGAGCTTTGTAACCATTTGGTAATTCTGTAAGTTCCCAAGTCTGATTTTCTATTAAAGAATTCATTTCGGACATCATTGCTTTTTCCCAATTTACTTTTTGTTCACTTTCCATAGCTTCTTTGTATGTGTTAGGAGTTTTAATTTGATTAACAAATTCTTGGGACGTAAGTATAATATCATGATTTATATTATCAATGATAACAGTACGATTACGCAAACATTTTGTATTTGGTTCATCTTTGCCAAAATCCTCTTTTCGTAAATATTGAGCGCTTTGCGGTTCGGCATCTTGCACCGCATCTTCAAAAATTGTACCCGAACTTTCTGTTTCATCTTCTGTCTGCTGAACTTGCGCTTCGGAATCTTGCAGCGCATCTTCAAAAACTTCAAAATCTTCATAGTTACTATCACTGTCATAGATTTTAGACTTAAAATTTGACTTAATTTTAACTGTTGTGATGTTTTTATTTTTAATGGTATTTGGCTTGACCTTATTTTTAACTTCATTTTCGTATTTACTGCAATCAGTAACGTTTTCTAAAAATTTAACATCTCTTGACAGTTCAACACAGTTTTTATCTTCAACGTAAACTCGATATCTTTCATCTCCATCATATCCAACAAGAAATCCTTTTATAGCTTTCTTATCTAATTTTTTACGTTTTTGATTTGGTATATGAATAAAACACTTTGAGCCAATAATTCTAAGATGGCTTATTCTAGGCTTCTTTCCATACCAAAGTTCAAATGGACTTGCATCTTTAACAGAACTTCTTCCTGTTCGATTAAGAATATAAATAGCTGACTTAACAAATTCAGCCCACAAAGCATCAGGAAATTTAATTTCTTTATTTGAATATTTAAATGTTCGTACCATCTCTACAATTGTCCTATTTTCTCTTTCGGCTTTACCATTTTGTTGAGGGGTATATGGAGCAGTTAGTTTATGAGTAATGCCATTAGCTTTTAATATTGCTCTTACATCTTTACTTGTAAACTCTCCACCATTGTCACTAAGAACTGATTTAACTGTGTGACCTTGACTTTTTGCATGAGCAAGCATTTCTAACAAGGTATCTTTTACTTCTGATTTATTTTTCACAATATAGCCATATCTATATTTTGTAAAATCATCTTTGTATATAATTAAATATCTAAATCCCTTAAATGAAGACGGAAAAGGACCACATACATCGGTAGATATAAGTTCACCGGGAGCTGTTGCTGTTTCACGCCTTCCAAATGGTAACCTGCATGATTTTCCATATATACACGATTCACAAACTTCATTGTTATATTTAACTTTAACACCCAAATCTTTTTGGAGTTTATTAATCACATGTTGCATATTTTGGTGACCCCAACGTTCGTGATATAGTCGCAAGAGTGAAGTTTTATTAGCTGCCATATTTACTTTATTTGTTTTTGATATTGGCAGAATACTTGTTTTAAACAACGACCCGCCTACTTCACGATTTCCTGTTAAAACTACTTCACCATTTACCTTAAAATAACATTTTTCGCGAAACGACTTAAATTCACTTGACAAACATTTGTCATGGGCTGCCAAAACCGAAAAAAGGTTCCTTGAGATTCCCGGAACATACCAAACTTCTTCTAATTTAATTTTAATTTCTTTATTTCTGCTTATTTTTGATAAAAATTCTATGGTACCTTTTCCTAAAGCCTGAAGCATTTCCTTACCTGCGGCTTGAATAATATGTGGATCATTAAACTTTTCATATTTTATAAAAAATTCAGATGAATGCGTAACATGTCTTGTAGCACCATTATCTACCCACCAATCCATTTTAAACACAGAATTAACTTCATTTGATACTGATTGAAGTGTCACATTATAATGTTGAACTTTTTCCTTTTGAAACTTACTCGGTCTTCCATCTGATATCCATTTGCGACATTCTTTCAACCAATGTCCTTTCTTTTTGCAGTAATGGCATATTTCATCCTTTTTATTATGTGTTTTGAAAATCTTTTTTCGATAAGCCTCCTTTTTCTGGCTTGCCATCAGAGCTTCTTGATTATCACTATCAGTTTCAGTTTTTTTTAAATTTCTTTCATATAGGCATAACTGCATTATTAATTCATCTAGCGACTTGTCACCATTTTGGGTTATCATCATCCAACTTGATTTAAACATTTCAAATGAACTCGGTAAAACGTATAAAATTTTGCAAATTAAAAGCAAATCTGGCAAAGGATTTTCATTTTTTAATTTCAAACCATTGTTTATTTCATAAAACAAATTTTTTAATTTTGAAATATGAGTTGAAACATCATAATTTGTATCCCACTTAAATGAAAAAAGTTCTGTACACATCTTATATAGTTGATCTTTCGAAGTTGCTTCATATTGTTGCTTTAACGCTTGCCACATTTCAAAAGCGCATTCCTTATCCATCACCTTTTGATATATTTCATCACTTATTGTGCTTGTGATAATGCTCTTTGCATAACAATTGGCCTTATTATAAAACTCACATTTTTTCTTGTATTCTTTTTTTTGAGACTCTGTTGTTTCAGTTCCAATAGGATCCGGCTTTCTAAGCTTATTTTCAACTACATCTAGTGCTCCTTCATAAAATTCAAAGAGGTCTCTAACCTTTCTTTTCCATATAGGCCAATCTGCTTCACTCGATAATTGTTTAATTGTCTTGCAGAATTCCATTTCGTAAAGGTAAAATTATTTAGTCTTAAACTAATCTTAAATATAATTTCTTTATATATTAACTTCTGGGCACATAACCTATTGTTAGAAAAGTTTTATTTGTAATAATGATAATTAAAATTAAATTAGATTACAAAACAAAAACCTATTTGATTATTTTCATCTATATATAACATAAGTATTTTTATAACAATTATCTAATAATTATTAAAAACAGAACTTCAACACTATTTTGCAAGCGCTTGTTCATTTCTTTTAGGATGAGCTTTAATTATATTTACCTGACGCACTGCTTAAGAACGTTAGCAGCAAGTTAGGAAGATAAAAAGTGAGCTAGAAAAACTTATACTTATACTATTTAGTGTAATAAAACTAAAACTATTCAATGCAAAAATTCTATAAAATACATAAATTTATTAAAAAATTTTACAAATACACAAATTCATTTACTCAAAATTTATTCACTTTTTCCAAAAATCCTTTCATTAAACATTTTTTATGGGTGCTTTTCTTGTATTTTTGGACGGCCTGGTCCAATACGTTTGAGTACCTTTCACAGTGGCATAAAATCAAATCGGGTTAGAAATATGGAGGTACTCTGCATTTTTTAAGAATAGTAAAAGAATTTTTTGTGTACAATACGATATACATATATATATCTGTTTGGAGCTAAAAAGGCCAATGAATTTTTTTTGCTCTTTTGAGTTAATCATTGCATTAGATTTAGATTTAGATTGCTAAAGTCATACTTAACCCAGAACAGCTTCATAAATAAAATGCTCGCCAATGTCACTATGAAAGCACATATAAAAGTTAAAGTTCAATTCCAATTTTCTCAAAAGTAAATATTTTGACATTGGCCCTTTTAGCTCCAATCCACAGATATATCTGTGTTTATCGTGTCTGATATCCCAAATGATTTTTCTTCTTTTGTCACAGAATAACATTATTAGTGAATTTTATTTGTTTTCTGTTCGGTATTATTTTTATACCCTTCAACTGTAGTGCACAAGAGCTTTTTCATTCCGTTTGTAATTTCTACAATTTTCATTTCCGACCCTATAAAGTATATATTTTCTGAAAGCTTATGAATAGACGAGTCGACCATGGCCGTCTGTTCGTGTGTTGGTTGAAATCAACTTTTAGAAGCAACTATATGTTCCTCAGATCTGTATATGGCATCAATCTCTTGGAAATATCCAGGAATGAATCGCTATTGAAATTCAGCACAATCGCCCCATAACTTTTTGAGATATGAGCAAAATACCACGAACACCTCGTTTTTTTCACAATTACAACAACAACCTACATTTAAGTAAACGATGCATCGAATTCCAGCTGAGCCAAAAAAAATTTTATTTCATTTTATTTAATATATTATTTATATTTTATTATTTTCTTTTATATATTTTTTTTTAATTTTTTTAAAAAATTTAAAAAAAATTTTTTTTTATTTTTTTTTAATTTTTTTTTGTAATTTTTTTTATTATTTTTTTTTTTTTTTTGATTTTTAATATATTTTTTTTTTGTAATTTTTTTTTTTGGTATATTTTTTACATGTATGTACTTATTTTATATGAAATAAATGGTGATACAAACAATTGTTATTGCATGACTACACGTTGTAAAGGGTAAATAAGATTCGGCACGGCCGAATATATCACTGCTACTTGTTAAGTATTACCTTTTCCATCTGACACATAAAAATTTTAGACCAGCAGTTGTGGAAAGGCTTCCAGTAAATAAGTTTCGTCATCCATTACACAACAGGTGTATTTTTTAAAAATTTTGACCTCAAATTTTATGCTCGTTATTTTGCTTCCAAGTTCCTTAAAACATTCAGATCAGGAACTTTCTAAGCTTTATACCAATTTAACTAGACATTAGTTTTGGCTCCTAGCGCCAAAAATTTAGATGATTTAACTTTACGAGCTGCTTTTTCAATAAAAGTGTTCGCTGTTCTTGGAAAGAGTTGTCTGTCAGACCTTTTTTCCTTTCTGGACCAGGTTTTCCTTCAATACTCAACTCTTCCCTATACTGTTTAATGACTTTTAAAGCAGTGCGAAAATAATTTTTCAGTTTTTTTAAAGCTCATGTTGGAATTTTTAAAAATTTTTAATTATTTTGTTCACATACATGTATCGCTGTCTATTTTGATCGAAATAACAGATGATAAAAATTGATTTGGAAGAGATAATATCTGAGACATTTTTATAGGGAACATGATTAAAAAAATAATATTTTCTTGGAATTCAAATAAGTTTTGGCTAGAAAAGTATATTTTTTTCTGACTCACTTTATAGTTTCAGCCTTAACAGTTAGTTAATACGTTTCTTGTAATGAAAATAATTTTTTGAAACTTTTCCCTGAGCATACAAAACAAGACATTTTAAAGACATAATAGCGACAAAAAATTTTATAAAATACTAGCTGGCCTGGCAAACGTTGTTTTGCCATATAAATTATTTCTAGAAAATATTTTTTTAATTCAATAAAAATAACTTGTGTTTTGTTTGTTTTTCACTCCTATTTTTTGTTTCTTTAACTGCAATTAATGCATTTTTTTTGTGTGTTTATTTTATAATTTCTTGATTTGTTGTTTAGTTCATAAATAGATTATTATTTTTATTGTTCAAACACTTTTTAGGTATTAGGTATATTAGGTAAAAATTTTAATAAGATTTGTCCAGCAGTATGGCCTACCCGAGGGGGCCTGGCGTTGAAGGGTATGAAAAATAAATGTTGACCGAATCTCAGATCTACCCAATATGCACACACAATTTCATGAAAATCGGTCGAGCCATTTCGAAGGAGTTTAATCACAAACACCACAATACGAGAATTTTATGTATTAGAAATTATTTTTTCAAATATTTAAGAATTTCTAAGAGATGTAATATTTATTTTTCTTCCACTTCTTCCCATGGATTTTAAGCCACACCTTTAAAGGTAAATTTTTTATTTTTTATTGACATTACAATTAAATACTTATTTATTGTAAAAAAACCTAACCATCGCTTAAAAGTAATAAGCAAAAACAATACACGATTACTGGATGTTGAAAACACTAGATGATATTATTTTAGAAGTATTGGAGGATAATATAACAGCTTTCTTGCTAGTTCTATTTCTTTAACACATTGCTTGATAACAAAATTCTAAGTAACACAAAAAAATATCTTAAAATTATGTTAATTATTATCTCTAATTTTATAAAAAAAAATATGTAAATGTACTTCCAAAATTGTTTAAAAAACACCATAACTAAGTATTCACACCCATATTTAAATAGTTTCTTGTTTTTTTTTTTTAATGAACATAAAAGTACACATGTTTGTATGTACATACATACATACGTAAATTAAAAATAATAATAAAAAAAACTTTTATGTTCATAAATTATTAAACATATATTTATTTGAAAATGTCTTAATATTTACACCGCAATATTTATTTTCGTACATACACAAATGCGTGTACGTACGTTAATTTATTTTAGGCGATCTCGCAATAAAAACAAAAGACTTAAGAAGCAAACGTTTATGCATGAAAGCATCCATTTCATAAACAAGATTTGAAAAACTAAGATAACAGAGAAACGTGATGGGCATTTCATTAACTAGAGTGATATGTCTTTGTAACAAGGTACGTATACTGCTGCAGGCGATAAAGATTTTGCTGGCACGAGGGCTGTATGCCAATAAGCTGACCTTGACTTGTTATAACACTATTAGAAAATTGTCAGAAAATGATTACGTATTTAAATAAAAAAACGTATTTAAAATGAAATATTTAAATAACATGCGTTAACATATTAAAATAATAAATAAAATATACAGACATTTATTCAAACTGAGACTTAAAATTTAATGAAAACTATTTTTCAATAATTATTCTTAACATCATGTTGTTTCATAAGACAGGATATTTATTTAATATAATATTTCTAACAATTAGTGTCAATTATTTATTTCAAAGGTAAGTAAAATTGCTACTTAATGCAAAAAAAATAAGAGGCATCCAAATCTAAAGTGTTTAATTTTATTACAATAGCATCTTGTATTATTTCTTAAGTTTGAGTGTCCTTTACCGAGAGAGTAAAAGCGTTTATATAGGTTTGTTATTCCATGTGAAATATTTACAATATTTTTTTTTTCGATCCCATAAGGTATACAACTTCTAAAAGTTTATAAATTAGAGGAGTTGGTTGGGCTTGTCCGTCTGTCCGTGTGTTGAAATCAAGTAAGTGTTTTAAATAATATTCATCCAGGAAAAATTTAAAAAGGTTCAGTTGACCAAGAATTTATTTATATTTTTTAAAATCAACCAAATTTTTACAAATAATTAATTATTTGGAAACTATAAGTTAAAATTTTTATAAAAATATTTCTGTTTTGATCACCTAGTGTAATGCTTATATTTCAATTATTTGCCATATGATTTGGGATAATGTTTACTCTTTACATCGGCAACATTGCTAAAGTCAATATTGTCACTTATTGCTAAAGAACCATGATCATGAATATTGCTAATACTGCTATCGACAGCACTGCTGCTGATTTGTGTATGAAGCTGTGAACTGGGTAATTCATAATGTGCAGCATTATCGGAAAAACCTGTATTTACAATATGATCACCATTGATATGAGAAGAAGATTCTATGTCTGAGGAGATGCCATAACTGGATAAAGGTTGAAGCCATACTTCATAGGTTGAGGATATTCCAGAATTTGACCAGGGATCTGTATTACTATTAGATGCAGCCAAGTGACTAATACCACTTATGCTATCAAAATGACCAGCAGTGTTAGTATCTGAATTAACAGAGTGTCCGGCACTAATAGCAGCTACATCTAAATGACTACCAGAGTCTAAACTACCAACATGTTCATCGTTATTGCCATATTGTAAAACAGCCGAACTAACATGTGCTGTAGATCCATAATCTGAAATATTTAATTAAACATTTAAAAATAATTACAATTGTTTTATTAACTTTGTCCATCAAACTTGCCATTCTGCCCATTATGACTGTAGCCACGTTTAACTCTGTCATCTTGGTTTCCACTTAATTTATTCAGTTGTGGCAGCAAAAATTTCCCCTCTAGTTTAACAGCCACAGAACATATAATGATCATTTCTAAAATCCTCAATTTTCTTACTAGGGTTACTGTTGTCATGGCTCTAGTTGAGATTATAGTTACTTTGCAAATGTTTTCAATTTTACAGAACATTTTGATTTTATATTTATAAACTTTAAGTGCAACATTTTTTGCTTGAAATTATTTAACGGATATAATTTGTTCAGCTTGGACAATTTTTTAGGACACTGTCATATTTCTTATTACAATTTACTAACATAATAACATTTTAATTATAGTGTGTTATAAGAAGGTGACAATTTTAATTCTGATTGTAAGTCAATGACTTGGTTTTGCACAAAATCATTGTACGTGTATTTTAATAAAATAAATAAAACATTAAATATAAATTCTTGGTGAATATATAGTGAGTCATTTATCTAATAATAATTTTAGGCCAATTATTTATGTATATAAATTTTTCAACAAGATTTTCTTAAGCTTATTACATATAAATTTAAAAATAATAAGAATGCATAAGATCTAGTAACTCTTTCATGTCAGTTCGCAATAGATTGAACTTTTATATAGAATCTCCGTTATTACATTTAATGTATAACAGGTACCATCGTTTTGCTGGAATCAGGTAGTTACGTCACAAGACCTGATTGGGAAGCTTAAAGTCAAAATTTGTTGAACTGTCTTTGATTTTTTTATGCAGGTATAGGAATGATTTTTTTTTCAGTATAAAAAAATTTACTAAACTGGATTTTTTTTTATAACAGACATACTAAATTTATCTGTATTTATAGTTTTATACCCTCTGTCTTAAATTTCACAAATAAACATCCTTTCTCAATCAAATGGCATAAGAGCAAAAGTAGTTTTCCATCCCTGGCATACGAATTTGTCTTGACTGAACACATCCACAAAAAGTTGCTTTGTTGTAACAAAGACGAATTTATACTGGGCTGATAACCCCACCTGATGTAGAACGCTATTGTGAAACTCCATGTATAAAAAATTACTGTTTATTTAGCGGTGTTTGACAAAGAATATTACAGCAAATACGCCGTTAGATGTACCTGTACAAGGAGAATTTATACAAGCAAATCCAAGGCATATTGATACACGTATATGCACCGGCGAATTGGTACAACCAAGCAACTTTAATGGGAATGATTTTTGTCAAGGCCAATTCTTATATCTGGAATGGAAAAGTTTATGAAACATGTTATAAATTTTACAAAAGCCACAAATATAGATAATATCAAGGCATATTTATTCATCAGGTAATTGCAGTTCGGAGAGAACTTTTTTGTTTATATTTTTTTTAAGTTTAAGTTTGACGTTTGAAATAAATGAGAGAAGAGAGAAAATTGTTTTTTATTTATGGACTTTGACATCTGAGACTTAAAATAAGTGAAGAAAAAAATAATCAGCTGATGAATCAAGACTACCTGATATAAATAAATAAATAAATAACATCAAACCAAAATCACATTCTCCATTCCTGCATTAATAAATGAAATCAAAGCAAATTTAACAAATGTTTATGAAATATTTCCGCGTCATCTGGACTTATAATTTCATCTGTATGAATTTGCTTTGAGCCCATCAACTTAGTGAGGAACGCTACTGACCAAATTTGTTTATGTTGTTTAATACAAAATAAGCAAATAATATAAAAAATAAAAATTTTCTGCAACTTTATTAAACAAAAGTTTGTTATTTTTAAATAAAATATTTATATTTTTTGTAAAACATGATTATAAAAATAAGGAAACTAGTCAAGGCAAATTCATATCAGTTGACAACATCCCTACAACAAACACAAAAAGGCCTGGAGAATGTCAAAACACACTATTTGTTTACTTTTAATAAAAATTTTATTTTTATAAATTTACACGAAAGTTGTTATAATAAATAGGTATTTTTAATTTATTACATACATTTCTGCTAGTTTATATCACATATTGTTGCTTTTTATAAAATTTTTTACAATTTTCACATATTAAAACCACTAGGACAAACACAACGGGCATTTTGTATTTTCTGTATTACCTACGGTCTACACCAGCCATCGATTTGTTCGAACAACGCACAATTTTTTGTGCGCACATGAATTAGCCTGGTGTGGACCGCTGTTGTCGATGTTTTGTTCTGGTTCAAACAGCGTTGTCAGAACATTTGTTCGAACAACGATATCTGATATTAAAAGGCATTTTTTTTATGAAAGAAAGAGACGACACATAAAAATAGCAACACGTTTTCTCCATATTGAAGAACATGAACAATTTTTTGACATTCGCTCTGCCGACGTTTCGTTCTAAACAAATCAATGGCTCTTCAAGACGTAGAGTTATGAATGTGGCCATCACAGTTCGTGTAATAGGTGATTTCATTTGATCAGCTGAGCTATTGTTTTTAATGTACAACTGTCAAAAGTTGTTTTCTTTTTGTGCATTCGTTTACAAAAACACAAGGCGAAAATAAAAATATTTAAAAATTAAACTGAGTAAAACGAATTTAAAATTTTTAAAAAGTGTTTTTTTTACAAACAAACAATAAAAATTATCATAATAAATTCTAAATAATACGGGCCGTATTTATAAAAAATATTTTAGGTTTATTAAAAGCTTATTTGGCAGATGTTGTAGAGAAATTTGTCAAATAAGCCTTCAATAAACCTAAAAATTTTTTATGAATACGGCCCTACATGTACATTAAATATTTGTTACGTGCGCGTTTTATAATTAGTTTAAAAGTGATAATTTGTTGGCGTTTCTTGTAAATTAGTATTTCTTTGCGGGAAAATGTTTAACCCATCTTCCCTTGTATGTGCTGATCATTATTTGCCATTAAAAACTAACACTTGAATATGTCTTGTATTACTTGAAACAAAAAAATAATTTAATTGTTTTTTATTTTTTTATTTCCTTTATTTAAAAATTTGTTACTTTTTCAGTCAGTTATTGACTTATGGAATGAGTTATGCAATAACCAAATGCCTGTTATTTATGTATCCTTTTGTTTGTTGTAGCCGTGCGTTTACCTGTAAATATACCTTAGACATTGTATTTAAATTAAAAAGTTTTTTCTATTTCACTTTATATACAATTTTTAATTAATTCAGAAAGTAAAGGAAAAACAACCAATTTTAAGCTGGTAGAGGATATTAAAGATTCGGCATAGCCAGATATAAAGTTCTTACATATAAGTACTAGCACACCCCATACAATATTTGAGTGAATGAACAAGTACGCATAGACACTTATCATTGAAAGAGAGAAAAAACATGTACGTCATTAAATATTTTTTTTATTTGTAAAATATTCAAATAACATCTTGAAAATAAACGTAAATTTTAATTCAAATGTTCATATACATAAATTTATGTAAATGGACGTGTTTTTTAAATTGTACGTTAATAATTTGTATTGTGCTTTAAACAGAATCAAGAGCTGTTCTGTTTAAGGAATAATATTCGCTATAACACATGACAGTTAGCTTATCTGCTAGTTAATCATCCCTATCTCGCTCCCTCTCTCTCTCACTGTTTTAGATTTTCATTCAAAAATATCACTGTTTTTTTTAGAGGCAGATTTGCAAACGCTTTATCAATTTGCTCTTTAGACATCTTTTATTTATTTTTTTTTTATTTAGGAATTTCCAAAGACTCCTACTCGTGTGGATACTTTAAGGAATTTGTTAATTTTTAACCAAATGTATAAAATTTTTACTTACAGATTTTATATGTATGTGTGTATGTTTGTGACCTAAAAGGGAATAAACAGAGAGGCAACAAAATTTTGGGTTTTCTGTTTACCAATGAATGTGAGAATTGAAAAAAAACGTGTAAATATCGTTAACATTAAAAAAAGATGGAATGTTTTAAGTTTAGTATTTGTACATTTTACAGTGGAGTAACGGCCAAAAAGTACACATATAAAAAATGCTAGAAATCTTCTTACGCAACAGTAACGTAGCACAGTATACTGAACTCAGGAATTGTTACGTTTACCCTAAGAGTGCCTTAAGATGAATGTTGTTTACATATGACTTGTAAAATTTTCCAATGAAATTTGGTACATATCATGCTAACCCGTAAAATATATCCATAGCCAAATATAAAATAATAATATATAATATATTGAAATACAATTGAATATATTGAAAAGTAGTGTAAAAACTTAAATTAAACCTTGTTTTATTTTGATCTGATAAAGCATGTATCGGGTGTCCCAACTAGAACGCAATTTTTAAATTTGGCGCCATTCGAAGTGTCATTGTTTGACATTTGAACAATTGTTATTGTTGGCTAGTAGAAGGTACGAGGTTAGTAAAAATGGAGCGCTACACGAATGAACAACGCATTCTCATTGTGAAATTGTTTTACCAAAATGGTGAAAGTTTTGCGGCTACAATTCGCAAATTGCGTTCAATTTGGGGTCACAATAATGCTCCAAAAGATTCAACTGTAAAGAGATTAATGGATAAATTTGCCAAAACTGGGTCTGTTAGTGATGTAAAGACAACAACGCGTCTTCGACCAGGTCGATCGACCGAAAATGTCGCAGCTGTACCTGATGATGTCGCTCAAACTCCATCCACCTCAATTCGACACCGAGCTCAGCAAATTGGTGTCTCCAAATCCACTATGCAGCGAATTTTGACGAAAGATTTGCATCTTCATGCATACAAACTTCAATTGACTCAGGAACGTTAATTGGGTATTGGAGGGACAACATAAAAATAAAAAATAAAACAACTTTTAGTACTTTGCGTGTTAATTTATTTTTATTCACGAATTTTTTAAATACAGTTTTGCGAACTATTGTGTCTATTTTAAACTTATACTATGTTTATGTAACGCAATTACCGCGTTTCTAGCAAGTATAGCGAAAAAAGAAACAACAGTAATCAGAATAAAACATAGTATAAGTTTAAAATAGACACAATAGTTCGCAAAACTGTATTTAAAAAATTCGTGAATAAAAATAAATTAACACGCAAAGTACTAAAAGTTGTTTTATTTTTCTTTTGCGTATTAAAATATATAAAAAAAGTACCATTAAAAAAGCAAAAATACCCTGAAATCATAAAACAAACAAGCAGACCATCACTGGCTTACAAATGTCACGTAAGAATGTAAGGAAATTCTATTTTATACAGAATGGTACGTTCCGGTTACAGTACGTTAAATTTCGCTAAGCTTTTGCATTGTTTCTCATAAGCCAAAAACGAACAGCTGATACATTACAGTACGGATGCGCTCGGCTAACTGAGGCTTAAGGCTTGAGTCATCGTCAGCTTATTCGCGTAAACCATCGACTTAAAAGAACCCCAAAGAAAGGTGTTAAATCACACGATCTAGGCGGCCAATTCTGGTCTCAGCATTTTTATGTATAATAATTATTTCCGCCTTAAAATTGCAAAACTGGAGACTTTTAAGCGTCTCACACATACGCTTTGTATATACTTGTGTATAATAAATGTGAAATATGTAAAGATTAAAATTGTATTCAAATCTATTAATTAATATTAATTGATTTGTATACATACATAAACACATATATCAAATAAACTATAATTTGTTTATTATATTTTATTTATAAATGCTAGAGAATAAATATAACATATTAATATACATAAATAAATATACAAAATATTTTCTGATATCATTAGGTACTTTTTCTTCGTAATAAAAAACCATTTGTAAAATTGTAATACCCATCACTGTTGTAATCAGCTGTTTATTTTTATACCAAAATTAAAAAAAATAAACAAAATAAGTTTTTAAATTTAAGAAATTAAAGTTTCCTTGGTAATTTTTAATAAAATGGATGATGAACATCTAATTTTAATTTTCAGACAAAGGTTTAAATCAATAAACAATTCTTCTATATTCATTGAAAAAAGCACAGGCTTGTTTGAAAAATATTTTTTTTTTATTGCTTTATTTACCTATACTAATGCTGTTTTGTTTATGAATGTCAAAAACATATGTTACGTTTTTTAATGTTCTATAACTGCACAAACGTGCTTACAGTACGTTCCATTACAGTACGGTTGCATCAGCGCTCGGCTAACGAAGGCTTTAAAAGAGAAAATTGGACGCTGCATTAATGAAATACCGCAGCATTTATGCAAAAAGTTCATTGAAAATTTCATTAAAAGATCGCGTGTGTACCAACAAAGCCGCGGCGGCCATCTGCACGATATATTGTTCCATACATAACCTCATTCTGTCTACTTTACGATATAATAAAGTTTCACGATTTTTTTTTTTTAATATCTGTGTTTTATTTAAAATTTAAAAATTGCGTTTTAGTTGGGAAACCCGATATAAACATTAAGCAATCAAAACAGATACAAGTAATAGTATATGAATATCAAAACCGACAAGTCATATGTAAAATACATGTCGTGTAAAGGCAGCTTGAGCTGTATTAAATTGTTTCTCGAAATAAATGATTTTTTTAAGCACCAGGTATTTTTAAAAAGTAATAATAAATAATTAAATAACTTACCATAACTTACCTAAAAGCTTATGACTAAGGTAATCTATTGAGCAATGTCTGTCCGTGTGTTAAAATCAACTTTTAGGTAGCAACCAAATGTTGCAGAGAGGTCACTGTACTGTTATACCAATATTTTGGAAATACCCGGGAATGAAATCCCTATTGAAATTTATCTTAAGGCCTAACTATATTATGCTTTTGCATAACAATATTTGAACGACATTTGGTTAATGAAAAAAAATTTATAATTATTTTTATCCTTTTTCTCGTACATTTTGTCACAGTAATCAAATATTTGTTTGATTTCATCATTCAATGATTAGTTTTCATGAAAACTTCGAAATGGTACTCCTTTAAAATGGTATGTTTTATAAAATTATTTTGACAAAAATAGTATGATGCCTTTGCAAGTAATACATTATATTAAAGATCATTTAAATGTTAGGTGAAATAAGTGTATGGTTAGATAAGTTTTCAACTGTTCTTTTTCTTGTTGAAAATATTTTTATTATATTAAAATCTTGACATGTGAAAAAAATATATAAAAAAAAGTATATAAAAAATTTTGATTATAAAGGTAATGGTATAATCAACATAACTAATAACAAAACACAATAATTTGCTTTATACTATGTTCACACACACGCCTTAATTGTCAATTTATAATATTATCGCAATTAAGGGTCTTATTGAGCTCAATTTACTAAAAATTATTTTTGAATTGAGCAATATATACTTAATTGTTTCACTTATTGTCTAAAACTCAAAATACAACTCTTGAGAAGTATGTTCAGCGAGAAGAAAATTCCATAGGTGGCATTTCTAATGTCAAACAAATAAATATACAAAAAATAAAAATTAAAAAAATAGAAAATAGAAAATGTTTGAAGAAAATTTTAAAAAAATTTTTAAATAAATTAAAATACATACATATGAGTATATATATGTATAAATATAATTGTAAATATATTTTATCAACAGAAAAAACACTAAAGAGAAGGCATTATTTGATTTTACAGCTATCAAATGCTATTGGAGTAAGATAAATTGAGTATGTCTGAACACTTATTTTAATTGCTCAATCAACACTAAATTGAAACAATTAAAAATAGCTGTCTGAACAGGGTATTAGAAAGGAGTAAAAATTGTCCAATTTATTCGTAGTCATAATATAATATTTACGTGATATACTAATTTAACCTAATAATGTTTAAACCACAATCAAATAATTCAATAAGAGAATGTTGCTCTTAGATTATGACTACTACAACCATATCTATTTTTGGATGTAGTATTTTATGTTCAAGTTCTTAACAGATTAATAATACCAGCATTACCACTTCGTACAGAGAAAGATATATCACCGACTAAAAACATAAAATAGAAAACAATTTTATATGTAATTGATGTCTTAAACAGAATGAGAAATACATCGTTTGCGTGTTTATTTTGTTGGTCATTAGATAAACCAAAAAAGGACCAAAGAAATTAGAAAAATTAAGATTTTACTGCTTTCTCCTTTTGTACGCTAAAAGTGTCAAAAAATAGCAGTCTGAAAGTTTGAAGAATTCTCATTTAATTTTTTCTGAAGATATTAAGGAAACAATCTCTGTCTTATGACATAACGTTTATGTTAAAGTTAATAAAATATAAAGGGTCCGCCATCTAACGTTTTTTTTTCAACTGGTGCTACCTGCCACACAGCCGAAGCTACACTTTTTTTCATAGCATTTTCAAAAAAAAAGTCATTTGGCGGACCCTTTATTTAAAAAATGTTCGATTAATGCTCTGGTTGATTTCTCGTTGATTTTTCATGGATTTTATTATATTTATATAATAATATTTATATATTTACTAGAAAATCCCTGCGCGCCTTGCTACGCCCCTTAATGAACAAAAATGCATTCTGAAATCAAATTGAATATCAAGTGCAAAAAACTAAAAATTATAACTTTTTTTAATGGGCGTTGCCCTGCCCACTTTTCTAATCACGAAACTGTATAGTCATGACAGCTCAATATGTGTGCAAAGTATCAGAAAAATCGGTGAAGTTCAAGTAGCTGGAAATGATAATTTATTTCTTATGGGCGTGGCACTGCCCAATTTTCTAATCACGAAATTGTAAAGTCATGTCAACTCAATATGTGTGCAAAGTTTCACAAAAATCGGTCCAGTGCAAGTACCTCAAAATTAAAACTTTTTTATGAGCGTGGCCCCGCCCACTTTTCTTATCACGAAATTATTTAGTCATGAGAGCTCGATATGTGTGCAAAGTTTTAGAAAAATCGGTTATGTGCAAGTAGCTTAAAATGATAACTAATTTTTTATGGGCGTGGCACCGCCCACTTTTTTCCACCCATAAACACTCCCTGGTATGTGTACAACAACTTACCAAAGTTTGAGCCCGATCAGTTTTACAGTTTCGGAGTCTATAGCTAACACACACACACACACAGAGTTTCACTTTTATATATATAGATTGAGTCTGATACAAAAACATATTAAATAAACATGTAATTAAACTTCGTGATCCTTTAATCTTATTAAATACCTCTGCATTTATAATTCTATATCAAGTTTAGGTACACACTGTTTTTTTTTTTCCTGAGATTTCTTCTCCCCTGTTCCACTGTACACCATGTGCTATGCAAATCTGTTAGAAAAAATGCTAATGAAAGAGACTTGAATACTTTGATTAATAAACAAATAAGAAGATAGTAAATATTATTTATAACTTGAGATAAATTGTTCGCCGATGTGACTGAAAAATTTACGTGTATTTGGTAGCAAACTTATTAACATTTAGTTGGTGGTGGTGCTAGTCTAGATGCTAACAAAATCTGTTCATTTAAAAAAATTAATGGGTTGGGTTAGAGTTTTGTCTTGTGTGTTTTTGTTGATTAAACAAATATGAAATTATTTTCTATTGTGTTTTTGAAAAGAGAGCTTAGACGTTAAAAACTTTTTGAGATGAGTTTTACAAAAATCCATATTTTATCACTTTTTTTTTTTTGTGGAATGGAAAAGCAGATGAAGCGCAAATGATTTGCTAAATTTTGCTGAGCTAATTTGTTAAATAGTTCTTTTTGTTGTTTTTGCTCTCTTCTCAAAACTTTATTGACATATTTTTTTTTTTAATTTTTGCTAAGCATTTAAAGATCACAGCAATTGGCCTGAATTTTAGGATTACAGAAAAAGAAATAAGTTTGGCTATAAAATGTGCGTAGACATGAAAATTAATATCAGTTGAATACGATAAGCGGTTTGAATTGCGTGAATTTTTTCTTTATTTTACGAACGAACAAGTTGCTTAACCGAATCGGTAATTTATAATGAAAGTGTGTGTTTATATTTTGATTGCCATGTTGGCCATGGTAGCACCTGGTCAAGCCTTGTTGGGTGCCAAATTAGCTTTGCTGGGTGCTCTAAGGAATAGTATTGGAGGCGTCAGTAATACAGGCAGTAATTCTGGTGGTTACGGCAATGGCGGTTATGCTCGTAGCATCAACTACAATCGTCCTGTTTACACTGGCTACAATACTAACTACGGTTGGGGTCAACAATCGTATGGAGGCGGCTATTCTAATGATTACAATGGTGGTGGTAACGAACCATTCATTAAAATTATCAAAGTTATTGTGCCAGCACAACAGCATCAGAGTTATTATGACAATTACGGTACAAGTACCTCTTCTGCTGTATCATCATCTTCTTCTGGAAGTTGGACACCCATTCAAGAACCAGTCGCAACTCCAGTCATTCAAACATATGACAACCAACCTATTCAAAGTGTTCAAGTACGAGCTCCTCTCCCAGTTCAAGCACCCGTACAAGTACAAGCTCCTGTTCAAGTAATCCGACCACCTTCCAGACCTGTTTATATTCAACCACAACCACAATATATTCAGCGTACACAACCCGTCTACCAACCGGTTACCGTACAAAGACCGATCTATCAACAAACTCTGCCACAAGTTCAAGAAGCCGTCAGAACCATTAAGGTAATCGTGGATGGTGAGTCACAACAACATGTGCCAGCTCAAACGTATGGCCCTCCACCACCATCTCCTAATTATGTTGCCCCTAGTGTAAGCCAAACTGGTACTTGGAACTCTGGTTCCTGGAATAGCGACACCTCTGCTAATAGTTGGAATAATGTTGGTACTGGCCCATGGAAAAGTGGTAGCATCTGGGAAAGTGTTGGTTGCTAGTTATAACAAAACTTTACAAAACGAGTCTTTCTAGTTTTTAGTCTCATTTGTAAATAGGCCTTAATCAAATACACAAGCAAACCATAATGTTGTTCTTATGAATTCTTTAATTTTACTACTGAACTATTATAATGGAATAAATTATTCGATTTCTTAATATTAAATACTCCGAATATCAACGAAATTTATTAAATTTATTTGTTTTATTGCAAAAACCATATGAAAGCTTGATCATCAATGGGAGGGCGTCCTTTTTAAGGTTATGTTTTTAAATAAATGTTTTTAAAAGGTTTTCAAAAGAGACATCATAATTTTGATATTATAAGTTAGTGTTGTTTTCAAGAAACAAAACTTTTTCACTTGCATCTTACTAATAATGTCAGTGTAAAATACATAAATTTATTTATACTGCTAAGAATATGATAATAATTTATAATTCTAGTACAAACGCACTTGTTCAAAGTCAATAACATTTTTCATGACTTCTAATTCATAAGCGCAAGAGGAGGCATGAAGAATACCTTCTTCAAATCCAAAAAAAAGTTAGCCCTGATTCATTCCCATAAGCACGCTGATTAGCGGTTCTTATTAAGAATTGTTGTTGTGTTTGATGCAGTCAAAACTGTCTTACCTGAGCAGAACGCATCAAGAAATACACTTAAAAAAATATGTTCAAAATAAATTCGAAAATGTTCACATTTCTGTTACTCTACGTAACAACGAGTACTTGTTATTTAAATGAGTATTTATCCGAAATTAAATAAACACCCGGGTATGAAAGTGGGTATAAATGGGTAAATACCCAGCGTTGGGTAAACACCCAGGTCTAATCCCATCTCTAGCCCTGAATGATATTCCTCGAAATACATGCAAATGCGTACAAAATATCTTAAACAATTCATGTTAACAAACATAATTAGCCCATGAAAACATGGATTTCTTTTCATCTAATATGCATGCGTTCTATGAACCACTTCATCATGGGTTAAACTTATGCATTTACTATTTAATTTGCATGTCTTTTTTTTTTTTTGCTGTCTAAGTTTGTAGTACAAAAAATTATATATTTGGGTTAAGAGAAAACCTATTGTATAAATATACAAAGTATAATTAGAAATTTCAATTAATTATTTTGGAAATATTGTTCAATGAAGTGAAGACACGCTGTTCTAACATATATTAGCATGTTTCCACGACACATTGATTACTTTATTCACTATTTAAATTACTTAAGTGAATTACCCTGTTTCCACGACTTATTGTTAATTTGATTTGACAATTCTTCTTCGTGCTTTTTTATTTAAATTATCGTTTTGTTTTTTGGCGGCGAACATTAAGAAATATAAAATTTTATATAGAAAATTATAATTATTTTATCAATGGAGCCAAATTTTAAGTAATAATAGTAATAATATTGTAAATTTATAAGAAATGTATGCAAATAATATCAATATTTTTTTAATTACCAGAAAATAGAAAAAGTGCAAGAAAATATGACCAGTGCAGCCAGCAAACCCTCTAAACACAATTTCGTCTCGTCCCATAATTTTGATATGGCCAATAGTTTTCTAGACATAACAGCTTTCTTTAAAATTTTCTTTTTGCTTCCATTTTATTTCTTATTGCTCTTATTTGACCTTTATTTTATAAAATGTTTTAATTGATTTTTGAGGCTCAAGGTCTTTATAAATATTTGTTGATTTATTTATTATTCAATATTTCGCTACTCCTTTGTGTAGCATCTTCAGGAAAGAAATTGTGTGTTTTTACAAAATTTTTATATAATTTTCTAACATAAAAATATTTTATAAACATTTCAAAAAATTTAAAAAAAAGTAGTATTACAAAAATTAACATAAAAATTATTATATTCAAAATGTAACATAATTTATTTTAATTTTTATATATGAAATTGAACTTTTTAATTCTAAATGAATTACGCACAAAAATAGTAATTCGCTTTGAAAATTTTACATGGAAAAATTATGTAATTTGGTTCGTAAATAGGCTTTGAATTATAAATAAGACATCGAATTACGAATATCGTTGCCGTGGAAACATGCTATAACGCTGCATTGTTCTTAATTCGTTTCCTAACAATTTACTGCACAAATGATGAAAAATTCAAACATTGCGTTATATGTATATCGTTTAGTTAAAAATGACGTCCTGCTGTTTGTAGTAGTTTAAATGAATATATATAAAATAAATTGTTATTTATTCTATTTATTGTTCTAACTTTTTTAAATACAACTTTTTATATCAATATCTTCAACATTTAACGTCTTATTTTAATTATTTCTTTAAAGTTTTTTTCAAATTTTGTAAATTTTTTTACATGTAAAATTTTTCAATAATAAAAATTCATTTAACAAGAAAAACAATTGAAGACATATTATGATTGAAAGATATTGAAGCTTAACAGCTTTTTAATCATACTATTGCCTCACTTATCATTTAACGGTTATTTGTAATTTGAAATAATGTTATTTTTGTAGAGACATCATACTATTTTTGTCATAATAATTTTGTAACCATCTATATATATAAAAGTGAAACTCTGTCTGTCTGTCTGTGTGTGTTAGCTATAGACTCCAAAACCGTAAAGCCGATCGGAGTCAAACTTTGGCAAGCTTTTATACATATTCCAGGGAGTGTTTATGGTTAGTAAAAAGAGGGCGGGATTAAGCCCATAAAAAATAATTTATAGTTTTTAGCTACATGCACTTGACCGATTATTCTGAAACTTTGCACACATATTGAGCTGACATGGCTATAGAGTTTCGTGATTAAAAAAATGGGCAGTGCCACGCCCATTAAAAAAAGTTATAGTTTTTAGCTTCTTGCTCTGATATTTAATTAAAATTCAGAATGCATTTTTTTTTCATTAAGGGGCGTAGCAACGCGCCCCGGGCTTGGCTACTATCAAATATTTTTAAAGGTCAACCTAATCGAAGTTTTCTAACATTAAATGATAAAATTTTAATAAATGCTTGATTATCGTGACAAAATAAATGATAAAATATAGCTAAACAACTATTACTTGTTTTTAATAACCAAATATTGTTATACAGAATATTATATGACGGTCGTGATCATGTCGTAACCATGGTTTTTCTAAACTTAGTACAAACAACTTGACAAAAAAATTCTAATTAGAACCAAAAGTGGTAAGGATCAAAGAAGGTGGAGTGTCATCATCATACGAGTGAACTAAAACTAAACTGCAACTGAAAATTTTCTGTGCAATATCTTCCAAATAAGCGTCTAATAAACCAAAAATAGTTTTTTTATAAATACGCCAATAAATGTTTAAGAATATATAGACTTAATTACATGTGCGAATAAAATTTTGAAAACAACTGTATATCACATATACAGCACTTAAAAACCTGAATTAAAATATGATAAAAGGCCCACTTAAAGTTCACTAAGAACACCGATACTGCGGGTTATTTATGTTCACACAATCATAATGCTTTTGTACTGTATTCTTTAGTTTTTAACATTAACGTTAAATTAAATGATTGTCCATGCTGGCATTTTAAAATCTTCAGTATCATTTTAAATATATTATGTACAAAGTACACATTTGGTGGATTCACAAGTTGTACTATCATATCGTAAAGCATTTTATTGTTTTTTTTTAAGATTTTTAAAATATTGAAAAATCATCCTATTATAAAAATACGACACTTAGAGCACCTTTTGAATTTAGCCATTGTAAATCACTAATTATATAATAAGTTTTACAACTTAAGATTGGATGGTTAAATCGCCCCAACAATGTAGACATTGAATCTTATTTGCAACACATAAAAAAAAACTAATCTAACGATTACTAGAAAAATGTGCTAATTTTTGAAGTACACATCTCGTACAGCAACTAATTGATCTCGTCAACTTGAGAAGAGAGAAAATATTAGTTATATGTTTGTTTTTTCAACCATCCATGCCAAATAGTTAATGCATTGTTACAAACGTGTGTTTGTTGTATAAATCTATGTATAAAATCCGTGTAGTATGTATGTGTTTAATATTATCTTTAATCGTTTTATTTTATATTCAAGGTCAGGATTGTTGGTTATTTCACGCAAAAATGCATTGTTTAGTTTATTTGTAAATACAAACTTATAAATATCACAAAACTATTTTGGAGTTTATCGATTTTCCACCTCGTTATCTGACTTTAACAAGACAATATTTTTGTGTTTTTATACTAAATCTTACTCAGGTATATACAGTGACTCCTAAAAGTTTGAATACGCATTATAATTTAGTAAAATTACGTATGATATGTATATTTTTATTTCCCGATATATCTCTGAAACTTTTTGTCGAATTTTTAAATTTTGTTTCCCAATATTTTAAGAGTATCAGATACATATATCAGGCTACATATTATACATTTATTTTTAGTTTTAATGTCTCTCATACAAATTGAACATATTTTATAACACTTTTAAAGAACTATAACAGCTATTCGCTTTAAACTTTTAACGAGTTTCTATAATAGCAATTTCCGTGTTCGATACAAAAATAGATAAAATCGGATCAGATCAAAAAAGAACTATATTCAAAATGTTGTCAAAACCTTATATGAGCCAATCTGATAACTACTTCTATATTCAAACCAAAAAAATGAAGATTGGAGCAGTGGTAAAAGTATCACTCATACGAAAAAATGCTTTCTATCACAGTTATTTCTTATGTTATAAATGATGATAACCAAAAAACACTTACGTCCTTATTCATAACAAAAAGTTAGCCACAGTTTATACACTACGTACAACGAGCTGTTAACTAGAATGCCGATTAAGCTTGGCAGCTCGTTGGCTTAGAGTTTATTCATAAGAAACTTTTATCCGTCTGCCAAATTTTCATAAATCAACTCTGAAATTGCAATAAACTCCCCAAAAATGCAACCATTTTTGGTATATCATCCCTGATTTTGACATTTTTTGTTTTTCCATCCATATTAAAAATGTTTAAAACTGAAAAATAAATTTAAAAAATAAATGAACAATAAAATTTTTTATAAAAATGGAAAAGCAAGGCAAACGATCTTTAAATTGGCAACAGGATGAATAGGTAGGTAAAAAAATATTGGTAATATAAAACAACACAAAACAGCTGTTTTTTACAAGATGGCAAACGTTTAACAGCTCGTTAACAAGAGTTTAGCAAATCGTTAGTTAGTTTGTTATGAATAAACTGTATGCTTACTTTATGCCAACTTTTTGTTATGAATAAGGCCGTTAAAATTTTATTGCTTTGGTATTAATGCATGAAATTTATTATAGTATAAAAACTGCGAAACAGTAAAATACACATACACACTATCTTACATGGGCATATTTTTAAGATATTTTAAACATTCGGAAAATCTTCAAGGTAGAAAAGCTTTTTTAACCTAAATTGCACTAACAGCAATATTAAAATCCATCTTCTGAAATTGCACAGGGCCAGCAAAGCGGTACGGGCTAAGCTGGTATATAATATAATATTTAATTATTTTTATTCTCAAATGTTAGGTATACTTACGCAGTGTTTCCAAATACTTGTTTAAAAGCTTAAAATTTAAAAAAAAAGAAAACAACTTTTTTTCAGAAGAAAAAACTTTTTTCGAAAATATATAAGCTTTTATTGAATCCTATACTGATCTAGTTAAAACCAAGTGAGTGCACTATATAAGGCTGTGCCGAATTTTTGATACCCACCACCAATTTTATGCCCTTTAATAGCACAGAATTTACTATTTATTTATTAACTCTAATTGATATGGAATAATCTCTTTATACTAAAATATGTATCACTTTCTTTGTATAACTTAGTGTCAATATAGTTTCTGCTAATAAATAAAACTGAGGTATTTCACAACTTTGTCCATAGAGAAATTAATCGAATTTAAGATAAAGCGCTATATGGAAGGTAGGCGTTATAGAGGGCGTGTCACGAAATTTCATCATCCTACCTCTAATTTTGTTGGTTTTATGAGCATATAAATTTTAATGGCAGAAGATTGCGTGAAAGTTGGCGTTTAAGTAGGCGTGTCAATGTAGTTTTTACTAACAAATTGAACGTAGATATTTCAATATAGTCCTTTGTTCTTCCAAAAACTTTGTTTATAAACAAATGAGTGGTAGACGTTAAAGTGGGCGTGGCACCTTTATTTTCTGGCATAACAATGACATTCTTTAGAATGCTATCTATATGCACGAAATTTTATGAGCCATTAAATTTCATTTTCAAAAATGGTAAAAGATATTGATTGATTGATTGATTGATGATGATTGATGAAAAATAATGTAAATTTAAGTACTTTTTTTAATACGTTGTCTTAAAGAAGGCATTTTAGCCTTAAAATGTTTAGTAACTAACATCTATTTTAAATATTCAATAGGATTTTTTGCAATCGGCCAAAAGTATATACGTATGTACAGTAGACTGTCTCGCCTTCCAAGCAACAAACAATTCGCCATACATCACGGAATATAAAGGCAGTTTTGAAAATTTTTTTATTTTTTTGCCGAACATAGGGGTTGTCAAAATTCATTTTTCGTTATACTTCGGCATTAACAGTCGGATCTCAAACTATCATATATATCGATGTTTTTGTCTCAAGGGGATCAATGTTTTGCTTAAATATTCATTGACCCCAAATATCCCGTTCTGATGATTACCAACCAGATCACAGTTCCTATATCCCTAATGTACCACCATAATATCCCTAATTTTAAAGCTCGTAAACAATCATTAAACTTTTGTGAAGGAAGTATTTCGATAATTCCAACAGAATTATTTTAAAAATCATGCGGCGCACCCTAATGTACAGTGTACATACTAATATATGTGGGTAAAACACGGAAAAATTAATTGTATAAGTTTGTTATTATGTGTTAATATATTACAAGAAATCGTGGTTAAATTTTAAGGGCCGATGTTGAATTTAAACAACACCTAAACGTTCAGACTAACTCAATTTAAACCATGGAATGATACACAATCGCGATAAAGTTATTCAGGCTTATTATGAAAATGGGCGTTTAAATCAAAATGTATTTCGTGCACTTCGTGGCTGTTTTGGTAAATTTAATCGTCCAAATGTGCGTGCAATCGAAAAAATCGTGCAAAAATTTGAGCAAACCGAGTCTGTGGGAGATGTGTGCATGCTCGTACAGCTCGTACTGCAGAAAATATTGCTGCTGTTAGCAATAGTGTGGCTGAGGAGCAGTCCACCTCAACTCGTCGTCGTGCCCAACAATTGCTCTTCTCATGTTCGTCGTTGATGATCGGTTTTTCAAACGTCGTCAATGGTCAGAATGGTGGCAGGAAATGGCAACCCTGGATGATACATACATATAAAATAAAAATATCAAAAAAAATTTTAAAATAAATAAAAATTAAAAAACAATAACTAAAATATAAATAATAAATATAAAATAAAAAATAAAATAAAAATTAAAAAAAAAATTTAAAAATAATAATAATATAAATAATATATAAAATATTTATTATGTTCTTTCCGACCTTATATTATGTAAATGAATTATTTCAAAACAGGCTCAAGGTCAAGTCGCTACAATTTCCTTATTTTCTAATAAAACTCGTTAGTGTTTTATTAAGTAGGTATTTGTAGAATTTATTTTTTCAATATTTCGAGCACCGAAGGCGAAGGGTATAAAAATACTGTTTGGTGCGGCTTATGGACTGGCGGCATCACCGGGCCGTATTTTTTCCAAAATGAGGCCGGTCAGGCAGTAACTGTGAATGGTGTTCGCTATCGTGAGATGATAACGAACTTTTTAAGGCCCGAATTGGAAGATATGGATGTGGACGATATGTGGTTTCAACAGGACGGTGCCACTTGCCACACAGCTAACGAAGCAATGGCTCTTTTGCGCGACAAATTCAATGGCCGTATTATCTCATGTGATGGCGATGTCAATTGGCCTCCATGAGCATATGATTTGACACCGTTGGACTTCTTTCTTTTGGGGTTGTTTGAACAGAAAAGGTGTACGTCGCTAAGCGAGCAATAATTCATGAGCTAATGGATAAGATAATTCGGCACATTAACCGCATAGAACCTCACTTATGCCTCAGCGTCTTCAAAAATGTCCACCATCGGATGAAGGTGTGCCGCCGAGGTCGTGGTGGCCATTTAGGCGATATTTCGTTCCATACATAATTGAACCATACTAATATTATCACAATAAAGAGAAATGACAACAATTATCTAAATAATTTGTTTTTCATTCAAAAACAACATCGGCCCTTAAAATTTAACCACCCATGTATAACATACTAGTAATAAATACAGAAAGAAAGCAGTATCGGTTGTATCTAACAGAATTTCGGCAATTGTATAATTACACTATGATAGTATAATTTTATGGTTGTATCTAGAATATTTCGTTTAAAAATATCAATTATCAATAGCCAGCTCTATAGAATTTGTATAAACACAAAATAAAAGTTCGTTTGCAAAAACTAAACCAGTTGATTGGCAAGAATTTTATTATCAGTATGGGTGTATAACATCGATAACAAATTATATTATTTAAGATTTACAAAAATACTTTTTAAATGGTATGTACACTTAAGGTCCATTTTTTGAACATTTCTTATAGAAACCAAACAAATACGAATACAGTGCTAAAAAATAAAACCTTGATTTTTTTTGTTATGAACAAAAAAGAATACTAATAATAATAGACTCTGAAATTACTTTTTAAGTGTTAACTTGAATAGTAGGTACATACATACATTAAATAATGATTTTAATATAAATAAATATTTACTTATTAAATAACACAATTTTTTGTATTTTTAAGACAGTTTTTATACCATTGACCTACCATTAAACCAAAAGAAACACACAGATATTTTGTCAGTTATATACCCAGCGACAAAATTCAACAGCGCTTATATTTCAGGCCTTCTGGATGGCATATTTACACATTAGTTTATATGTATTTGCAACTTAATATATTCTACCCTCCCTTAAAAGTCTTCTAAAAGACCTTTGAACTCACTTCTTAAGATCCGATAGTCACTCTTATTCCCCTTCTTTAAAAACGTACATATGTATTTTTAGAATTCTTAGCAACAACAAAAAAGTTTAAACCGTTACTTCAATCAGATTAAATTAAAAGAAAAAAAACTCGGCTAAACAAACAGGAATCAATTAAGTGGCATTTAAAGCTTTTAAATCAGTTATTCTCAACCACTGTGCCGAGAAATTAAAGAAAGTGTGCTGACAAAACTAAACGTAAACCTCTTAATAAACGTAATGTTATTATCGTAGTGTATATTATTTTATTTCGCAAATTGAAAATTACTCTCATAACTATTTTACGCAGTGTGATATAAGTAGGTAAGTAAATCATTTTTATACTTAGATTTTCTTTGTGTGCCGCCAAATTTTAATCACTGTTCCAAAAAGCCAATTTAATAGTGGTGAGCTCAAAAAATAAGAAAAGCATAAAGAAGACATATTATTTTTAACAAGTAAGAGCGCTATATTCGGCCGTGCCGAATCTTATATACCCTTCACAACGTGTAGTCATGCAATATTAGTAGTTTGTATCACCATTCATCCCATATGAAATACGTACCAACATATAAAAAACATACATATGTATATAAAAACATCCCATTGTAAAATTATAAATTTACGTATGTATGTTGAAAAAAAAAATAAAAAATTTAAAAAAAAAATTATTTTTAAAAATAATTAAAATATATATAATAAATATAAAACAAAAAAAAATTAAAAAAAAATAATAAAAATATAAATAATATAAATAATATATTAAATAAAAATTAAAAAACAAAATTAAAAAAAAATTAAAAAAAAAATATAAAAAATAAAAAATTATTTTTGGCTCAGCTGGAATTCGATTCCACGTTTACTCTAACCAATATACACGTTTGTATGTATGTATGTTGTTATTGTAATGTTGTTTTTGTGAAAAAAGAATCGAGGTGGCCGTGGGTTTTTGCTCATATCTCAGTTGTTTATGTACCGATGTTTCTAATTTTCAATACCGATATACTCCCAAATATTTCTGATATTTTGATACCTCACCCAGGTCCAAGCGATGTCGGGGGGCTTCAAAAAGTTGATTTCAACATACACACGAACAGACGGTCAGACGGACAGACTGATAGAGCTTAATCGACTCCCCTATTCATAAGCTTTTAGAAAATATATACTTTATGGGGTCGGAAATGAAAATTGTAGAAATTTCACTCGGAATGACAAAGCTATATATACCTTTTTTCACTGTGTGAAGGGTATAAAAATGGCCAAAGCAAAAACTTAGTTAAAACTATTTAAAATTAGTAAGCCTTTTAAAAGCCCCGTTATAAGAAGCGAGTGCGAGGTGGATACAACACATCCTTGTGTCTCATAAGCAAAGCTAAATAAGGCCTTTTATAAGGCCTACTTATACCTTTTTTTACCGCTGGGTAAATGTATATGAAAATACCAAATATATGTTTGTTTACTTACATACATATACGCATGTATCCACACGTGTGAGTACACTCACTCACCCCTTTCTAACAATAACTAGTATTGAAACCAGTATAAAACTATATACAGATGAACTTGTTGGGGTCCAAAGACAACCTAATGTTAAAATCGTAAGTTTAATAAAAAAAACAGGGTAAATACATAATTAGTCTTAAGTAGAAGTATATTTATTATCACATACTAGTTTCTTTATCTGCAGGGTTTTCCTACATACATATGTATGTATGTATGTATGTATGTATTTTCCCTATAAGTGTACTAGAAAGGTATTCTTTGCAAAAAGTGTCGACAAGCTTATTGTTAACCAAAAATTGTTAAAAACAAGATTACGCATTCCGACTGTAAACAATGTTCCGTTCTGCGTATGTATACAGATCAGCCTTGCACTTAACAAAATCAATACCTAAACAGTGCGATTTATATAAATTAGAGGAGTATAGAAGCATTATATTTTATCTGAAAGTATTTTAATAAAAATGTTACTTACCGTTTTTAAGTAAATTTTACAAAAATAAAACTTTTTTTTTATTGTCATTTAATGTTTTTTATTATTATTTATAATTAATTAATTATTTATAAAAAAATTTATTTTTTTTTTTTTTGAATTTTGTTTTTTGTTAATATAATTTGTAAACATATTTACCCTGAAGAAGCTACCCATAGTTTGGTAGCGAAATATTGGTTAATAAATAATTTTTTATAAAAAAACAAAAAAGTGAAGCTTAAATAAAAATCAAATATAATCAATTAAAAAAGATCAAGAAATTTAGACGATATATTTATAATTAATGTTATATATTAATTATTTATTTTAGCATTTTATTCACTTTTTTTTAATTTTTACTTGTAATATCAAACATTTGTTTACTGATGTGATGGTGTGCGCAATGCGTAATCTTGTTTTATCAATCTTGATTGTTAACATCGGTACAATTAGTTATTCAAAAATTTATTAATAAATAAAGGTCGTGTTTATTCTAAGACATGGAGTTTCATACTTCTAATGGAAAACTCAAACTCAGGCAGAACTTTATATCAGTCTTAAGTTGTGAACATAAATCGTTTTTGATGCTTGAATATCAGTCAATAACTGTGGTGAGAACGGTTATTAATACAACATACTCTATACGCCTTAGCTTAATAAGCCGATAGAAAACGATCAAAATTTTACTAGAACGATCGAGTTCGCTGTGCTTTAGGTAAAGAGATTGTAATAAGAATTTTCAATTTTCGATCACGATCGAATGCCGTAATTTGCCTCTGGCCTCCTATGATTTTATAGCGCCATGAAACGTCGATCTAAGTATATAGCATATACAATTTATTTTGCGGGGTTTGGAAAAAGGGTCAATTGTTTCGTCAGCAGTATCTACATCTTCTATAAGAAACGAACCATTAGCATATTTAGACGAACTACAAAATAATATACCATTTGTCGAATAATAATAAGAAACAAACTCCGGTTTTTTCTTCGACACACTCTTACCAACAAAAACTATATGTAGACTTATATTTACAAATGGTGATTTGTATTCTATCCATTATTTTTTGCTAAATCAAAAGTAGAGTAGAAGTTGTTATATTTTACTCTTTCAAGTATTCCATTTATTTCATAATTACGCGTTGTCCATGGTTTTGTTCAAGTGTTGCAGTTTCAGAGTTGCCAAAATATGGTTGCATCTTCCAGATTTAGCCCGGCCTTAAATCTACTGCTATCAAAAATTTCAAACCCTATTTCGCAGTTTCTGATAGCATAAATTATCGAAAGGATCATTATTCTTTGAGCCTCAGAAGTTTTGAATTTACTGTTACGTTTTCGTGACAGTTGTAAAATATTTGATGAAGGAGTTGCCAGCGCTCCAAAAAAAAAAAAACAAAAGTTAGACAAAACTTGTAGTTACTACGCAAAAGGGAGCGTACTAAAAATCATGTAAAAAGTACAATGAACGTCTTCATTTCTTTTAATACCATTTATAAATTTTATATATGTGCGACAATTTCGAGCATGCCAATATGACGATATGCTTCTGTAAAAATAAGTTCAGCAATATTTGCCTATAATGTGTCTTCTTAAATATCTTTACATTTGTGACTTAATTTGACTCTGCCGTAATTATTTGTATTTTCTATTAAAGGTAAAATAAAACACAAAAATATTGACACCATGTCACTGCATCTATATACTGCAAACCTAATTGGGCCAGGTTGTGCTGATATAATATTCTGAACAGCATTTTCAATCGTTTCAGTAGTGGTGGGAGTAGTACTCAACACCATTTTGTTTTTAGCAATAAGAAGCGGAGCTAATTGCAGCCACGTCTGGTTCACTTTCTGTTTCAAAATTATTTGTTTCATTTATTCCGAAGCATAGACAATTTCTAATCTCAAATCTCCGGGTAACTTTTTAAATTTATAGAGTTCATATAATATATAACATAACATTTATATTTATACGGACCAAATGGTCTCTTAATCTAGGATTCGGTTATTTTTTTTTTTTAATTTAACACCAGGGTTAATGTTTTTTAATAAAATTATATAGGAAAATCTTATATGTAAAATCCTCTAAGAGCTGCTGTAGTCAGTTTATATAATGTACTTTTACATATGTATAAAATCTCACGCTCCCGTATGTCTGGTTGAGCTACATAGTTTGTAGATAGGGTTATCAGTCATCCTGGTATGGCCTGGATTCTACAATACAATTTGTCCAGTTTAAAACGAATGTCTTTAAGTTTGACAAAATTAAAAATTAACTAAATTAATATTTTGTAAAGAAAAATGTCAAAAGATTTAGTGAATGCAGTAAATAACAAATAAGAGCACTGTGTCGAATATTTTATACCCACCACCAATTTTGTGTTCTTTTATAGCACAAAATTGATTATTTTGTTATTAACCGTAATCGCTATGGAATAATCTCTTTCTACTAAAATATGTATCACTTTCTTTGTATAATTTTGATATGCTAGTAAAATGTTTTCGTAAATTTAGTCTTTCAATGAAAGTAAGCGTTAAAGTAGGCGTGTCAATATAGTTTATGCTAATAAATACAACTTAGATATTCCAATATAGCCTTTTATACTTCCAAAAACTTTGTCCATAGAGAAATTATATGAATTTAAGATAAAGCGTTATATGGGAAGTACGCGTTAAAGTGAGTGATTCCTTTTTTTCCTAATTTTCTCTCTTCTCTCATTTACTTCAAATGTTATATTGTACTTTATATACTTATGTATAAAACTGCCTTGTATTTAATTTCAAAAACCGATACTCTTCTATTTATTTACAGTTAAAAGTAACAGTGCCGCATTATTAAACATACATTAAGTTTTTATACCCTTCACACAGTGAAAAAGGGTATATATAGCTTTGTCATTCCATTTGTAATTTCTACAATTTTGATTTCCGACCCCATGAAGTACATATTTTCTGAAAGCTTATGAATAGAGTAGGCGATTAAGCCCTGACCGTCAGCCGTCTGTCCGTGTGTTGGTTGAAATCAACTTTTAGAAGCAACTACTATATGTTCCTCAGATCTGAGAACGGTATCAATCTTTTGGAAGTATCCGGGAAGGAATCACTATTTAAATTCAGAACAATCGCCCCATAACTTTCTGAGATATGAGCAAAAAACCACGACCAGCTCGTTTTTTTCACAATTACAACAACATACATATATACTGGTTAGAGTAAGCGTGGCATCGTATCCCAGCTGATCCAAAAAACTACTAATTTATTTTTTTTTTATACCCTTCACCTGTGGTGCACAAGGGTATATATAGTTTTGTCATTCCGTTTGTAATTTCTACAATTTTGATTTCCGACCCCATAAAGTATATATTTTCTGAAAGCTTATGAATAGAGGAGTCGATTAAGTCCTAGCCGTCTGCCCGTCTGTCCGTGTGTGGGTTAAAATCAACTTTTAGAAGCAACCATATGTTCCTCAGATCTGTGTATGTTATCAATCTTTTGTAAATATCCGGAAATTAATCGCTATTGAAATTCAGCACAATCTCCCGATAACTTTCTGATATATGAGCAAAAAAACACGACTGCATCTGTTGTTTTCTATATTTTTACCACCAAAATTAAAATCGTTCAGCCATAGAATAATTTATAGGTACCTTTGCTACTATTTTTAGATATAACATGCCTCTAGAGATATTCGTGTAAAATTTTGGAAAAATCGGGCTCTTATCGGTAAAGTTATAGGCAACAAAAATTTTTTTTAAATATATATTCTAAAAACTTACAAACGAAAATCAATTTTTTCAGCTTCTAGACAACCGAGAGAGTCAATATTGGTATCATCTGAAAGGACTCGACTAACAAAATAAAAACTCCATAAAAAACTTTAAATTTATGTTGGCCGCCACTACAAAATGGCGGACAATAGATTTATATATGAGTCAAATCTGGTATTATAAGATGTAACTTCTTGAACCCCCTCAATATTGGTATTAAATTAAAGGGCTTGACCAGTAAAATACAATAAATTATTCTAAAATGTAAAATTTAAGATGGCGTCTAAAACAAAATGGCGGAGCAAAATTTTTTTAACTCCATCAATATGGGTATCAAATTAAAGGGCTTGACTAGTTCAATACACTTAACTATGTAAAAATTCAAAATTGAGGATGGCGTCGTAAATAATAAAGATAAAGGGGATATAACATGAAATATAGGTTAAGCTACGATGTGAGATTATACCTATGTACATGATGGTGAAGGGTATTATCAGATTCGGCACGGCCGAATATAACACTCTTACTTGTTTTTTTTAATTTTTAAAAAAAATTTTTTTTTAATTTTTTAAAAATTGTTTTATAATATTTTTTTTTTTTTTTTAAACATACGTAAACTTAATTTATAATTCTGCAATGGGTTGTTTTGTATACGTATGTATGTACGTTTTTCATATGAGATGAATGGTGATACAAAGAATTGTTATTGCATGACGACACGTTGTGAAGGGTATATAAGATTCGGCACGGCCGAATATAGCACTCTAACTTGTTATTTATTATATGGACCTCATACTGAACAATCAACACAAATGGATCATCAATTTTATACAGATTCTTAGAACTTTTGCATAACTTTTTCTAAATTGAATTTAAATAAAGCGGCATAAAAAGTCAACGCTTAAGTGTTAAAATGTGTTTTCAGTTTTTTCTTTTTTTTTTTTATAATATTTAACCACAACTCTTTAAACAATTACCTAGACTTATTGAAAAATTTAATTTAACTTCAAAGTCATACAAAACTGAACATTGAAACAATGAGAGCATTGTTGAATGTAACCAAATATTTACTATATAATCCACAAAGTGACCCAACATTGACATCAGTCAACTCAAGAACTCCATTAGGAAAGTACATACTAAATCCAATAGAAAAAATTTTAAACGCTGTCACTAAATTAAAATAAAAATTAAAAATGAAATTATTTATTTGTGTTTTGGCCTTAATGGCTGCATCAACACCAGCTCAGGCTACCTTCAATAAACTTGGATATTTAATTGGGGACACCGCTGGCATAGGTTATGGCAGAAGTTTAAATGTTGGTGGTTACGGATATGGTGGGGGTTACGGCGCTGGATATGGCAATAATATTAAAGTTATTAAAGTGACTGTGATACCCGGCAATGCTGGATATCCTGGTGGCTATGGCGGTGGTTATGATGGTAGTTATGGTGCAATCGGTTATCAACCTTATCCTATATCAACTGCTGTTTCTACACCTCTAATTACTCCTGCCTATACTGGATCCTATGGAGCAGGTTATGGTGGCCCCTACGGCGGTAGTCTTCCTGTTTCATATGGTATCGGTTCTGGTTACGGTTATGGTGGTGGTTATGGTTTGGGATTTGGCCATCCAGGTGGATTCTCTGGTTTGTGTTAAATCGATATACATACACACACAAACATACATACATATTCACATGCATACATATAAACGAGTTAGGTTTTTAAACCCAATTTCTAGTTGTACATTTAAGAAAAATTTATTTCGTATTATTCTTGTAACATATTAACAGCTTATTCATTTAAATGTTGACGACATTTTCGTTTTCACAAAAGAGAATTTCATTAGCACTTAGATAAACAACAAAAAAATTATATTAAAGAATAAAGAACACGCTTACAAAACCAAAAAAATAAAAAATAAGAGGAAGAGGAAGAATCAGAGCAGAGGACTTGGTGCGCCCCATAATCACCATTTGGTTTGAACTTGCAAACAGTGGCAGATAATACTAAAATATATTTCCTAATAAATACAATGCAAAAACTAAGGCAGCCCTATATCTGCTAGTTATAAAAAACATAAAATTATAAGCATACTTAAGCGATATCTGATTATTTCTTATATATTTTGATTTATTGGCAAAATCTTGATACAATTAACGTTTTTTTGGTTCTGTTTTGTTTTTGAAACTTTACATTTTTAAAATTTTCATAAGAGCACTATATTCGGCTGATCCGAATTTTTGATAACCACCACCAATTTTGTGTACTTTTATAGCATAAAATTCATTATATTCTTAAATTAAGACCTACAATAAAAATTTAAGTATTTCTACATTAGAAATTATACTACTGACTCTTTTTTACAACAATGTATCCAACATTTTACGGAAACTTAAGAATATAATTTTGAACCCAGAGGTAGTATAATACTAGCTTTTTGTGGGCATGGCACCTCCTGTTTTTAAAATTATTTTAATGTTTAAATTCAACTTAGATAATTCATTACAGATTATTTTTTGTCAATATAGAAATAATATGAATTTAAGATAAATTGCTATATGGGAAGTGGAAGAAAAAATAGGCGTGTCAGTTTAATTTTTTGGATTTGTACTTATATTGGCATAATTAAAGTTATCAGAAAGCTATATTTGCGAAATCCCATTATCTTATACTTACATATAATTCTGTCGCTTTTATGAAAAGTGGGCATTAAAGTAGGCGTGTCAAAGTAATTTCTGCTCATAAATTCAACGTAGATATTTTAATTGAAAAAAATATATGAATTTGATATAAAACGTTATACTGGAGGTGGGCGTTAAAGTAGGCGTGCGACCTTAATTTTTTAGTATTATAATGAGATTGAATTCTGACGGTTTTTGAAATTTTAAATTTCATTAACAGTTAATTATGTGAGAAGTAGGCGTGTCGAAGTAGTTTCCGCTGATAAATCTAAATTAGATATTTAAGTATAGAGTTCTAAAGTCTTTGCCTATAAAGCATTATATGGGAGGTGGGCGTTAAAGTTGGCGTGTCCACTTATTTTCCCGTTATTACAAGTATTTTGTTCAAAAAGCAACATTTGCAAATGTTTAAAATCGCACATCTAATTTGTAAGTTTTATTATGTTTTAAATTTTAAATACATATGCCAAAAAAAACACTGCAGTAAAAATTTTGGTACATTTTGATTCTTAACTTTTTTCTTATAGATTTAATTTTCTTATTTTATTGTTGAACTTTTTAACAAAGTGAGTTAAATAGATGATATTTACATCCAACACTAAGACATTCCGATCAAAGAGTGCTGATGATGAAACCGTAGCTGGTTTCGAAAATGCATTCCACTCGGCTGGTGTCGGGATTAAAACTTACTTTTCCAATATATTCTTTCATTATCACAAATAAAAATTGATTTCTTCATTTAATGACTAGAAATTTTATAATAAAATGAACTAGAGCCAAACTAAAAATTAATAAAGTCTTTGTTAAAAAGTTCAACAATAAAATAAGAAAATTAACATATACACATGGCACGGTGTAATGATCATATAGACCGGTCAGTACCAACTTTCCGTTGAATAACTGACTTAACAAAAAAACATGTATGATTGAAAATGTTGTGAGGATCACAACCAACAAAAAGCTTTCATTACCATCAGACTGATGGTTTAAAGCAAGAATAACAAATGTGATAATTGAAAAGAATAACAAAAAGGGGAAAAGCTTAAGTTTGGTAAATTTCGTTCTCACTCACTACAGCAAAAGATATGAATATGTATGTGAAGTTTAATTCACAAAATCAAATTTCGTATAAACTTGTGAGTTAAATAGATGATATTTACATCCAACACTAAGACATTCCGATCAAAGAGTGCTGATGATGAAACCGTAGCTGGTTTCGAAAATGCATTCCACTCGGCTGGTGTCGGGATTAAAACTTACTTTTCCAATATATTCTTTCATTATCACAAATAAAAATTGATTTCTTCATTTAATGATTAGAAATTTAATAATAAAATGAACTAGAGCCAAACTAAAAATTAATAAAGTCTTTATAGATTTAAGCAATTTCCGGGGGAAAATATTTTTTTTTCTTACTGCCTGTTCAACGATGTCGAAAGAAAACACAAGCAAAATTTCATTCGTGCAACAACAAAAACTAAAAATTTGTTTTTGTTTTCAACGTATTTGTGCGAATGAAATTTCGCTTGGGTTTTCTTTCGACATCGTTGAACAGGCAGTTAGTTTTGCGAAGTTTCATCGCTTTACGTCAATGCGTTTAGACACAGTCGCATTTTATTTGATGTAGGAAAAACATTGTTTTTTTACCTACTCTTGCATTACAAGTTAAAACTATTTTTCGAATATACCGATTTAGCCCATTTTCAATACCAAACAAACCTTGTGTATTAGAAATATTTTATCCTTTATCGGTGTGAGATCTATCTATTTTTGGTGGTGGGTATAAATAATAAATACAAATAGCCTATTTAATAACTCCAAAGAATATGCTTCACTTAATGATGTATATACGTATGGCCATCTAGTGTTGAGTAGTTTTATTCACAACTCATCTGTTAATTCACAACAGAGAACAGAATGGAACCATTTGCGTTTGCTGCCTATTTACAAATTCATTTCTTATGTATTGCTATAAAAAATGTGTATTGACATTTGCATACTCAATTCTTTCATTCGTTCAGCATTCGTAAACTTTTGTGTGCAAAGTTTGTTTAGTGTAATTCATGTCATGAATTTCTTTACTAAATTGAGGTTAATATATTGTCAAGGTATATTAAGTCTAGGTAGAAGACCTTGTATATTGTTGCTATATATGTCAAAACAAACACTTAAATAGCTGATAATAAGTAGAAAAATGTTAGTAAAATAAAAATATTTGCGATACAAACACGTCTAGTATATAAAACATGGTATGTAAACGAACAAAAAGGTAAACAATTATTGTCATTTTGGGAAGAAAATGCATAAACAAAACAATGATCAGCTGTGGACTTAAGTCTACCAAGAGTCAACCCGTTCTCTGATTCACACTATTTCATACAGCTGATAGTTTTTTTTTTATATCTTACCACTAGTGCACTGACAAAATAGTGAAAAAAAATTTTTTTACAATTTTTTCAAAATATATATATATTTGGAATAATTTGTAGTTTACAAAATGTTTGTACGTCAATCTATGCGAGTATATCCACGATTGACTCACCGTCATACAGCCACTGAAGCAGCAGTGTTTAACACAAATCAATCACAAAGTTCTCTTAGAGCCGGATTAGTGCCAAGTGATTACCGAACTAATGAAAATAATACTTCGGCACATACCGAAATTCATGATGCAAAATTCTACACAATACCGGCTGAAGTAAAGAAACAACTTTTTGGCGGCGGTGGTTTTCCCAAAAAGTTTGAGTTGCAAGTGAAAACCTTTGCGGAGGCTTGTCTAATGGTCAGGAAACCGGCAATAGAAGTTATCAGTTATATTAAAAATACCGATTTCACAAAGCCAGCTGTACGTTATGTATTGTATGGAGAAAATGGCGTGGGAAAGTCATTAATAACAGCCCATGTCATTCACTATGGCCACCAAAACGGTTTCCTATTAGTGCATGTACCATGGGTTGCCAATTGGATGAAAAAGCCCAAAGAAACGGCCAATGCTGCTCAAGAAGGTTTCATAGATCTGCCATTTGATGCTGCGGCTTGGTTATTGCACTTCAAAAATCAAAACTCCAAATTGTTACAGTCGTTGGATCTGAAGACTACCCAGGAATATGTATGGTCAAAACGTGAGTCAACAGCGGTAGGAAGTAGTTTATTAGAGTTGATAGAGCATGGCATTGCACGCATTAAATTCGCATCAGAAACCATTGCTGCTCTATTGAGTGAACTTAAACAACATGCCAGTAATGGCAAATGTAAAGTCATGGTGGCAATTGACGGCTACAATGCATTTTTTCATCCCATAACGCGTATTAAGGGTGACAACAAACAAATAGTCAAACCAGAGCATATTACTTTGACCCAACCCTTCTTGGATATAACAAATTATAATTGGACTAATGGTGTGTGTGTTCTAACAGTTGACAAAATTGTCATGACTGAAGGTTATATGGATTCCTATATGCCGCACTATCTGCTGGGGCGCAAGGGCTTTGAACATTTAGATCCCTTCGTTCCAATACACATTGAGGGCTATAACGACAAGGAATTCCACAGTTGTATACAATATTATTTAGATCGTCTTTGGATTCAAAGAACACCAGATGGTTATCAGGATCAGTTGAAATATTTAAGTAACAAAAATCCTTATGAATTAATGCGTCTTACCAGATCTTTGTAAGATCAAACAGCAAATAAAAATTACTGATTTAAGTGTAATATATACTAAATTTTCTTCTTATAATAAACTGTGTACAATAAATCTACAAAGAGTTTCAAAATTTTTTAAATATTTAGAGCCTTGCTCAAAGTTTTTTTTAAATAAGGTATATAATGATTTTAAAAACAAAAAAAAACAAATTAAAAAACAAGTTTTTTAAAATTTCTGTGAAAAAGTAAAATTAAAAATTGATATCAAAGTAAGCAAAAGCTGATTCAAAAATTGGTTTTATTTATTGAACAATCGAAATTGACTAAGCCAAATTGGTTTAATGGCAATAAATTGAACCAACATTGCATTGCAAAAACGACAATTAAAAAAACTAAAATATTTTCTATATAATATATAAATTCTCTATTAAAGGATAATTTATTTGAAAATTATTTTAGTGGATAATAAATAGAAAGTATTCTGTACGGAGTTATCATAAATTTTTACAGATGTAAATTGATCGTCTTATTTTCACAAATAAAAAACGACGAAATTTGTTAATAAGCCGGGTGGGTTTCTTTTATTTAAAATCGAAAAAGTCCAAATATGCAAAAAATATTTTTTAATTTTTAAATTTCTATATTTATATGTTAAATATCAAATTACACAAACGGTTTTCAAACTTTTTTATTTCTTCGATGTTTTTTTCATCAAAAAAATAACACAAATTTCTCAATTCCTAATTAAACTCTACAATTTTATTAAAACAAATCGCGCTACAACAAAATATGAAATCAAAAAAATAATTATATTAAATCAACAAAAAGGAAAGGTTTTTATGTATATATATACTATGTTATAAACATTGGGTAAAGGACGATGAAAGGAAAATATCATTCCAAAATTAACTGGGAAAAAACAAATAATATTCAAATAATACTTATTTTAAACAATATAAAATCATAATTTAAAATATTTTAAATTTAAAATATATTGGAAAGTTTTATTTGTATTATAATTAATAATTGTTAACAGCATCATTTGTATAGATTTTTATTGAACTAATTTAAAAAAAAATTGTATATATAGGCTGATAAATATTTTTAGCTTAGACATTTTATGCTGCTGCTTCCTTTGGAGGGGTCAAACTAACTACACACGAAAAATATCATTAAAGCCATCACTAACGTTAGGCTTGAAATTTAATGGGCCGAAAAAGCCGAGGCCAATCCACAAATTCTAGACCGTAGTGGAAGATACCAGTAATGCTGACACCGATTAAGGCACCCCAGAAAAGCATGAAGAGTAGATTTTCGGTATTAAATTCAGAGGGTACCAGAGCCGTCAAGAAGAGCATAGCTATAGAGAAGATTAATATCGAAGGGAACTGAAAAATAATACAAATAATTATTGCATGTTAAGATTTCGGATGAATAATTTTGTAGCGTATAACAAAACTTACCGTATTATAACGCCAAGAATGTTTAACTTCCAGAGGTGAAGGTAAAGAGGCATTAACAGTATAACGACCCAAAAATAAATCAATACCATCCTTAAATATATGTAGGTATGTTATTATTTGTATTTATACATTTTACTTATTTGAAGCTATACCTGTCTAACACCATCGTCAAAATTATTTAAATAATAACGTGTCATCGAATTTATACCATCCTGTACCAAACCAGCTTTAGTTCGCTTACCGGTTCGAGTAAAATCAGTTTTCAATGCTCCTGTTCCTGAATATTGCAACGAAATCTTATCGGCATTATCGGCCCAAACACCTTTGAATAACAAATCAAATTGCGGCGAAGCTGATTCAACTTTTTGACCAACATGCAAAATGCCTAGTTTCTCTAGAATACTATTTAATGAACGTTTCGCCAACATACTTTGCACAACATTAGTACGATCTAAGCAATCAATACAGTTGGTACGAAAAACACCATGTTGTGTAGTTACTACTCGTCTATCATCACGTATATGAAAAACAGAAAATTCATCCTGTTCGTGAGCCAAACGATCAATTAGAATATTTAAACGATCCCACCGCATTTTTTTGCATTCAGCGTGAAAATCAAAAGCCTCGTATCGAATATTGGAATTGTTAAGTTGTTGGGCAAATGTACGATAAGAAATTTCAAGAGCTCCTTCGGCACCTTTTTGATCGACCTGACAAGACGTTAAAGAAAACAATATGTTTTATCAGTTATTAAATCTTTTGTCTACAGGAAAGATTGTACAGAATGTAATGAATAATAAAATTTTAATTCAATCCAAATATTGCTGGAATCGGATTTTATAAATTGTCATCACGATTTTTTGGTTTAATGTTTTAATGAAAATACTAATTTTAAAATGAAAAACTATTATTTTATTATATAAAATAATCCCGACATAAAATGAATTTCATGGTGGCCATAAATTAGTTTGAACCTTAAGACCGAATAATTATATGTATATTTTAACCAATCATGCAAAAAAATATATTATATATATATTATTATTCTATTACTTAAAATTTGCAATTTATTTACCAATCTCTTCGCTGAAGAAAGTGCGAAAGAAGAATTTTAATATTTTTAACTCTTACGTTTGAATATCATTTAAAATCTTTTTTTAACACTTAAGTTATTGAAAAAAAATTATATTTAGAAAAATATACTGTTCTAAGGATAATATATAATGCCTCGTTAATCTTTTTATATTTAAAAATTTATTCGGAAAATGAGAGATACCTATTTGGCTTAATTTACTCAAAATCATATTTTCTTTACGAATAATAATTTCTTTAGTTGAACTCAATTTTTTTTTTATAATTTTTGGAGTTCGAAATATTAAAAAACCGTAGAACTTACCAAATTAACTAAAACTTGACGTCCATATTTTTCAATTTGCTCTTCGAAATGACGACTGAAAGCATTCAAGTGATCACGACCTGGTATAATGTGAGGTCGCGGTTTATAGCGAAGATTGGGTAATTGACGCCAAAAGAACGGCATGCTACCACGAGTCTTTAAAAAAACATTAACTATAAAACAATAAGACCAATAATAATTTCTAACACACCTGTATAAATGATATACTATCACCATTGAACTCAACAATTTGTTCAGTTTCTACAAAATTTGCAACTTGGCCATAATCATTAATGCCACGACTGTAAAAACGTGTCCCAGCCTTGTGTATTGAACGTCTAGATATAATAGACCAAGAAAAAGTTTGACCATTTATCTTAACTTGATTAATCGACACAACTGAAAGCATAATAAAATATTAATTTAACAATCAAATCCAATACGTTTTCTACTTACATCCTAGTATTAAAGGCAATTGAAATTGTTGCATTTCTTTGGAATCGAAATTTTTCAGCAGCGCGCCGTTCCACACAAAACGGCTATCTGCACGTTCGATTATACTTAAGCTATTTTGTTCTGCTGTCATATTATATTTGCGCTGCAGTGAATGTGTAATATCATAGCTTGAATCGTAGCAAAAATAAAAATAATTCATATCTAGTGTTTTTCGTAACATTTTCAAGTACGTTTCATTATGTTCTCGTTGTTTTGGTGTCAAATGCGTGGTTGTTGGAATGTATGGTATAATATCGTAACCAGCTAAACGACATATAACAGCTCCATTAATCATGCCAACGTATAGACGATGTGTGGCAACTAATAGGTAATTACCAGCTATAAGGCGTATAGTGCCGAGGATGCCGCATACACGACGATTGGGTGAGAGATATTGCAATTCCGTTTTATTCGCTGAAAGGAATATGGAATGAAAAATTTGTGTTTGTAAGGCAGAATTGTCGTGGATTATATTTGCTCTGTTATATGTTATTATTAATGAAAAATTCTGTGGTCATACTCTTAACACAGTAAATACAAGTTTATTTCCAATTTTTTAACAGGTAAGTAAAGTTTTGTCCTGCTTTAAAATAATGTTTAGTAATCTGAATAGTGAAATTTATTAATTTGATGTAGGTACATTATCTTTATATAAAATATGCAAACAAACGTATAAAAATTTAGTATTTTCGAATTGGAACATACAAAAGATAATTTTTTGTTGTACAAAAAGTTTTTATCTATATTTTTATTATTATTGTTATAACAAAAAAATTAAAAAATTTGTTTTAATATAAAAATAGAACATAAAAGTGTAAAACAAAACATTCTTTAATAGGTATGTAGGTACAAAATCAAAAACAAACCTTAAAAAATTGATTTGAATTTGTATATATTTTATTTTTAGCATTTTAGGTTGAAGCGTAATATGCTCTTATGTGAAATATTTATTTAAAATATTTGTTATGGGATGACTTAGGTAGGAACTTCTTTAATTTAATTATCTTGTCGCAAGAAAAAAACGCAAACCCTAAAGAATAAACTTACATTGAACATCAACTTTTCCTGAAATACGATCAATTATTAGTACTCTGTTAACAGCATTGACTTCCACCATAAAGCGGTCGTTTGTAATGTACCTAAGCAGAATACAAACAAAAGGTATTGATCAATTGTATTTTGGGTCAAGTGTTTGTAAAAGTTTGTGGTGATTTTGTATAAAACAAAAAACATTTGACAATTTTTATTTAAAAATAATTTTGTTACACAAACCAACTTACAAATTCATGTCGTCGTATATATTCCAATTTTTTAATTCATCCATGATGAAAGTTCCAATTTTTATAATAGGTTGTTGTCTTTATTAGTAAAAATCACCGAGGTTAGGGAATTATTTACGTTTGTGGAGAATGTTGGTTATTTTACAACCCTTCTATTATAATTTTCTAAAGCAATGTTGTTAGTTGATAAAAATATTGAACTTTAATCAATAGATGTCTTTCTAAGTTGCCTTCTTATAGCTTTCGTTTTTTCTAAACTTTCTTCGATATTGAAGGATAAATTATATATATTTACTTTAATTACTATATCCTATTAGCATTGTTATTTATTTTTCGTACAATCTGTTAAAAGAACTTTAAAAATTTTGCACAATCTAAAACTGAAAAAATATCCTAAAATATATATAATTCACATAAAATTTTGACGTTTCAATAGACGGTTAGAAAGATGACGAATACAATCAGCTGGCTAAAATGTGCTACCATATTGATAATGGGCACGGTATTAATCCATTGTGTTTTTTTTTAGCGATTTTTAGAAAGTATAATGTAATTATACATATCAGGGTATCAATTCTCGTTCTGTGAAACTGTGAAATGAAAAAGTTTTTGTATAGCAAAGGGTATGGTGGCACCATATGATATTACACACAAAAACTTTTCATTTCATAGTTTCATAGAACGAGAATTGATACCCAGGATACATATACCATTTTTCACTTTTGTGTGAAGGGTATAATGATACAAATGACTGTCCAAATTTAAAACACAGTGACTGACGAGTTTTTATACTTTTTACTACGAGTTTTAGTTAAATTTTGTAGATGTTACATATTGTGCATATAAATACTATGAAAAATGCTTTATATATAAAAACTTTTACGGCATATGTTAAATTTTTATTAGAAACAAGTATGAGTGTTCGTAAGTACAAATACTGTAATCGTTGCTCCTATCTTAAGGCCATGACTGACTATCAGATTTAGTCGTTCGATATGTCAAAAATTGTATGTGTGTTCAGAAAGTGTGATAGTGTGGACACAAAGTGCACATGTGTGACAGATTTTTTGACAAGTGTGTCCGATTTGATAATCTTTTGAAAATTTTCATAAAATAATAGTTTCTGTGCGATCAGAGTTGCTTTTTCTAAGCAAGTATGACAGTGTGGCATCCAATAACACATTTTGTTGCGATTTTTTCATGTAGGACAGAAAATTATCAGATTTTTATTTGACATAATCGCACGACTTTGTAGGATAGTCAGTCATGGCCTTTAGCGCTAAAGCCCTTTTATTGAATTTCATTTTTCAATGGTTATAATTTAGTTAAAAATTTTCAAATTATTTAATGTGTTTGAGATGTTAAAATCTGTTGTATATATCTATCTATTTTGGATATGTTGCTGCTGTGTCCGTTGCCTCTCAATTTTATATAAATATTTTTTGTACATCTCCTTCTAACGGCAATTATCTTTCTGTTTAGTTCATTATTTCTGCACGAAAGCCGCCATTACCTTATGTCACTAATTTCTTACTAAATTAGTTATATATTTAGTTATGGCTTTTAGTGTCCTCTTATTAAAACAATAAGTGAAATATAATAAAAAATTGTATTCATGCACGTTATGTATGTTAAAAGGCGATATAAAACTTATATTTTGTTTTTGTCGTCGACAATTTTATTTAACACAAGTTCTATTACTAGTAGCTATTTACATAACTGATACAATAAATATTTTATTTAAATAATTTTAAAATCGCAATTATAAACATAATTCAATTAATTTTTACAAGTCATAGAAATTTTAATTATTTTTTTAAGTAATACTAGTTTAATTGAAATTTGTTGCAATTTTTTTTTTTTCAATTAAAATTTTAAATTCTGATGAAATCAAAAAAATTGTTAATTAGTAATATTTATTTCGTAATAAAAGTTCAGATTTATTTTTTGCTGTGTATTTTGGAAACATTTAAATGCTATTACTACTGGAATACATATTTATTTTTAACCGCTGTATTCATAAAAACAACTTTAAGGTTTATTAAAGGCTTATTTGTTGTAGAAATTTCTGTACAACATCTGTCAAATAAACTTTAAATAAGCCTTAAATATTTGTTATGAATAAGGCGGTAAAACTTTTTATAATACACAGAAAAAACTATTGCTTAAAATTGTTTAATCAATTGACTCTTTGATTTGTGTTTTAAATTGAATTAAATTTTTATATAATTTAATTATTTTATTTTAATGAAAATATATGTTTTTGAAACACAAGGAAATTTCTATTAGATGAAAAAACAACAGCAGATAGTTGTCCGAGGCCTTCGGCCACGTACTGTCCCTGTAGGCTGTGTCAGAGACACGGCCATTAAGTTTAACGTAGAATACGCCATCCGATAAGACAGAAAATATATATAACAATAAATCATAAATAAATAATATAGGCAAATGAATTTTTTTATTTGATAGTTACTTTTGATAGTATACATAAGCTTATGGTAGGAAAACTATGATAAATATGTTTTTAAATTAACATTCAAATTTCTCGCAAAAACTAAGTCAATGGTTGTGTTATCAATAGTTGTGGGAGCATCGTTTCGAATATAATCCAAATTATATGTATCGCTCATATATTTCGCTTTCAATATTTCATCAATCAAAACAACATCCGAAGGTTTGTGTCCACACTGAAACAGCAGCATAGTTTGTGTTCACGCTACAAACTCAAACACTCAACCAAACACCACACATATGTTTGAGTGTATGTGTTTAAACAATTTTCATTTGAGAAATTTAAATATTAGGAAGATATCAACCAATATGAAATGTATATCAAACGAAAGATAACATCTTCATTTACCTACAAAAAAAATTTTTAAAAAAAGTTATCTCGCCGTTTCCTCATAATTAATGAAATAAAGATTACAACAATAACAATCTGACAGGACTCCTTATACCGTAAGGTAAGACGCCAAAAATATTATTAAATTTTGGATTTTTTTTATTATTTTATTAACCTAATGTAATAATGATCAACTAACCTATTAAGTAAATAATTTGATAGTAAAAATGTGGCCAGTCTGCAGGAAAACTTCAGTAGATGTGTCAAATTTCAAGACATTTATACATATATCGTGTGTTCATATGTATGTTCAAAATTAACAAATATATATGTAAAAAATATATTTTCTTTTCAGGAAAATTTATTCCAAATTGGTTTAATAATTTATGCCTTTTTTTAATTATTTAAAAATTTTAATTATAGAAGAGATTTTGAAAATTAAATAAATTTCAATTTATTTATTAATTTTTTATTTAATTTTTAATTTTTTACTATTGAATAAATGATATTTTTCGTTATATTTTTATACCCACCATCAAAACAATTGTGTATGGGTATATTCATTTCGGTTTTAGACCCCATAAAGTGTGTATTTTTTGAGTTCTGATGGCTTATTCTGTAACTCGCTAAATCTAAATCTTTATCGCTTAAATTCTAAAAAATATATATTTATTTAGAGAATACATACTAGCCAAAAATGTCTAAATATATATTTAGTTTTAGAGATTAAGGTTTAGCGAGTTACAGAATAAGTCTGCAGGGCCTATTACTTAGAGACTCAGGCTCCAAAAATCTTTCAATAAATAAAAATTAGCTTTAACAGGTTATAGCATAAGACTGCTGGTTTCATTTTAGGATGATCTAGCTATGTCCGTTCATCTGTTCAACTGTTGAAATCACGATAGAACTTGAACCGACAAACTTAAGGGGATCAAATTTTGCCATGTTATTTCTAATTATTTTTCTAACATTAATTATGTTTAATATTGAAAATGAGCCAAATCAGTACATTAGGAAGAGAGTTATAATTTGTAATGCAAGAGTAGGTAAAAAAACAATGCCCTTCCTACATCGAACAAAATGCGATTGTGTCTAAACGCATTGAGTACATTTCCTGAGTAAAAAAATATATTTTCTCTTTAAATTGCTCAAATCTATAAATTACAAAAGAAGTTATAGAACAAAATGTACGAAAATTTATATTGCACAGTATATTTTTCGGTATACTGACAAAATTAGATGTACATTTCTGAATTTTTTAAGACATTGCTTTTTGGTCAATAGATTAAGGTGTCACTCCCACTTTTCAATTTATATAATTTCACTATAGACAAAAATATTGAAAGAATGAAGGATTTTATATTGAAATATTTAAGTTAAATTCAAGTACTTCAAAACGTCCACTTCTCGCGTATTCTACTATAAATGAAATTAAAAAGCTCGGTTATAGTTATTATAATGCCAGAAAATAAAGATAAGAATCGGACTTTAACGCTAAACTCCCACATAACGCTTTATCCTAAAATCATATATTTTTTTTATGGACAAAGATTTTAGAAAATCAAGTACTTTATTTAAAATTACCTAAGTTTAGTTCATTAGTAGAAATTACTTTGACACGGCTACTTTAACGCACACAATCAATGAACCTCAAAATTTCATAAAGCCGACAAATTTAGAAGCACGATGATGAAATTTGGAATATTTCTGATAAATTTTATTATAATGTCAAAAAATAAAAATAAAAAGCGTACTTTAACGAAGAATATTGTAGCAAAAAAAGTCAGTAGTATCACTTTTAATGTAGAAGTACTTAAGGTTCTAAAAATAAAGGAACATAAATTAATAGCAAATCGAAAATACACAAAGAAAGTGATTTATATTTTAGTACAAACAGATTATTTCATAGCGATTGCTGTTAATAAAAAAATAATAAATTTTGTGCTAAAAAATTACACAAAATTGGTGGTGGGTATCAAAAATTCGGCACATTCGAATATAGCACTCTTACTTGTTTGCATTAAAATTTTTAATTTTCATTTAATTATGGTACCATTTTGGTTTTGGAAAAATTTAATAAAACAATTTAATTAATAATAACAATTTTATTATTGAAACTTAAAATTTGCTTGTAAACATAGGGCCGTATTCATTAGAAAATATTTTAGGTTTATTAAAGGCTTATTTGACAGATATTGTAGAGAAATTTGTCAAATAAGCCTTCAATAAACCTAAAATATTTTTTATGAATACGGCCCATAGAGTTTAATTTTCATAATGTATATAATTACAGCAATATTCTTTTCTTTATTTAAAAATCATATATATTTCAATTCTTAAGTTAATGTTTTCGATCTTACTTATTTATGACTAGCCAGGCCCGGCACGCGTTGCTACGCCCCTTAATAAATAAAATGCATTCTGGATTTTAATTGAATATCAGGTGCAAAAAGCTAAAAATTATAACTTTTTTATGGGCGTGACACTGCCCACTTTTCTTATCACGAAATTATATAGACATGACAGCTCAATATGTGTGCAAAGTTTCAGAAAAATCGGTCAAGTGCAAGTACCTCAATATTATAACTTTTTTTATGGGCGTGGCCCTGCCCACTTTTCGTCCACCCATAAACACTGCCTGGAATGTTTACAATAACTTGCCAAAGTTTGAGTCCGATCGGCTTAACGGTTTCGGAGTCTATAGCTAACACAAACACAAACAAAGTTTCTCTTTTATATATATGTATATAACTCTGTGTGTGTGTGTGTGTGTTAGCTATAGACTCTGAAACTGTAAAACCGATCGGGCTCAAACTTTGGTAAGTTGGTGTACACATACCAGGGAGTGTTTATGGGTGAAAAAAAGTGGGGTGGGCCACGCCCATAAAAAATTAGTTATCAGTTTTAGCTACTTGCACTTGACCGATTTTTCTGAAACTTTGCACACATATCGAGCTGTCATGACTAAATAATTTCGTGATAAGAAAAGTGGGCAGTGTCACGCCCATAAAAAAGCCCCTAAAAAAGTTTTAATTTTGAGGTACTTGCACTGGGCCGATTTTTCTGAAACTTTGCACACATATTAAGCTGTCATGACTTTATAATTTCGTGATTAAAAAAGTGGGCGGGGCCACGCCCCTAAAAAAAGTTTTAGCTACTTGCACTGGACCGAATTTTCTGAAACTTTGCAAACATACTGAGCTATCATGACCTTACACTTTCGTCCTTAGAAAAGTGGGCAGTGCCACACCCTTTAAAAAAAGGTATCATTTTGAGGTACTTTCACTGGACCGACCTTTCTGAAACTTTGTACACTTATTGAGCTGTCATGACTATACAGTTTCGTAATTAAAAAAGTGGGCAGTGCCACGCTCATAAAGAAAAAGTTATAGTTTTTAGCCTTGCACTTGATATTCGGTTAAAATTTAGAATGCGCCGGGCTTTTCTAGTAGATTATAAAAATAGTTGTTTTATTTATTAAGCTTGAGATCAATTTTGTTTAAACAAACTAAACTAAACTACCACATTAATTGATTTCTTTAGGGAAAGTATAAACAATTAAAAATAATTAACAATATGTTTTTTTGTTTTTATTTCTAAGCAAAGATTTTCAAAATGGCGGGAGAATTATTTTTGTCAACATATAAAACAAATTTAAATCCAAATACATACATACATATGTATTATATAATACGAAAATATTATTGTCAACATTTTAAACTATATACAAGCAAAAATTCAAATATATGTATGTAGGTATATAATATAAAATATAATACATTACAACAAACTGTCTAAAATATTAACATATTCTAGATCTTATTAAAAAATAGCCTATAATTTTGTGCAACATTAGCTGTATCTTTTTTATAATAAATCCCTTGTGTAGATGGTACTTTTAGAATCTGTAACATTTCTAATATACTTATGTGTGTCTACGTCTGTAGTTATTCTCTATATTTAAAATTGTTGTATTTTTAAAATCATGATTAGTGCAGGGTAATGGTAATGCAGTTTTTTGTACAGATGCAGTGCTCCTGTTTTTTTGATCAGACTTATTTCCAGGGTATCAATTCTCGTTCTATGAAACTATGAAATGGAAAAGTTTTTGTATAGTAAAGGGTATGGTGGCACCATATGATATTACACACAAAAACTTTTCATTTCATAGTTTCATAGAACGAGATATGATACCCAGCTAACTAAGTTTTAAGTATATTTTTTGTTGTACCTACATATTTATTAATTAATGTAATTTACTAATTTACTAATGTATTATACATTTTGTGGGCCATTATATATCTCTTATTGTTACAATTTTTAGATTTTGCCAATCTTTCAGATAAAAGAGGATGTTTTGTTTCCTATATTGCCCTATCTATCTACATATCAACTGGATCGGATAACTAGTATCACCCTAAATATTTTTATTTATCTCTATATTCTTTTTATGAAATACTTTATCGCTAATCTTCTAAACCATCACAATTAGATTTCTTGCTGTATTAATAATAATTCTCTTTGGGTGTTTGGAATAATATTTTATGATTCTTCCAGAAGACGTGAGTTTCTGGAACCAATTCATTAATAAATTTTTTACTCTTTCTTATAACTAATTTATCTAAAAAAGGAATTTTCGAGTTACAATGTTTTTTAGTATTAAACTTTACATTGTTATGAAATGAATTAAAAGTTGTTAACAATTCATCAATAAATTGGTTAGAAATTGGTTATTGCTTTTATTTGTTTATACTTTCCCTAAAGAAGCTACCCAATGTAATAGCGAAATATTGGAATAAAAAAAAATTTTTATAAAAAAATTGATCGCAAGCTTAAAAATAAAAAACTATTTATTTAAATATTTCTTGCCACTTCAATCATTGAATTTATAAAAAGAAAGGTAATGTGAGAAAATGCTAGATTTCAGTAAGCTATGATCCGGGTTTAAGAAGAATTTACTAGGAAAATTATTTTATCTGGGATGGCATACCCTGATATTTTCTTTAAACGAGATGCATTTAACATATGACTTGACGCTTGTTCGATCCATATGTATTGCGTTGTATGTCTGTTAAAAATGTCATGTTATATATTGTTTTTATACCCTTCACACAGTGAAAAAGGGTATATATAGGTTTGTCATTCCGTGTGAAATTTCTACAATTTTCATTTCCGACCCCATAAAGTATATATTTTCTGAAAGCTTATGAATAGAGGAGTCGATTAAGCCCTGACCGTCTGTCCGTCTGTCCGTCTGTCCGTCTGACCGTCTGTCCGTGTGTATGTTGAAATCAACTTTTTGAAGCCCCCCGACATAGGTTGGACCCGGGTAAGGTATTAAAATATCAGAAATATTCGGGAGTAGATCGGTATTGAAAATCAGAAACATCGGTACATAAACAACTGAGATATGAGCAAAAACCCACGACCACCTCGATTTTCTTTTCATAAAAACAACATTACAACAACAACATACATACATACAAACGTGTATACTGGTTAGAGAAAACGTGGCATCGAATCCCAGCTGAGGCAAAAAAATTTTTTTTTTAAATTTTTTTAAAATTTTTTTTTTTAATTTTTTTTTTATTTTTTTTTTATTTTTTATTTAATATATTATATATATTTTTATTATTATTTTTTTTTATTTTTTTTTTTTAATTTTTTTTTTATTTTTTTTTTGTTTTATATATATTATATATGTATATAATAATTTTTTTTTTTTAATTTTTTTTTTAAATTTTTTTTTTTTAAATTTTTTTTTTATTTTTTATTTTTTTTTTGTTTTTTTTAACATACATACGTGAATTTACTGTTATTGCATGACTACACGTTGTGAAGGGTATATAAGATTCGGCACGGCCGAATATAGCGCTTTTACTTGTTAATTTTGCATTTGTAATTACGTCAGACATAACCTCTTTTTGTTTTCAATAACTGATTTGGTGCGCAAATTTTGTTTTATCAACTTTTAATAATTTATTTGTATGCGATTCTCGTTAAAAATAACTTTTATAAATAAAGCTTGTAAAATGAATTTAGCAAATTTTATAACAGTATTATCTACACAATTTTTTTAAACTAAATATAAATAGCATTTTTATTTTTTTAAATAACAAGCTAATTAAAAAATACTAAATGCTAACTTTTTTGTTAATTTTTTTAAATTTAATCGCTTTATGTTGTGCCATTTAACATAAGTAGTTCTATTTTGCAAAAAAGGGTTGATGTTAGATGCTTTGTCATATCAAAATATAACACATTTTAATTGAACATTTGTCATATGACTTTTACATATGTATTTCACACAAATAATGCATCAACTGGCTCAAACGAAATGAAAAAACTTGACAAGTCATAAGAAAAATAGTTTGCACTAGCAGTAAACTAAATCTTTACCTTAGGAGGTAAAATTATAAGACATACTTTAGGATGTGGTGATAAATTTTACCTCATTTTAAATTTTCAAAAATTTTTGTATAAAAGAAACGTTTTCTTGTTAATGCTTATTAAAGATAAGCTGTTATAACTTTTATATAAAAATTAACAGAATTTAATATTTTATCTGAACAAAACTGAATTTGATTTCACAAGTTTATTTTTTATTATTACATAAACTTAAAATATACATACAAGAACATGAATGAAAAAAATTGGTCTAACCGGTCTATAACCGGCAGTATATTGGCAAAATTATCAACTTTAATTTAGATTGTTGCCAAAATTTTTTATTAAAACTACAACAATAAAAGCAAACTTATACATACTTATGTATACATACATATATTTATAAATATACATGATATTACAAATAATTCTAGTTTTCATATTTGTTATGCTTATAGATGTGTACGAATCCAAGGTTCATTAACTCCAGGTAGACGCACCGTGTATTTTGATGCTAAAAAAACTTTTTAAATGTCAAAAAAAAATACACTTAAACAGCTGATAAAAAAAGAAGCAAAATGTTAGTAAATAAAAAAATATTTATGATGGACACAAGTCTAGCATTAAACAATGTATGTAAACGAACAAAAAAATGTAAACAAATTTTGACATTTGGGAAGAAAAATGCATAAACAAAACAATGATCAACTGTAGACCTAAGTCTAACTGGAGTTAATATACCTTGGTACGAATCAATGTGATGCACACTTCGCCAGCCGTGTTGATGAAATTACGAAATTTCAATACATTACTGAGTTAAATAGTTGATATTTACATACAACACCTGTAGTTCTGATCAAAAGAGTGCTGATGATGAAACCGTAGCTGGTTTCGAAAATGCATTCCACTCAGCTAGTATCGGATGACTAATTTTTCCTTAAATATTCTTGTCGTTATCACATTGAACTTATAGCCTAAAATTTAAAAATTTAAAATATAATACAAATTGAAAAAAGTTCATAAAAATTAAAATACTACGAAGTTTTTCGTTTATCCACTGTACGACAGATTGTATTTCATGAATCAACAAACGAAAGCAACGATTGAGCAAGTGTAAATAAAAATGACAGATTTACGACAATCTGTTGCACAAATAACTTACTTGTACATGCTTCGTTTCGTAACTATATATTTGTGAAGGGTATATAAAATTCGGTATTGCCGAATTTGACGCTCTTACTTGTTTACATCTGACTTGTCAAATTTTCGGCTGCTTTTTTTTTTCTTCTTCAAAACTCTGCACATGAGCCACCTGACAAAATATCAATTATGGCGTACTCTATTTTGTTTTGACAGGCCACCTGTCATCAGCTGTTGGCAAAAATAATTGCTGATGGAAAATTGTAAGAGGTGGTTAACTGTAAAATAAAAATATTGACAGACACAAAGAATTACATATGAGTCACAAACTGAACAAATTTGATGTAATAAACTTTCCGTGTACTAACTGCTTAATACAATGTGATGTGAACTTAACTTACATTCATGGTACAATTATCAGGTAGCCTCACTAAAACAGCTGATTATTTTTTTCTCTACCTTAAAGTTTAACTTAGATGTCAAATTTTGTTTATGTATGAGTATATATTGTGTACGTATATATTCTACCGCCAAAAAAACACGCACACACACTTGCTTTTTGACATTTAAGTCGTCGTTTTCCAGCAACAAAATACATTTAGGATTTTGTTGTTGCAGAACTGAGGCTACCTGATGATTGTACCATGCTTACATTTTTACCTTTACACCGTGCAACGAGTTTTTATATTATTTTTAGTGAGTGGTAACGTTTTTATACCCATCACCATATATATCACATATCGAAATATCCATTTAAAACTCCATAAAATATATTTATTCATTGTCCTGACATCATTTAAGGACGATCTAGATTTGTCCGTCCGTCGTATGTATGATACGAAATTTGGCAAATATTGTTTTTTAGTCGGATGGCTTATAATGTGAAATGCTCATTTTTAGGCCCACCTCCCATATTTCAAATTTATATAATTTCTCTATGAATAAAGATTTTTGTAGATTAAGGGACTCTGTATTGAAATCTCTAAGTTAGATTTAATAGCAGAAACTACTTTAACACGCCTACTATAATGCCCACTTTTCACGTTATCTATTGATAAAACTGCACATATAGCTTTCAAGTCAATGTCTTTGTAATGCCAGAAAATTAAGATGGTATGCCCCCTTAAACGCCTACGTTTCATATAGCGCTTTATATTAAATTCATAAAATTTCTCTGTATACAAAATTTTTGGAATAAAGTTTTTTGAATAAAGAACTCTATTAAAATATCTAATTTGAATTTATTAGCAGAAACTATATGACACGCCTACTTTAACGCCCATTTTCATTGCAAGACTAAATTTACGAAAATATAGCAAATCAAAGTTACACAAAGAAAGTGATACATATTTTAGTATAAACAGGTTATTCCATAGCGATTACTGTTAATAGCAAAATTATAAATTTTGAGCTATGAAAGTACATTAAATTGGTGGGGGGGTGTGAGTATGAAAAATTCGGCACAGCCAAACATTGTACTCTTACTTGTTCATATTCTTTTATCTACATTATTTGGTCAATAACTGATTAATTTAAATTCAATTGTATAAAATCAAATTAATCAAACAATAAATATTAATATAAATCTAAAAATTTCAAGAGTGCTTTGTTCTTTATTTTGACTAAGGCAAACGTGCTTCCCTCATATAATTTACCGGGTTTGTCGAGCTCATAAACAAATTAAAAAGGTCATAAACAGTTAAGAGAGGTCATAAACAATTTACAACGACATAACTGATTCATAGAAATTAATGTTTAATGATTTAATTTTGTTTCTGCACATATTGTTGCTGCCGATTTTAAGTTGTTATTTTTCGTTCTTAAAATTGAACATACATATTTAAGCCATATTTACGTATGTAAATATGTGTAATGATTTAATATCAATCACAATGAACCCAAAAATTAATAAATACCAGTATGATAAGGGTTATAATAATACCAAAATAATCATTAGTTGAAATGTTTTAATAAAAATATATTTTTATTGTCTCTTTCAACAAAATTGATGATTAAGAAGAAGCGAATAAAAAAAATTTTTATGTCAAATGGACAGTGGCGAGAGAAATTCGCTACATGCTCATAACTATTTAGAATATAAAATTGCTAAAGAATAATCTTTGAAATGCTATGAATGGTCAAATTATTTCGACTACACAATAGAACATTGTATATAATTATTTTAACTGGGACCGAGGAATTTATTGTAAATTTAAAAACAAAACATTAAAACAAACAAATCTAGCAAGATCAAGATTCTAAATTAGTGGTTGCATAATCCACACAACGACACATTTGCTTCATATTTTAATGTAACGATATGCGTACACCGAACCAAATTACTTATTGAGAAGGAACACAAATTGAAAATAATTTAATAATAGTTTTTTTTTAGCTTTTTTTCAAATGCTTTTTAAATTTTTTCACCCGCAGGCATTCTCTTGAGAAACACTGTTCTGGAGACATAGAGAAATTGGACTACTTAAAATATTGTATTCTATCTTAAAGCAAGTGTGTTGATCGACCCATTTGAGATGAAGATTTACGTTTCTTAATCAATAAAAACAAAAATTAAATTTTTCACAAATAAAATAAAATTTGTATTAATTTTGCTTAAATAATTTTTTAATTTTGTATATGCAAGAAATTTGATATCGTTAGAAGTTAAAAAATTAATAAATATGTGTATAATAAATAAATTAGTAGGCTAAGTCAAAAACCGTTATGAACTGTTTTCTTATCTGTTTGCAAAAAAAAAAAAATAAATTATGTAATTTTCTATAAATTGTACAAAAACATTATTTTCAGATAGATATTTTAGATATTTTTAAATAATTAAAAAATACCAACTACCCGATAACAATTAAATTCTTCTGTTTTGCAGATATTTCTAATAAATAAGACATTTTTTTTTCAATTTTGAAATATATATTAAAATTATCTTTACAACTAACGTAGTAGATACTAAAGTAAGTTTTATATTTTTGTTTCAAAATATTTAACAGTAAAAAATATATATTCACAGTATTTACAAGCATATTTAATTAAATATAAATATTTTAAAATTGTTTTATTTATTTAAATGCAGGCACAAGGAAAATTGTTTTTTTTAGTTATTTTGTCTATTGATATTTAATTAATGATGAATAGGACACTTACTTAGTTGTAGATAAAGAGTTAATATTCTGTGAATAATTTAGAAGATAAAATAGAAAACACTATTTAAAAAATGAAAAACATAATATACAGCAGAATTTAAAATAAACAAACAAATTTGCAATCGAATAGTTCAGTTCTTGCAATCGAACTTTTCTTTAGTTATTACAAAAATTGTAACGCAAGAATCATAATTTTTTAGTGCTGACTCCATATTTATATCGTCGCTGCTTCAAGGTGATCGGTTATATGACAATTTAAACATTTTTTTCATTACAAAACTTTTAACCTTTATTCGTCATTCATCTTTTAATCAAATCGTTAGGAGATATCTTGATTGGTTAAAAAATAAACAATAGTGTTCATTTGTATAGTTACAATTAGAAATTATGTTGTTGCTCTCCTCAAAACTTAGTAAAAACATATAACTAAATTTGTTAGAACAACGACGATATACTAAAATGAAGTTCACTAGATACAGCAGTAAATTCTACTCTTAGAACTAAACTCTATGATTGGCAAGAAGTCTGGTACTCACAAACAATACTTATTAAATTCACAATCTGGTATTATATTCTGTATCGTCTATTGAAATTCAATTTTGTTTTATTTACTTGTAAACCCAATTTTTGTCGTATTAGTTGTATCGTTGTATTGATGAACGTCAACTGATATTAAACGTCCATTGATATTAGACGTTAGGTAAATCAGGAATGGAAAAGTTGATAAAATCTTACTTATATCTGCAGAGCTACAATAAATATTTTAAAACAACTTTTAGTTTTGAATTCAATTACATTTTTCTCTGTGTATCTACGTATGTATGTTAAGCTCTTATGACAGGCCACTCGTTTTTAATGAAAATTTCTGTGATTTTTTTTTACAGAGATGTGCCTTTATTGCACCGAGGATAAGTTGTATCTCGGATTAAAACTTAGAAATTGTTTCTGATTTATTCGTATTAACCTGAAATTTTACAAAACCCCTAAGAAAAAAATCGCACGGCGTTAAATCGCATGATCTTTATGGCCATTATCATGTTTCTGTTATGAATACCGTTCACAGTTACTGCAATTTCGGTCTCATCTTCAAAAAAAAAAAAATTAAATGGATAATACAGTAAAAAAAAAATTCTCCCCTTATACCCCATACAGACGACAGCGTTAATTTGCATTAAAAGTCTTAATTCAAATTAACTTATGAATTATTCCCATTCCAATGTGTATTAGATTTCACGTAAATGCACTAAATCATATTGAATTTAAACTGCATTTACCAATTTCAATATGGCAACACGGTCGGCAATCAATAAAAAAATTAAAAAATCAAAAATTTTAAATTAAAATAGATTCGATATGTTGAACTTTTTTACATATTTTTTGGAATGCCTTTCTTTTTAGGTGTAAGTTTTCCTTAATACTGGTATCGTCCATCGTAAGCACGTCACTCTCCCAAAAAGTACTGTTACGGTCCTTTAAAAAAATACCATATACCTACATATCAATTATAACCTCCATGAAAAGATATCATTGAACCTACGAATTTCCACAATTCCTTTTCTCTTATTTCAGAGTGTCCTTCTGCCATTCCAACTTGTAGCAACATGTTCAGATTTGTGATTGCTAGCATTGCGTAATTACATAAGGTGATAGCGTAAAGGAGAGCAATTTTTTCTCTCTTTTTTTATGTATGGAGTTTGACAATTTCCGAAGTTGAAATAATTTTTTTAAGTATGTAGTTTGACATTCTCCAGAACACAAAAAAATAGTCAGCTGGGCTGGCACCGCCACCTTGTATTAGTGTGCCCTGATTGCTAGTGCATTTACAATTTTTACTAAATGCCAAGACATATTTATTCATCAGGTACTCTTGATTCGCCAGCTGATTATTTTTTTCAACACTTATTTTAAATTTCAGTTGTCAAAATGCATAAATAAAAAACAATTTCCTCTCTTTTCTAATCTATTTCAAATGCCAAACTTCATATATAAAATATATGAACAAAAAATTCTCTCCGAACTGTAATTACCTGATGAATAAATATGCCTTGACTAAATGCAAAGACTGTCGTCTGTTACAGCAAAATTTTAATTTGCATTAGTGAGACTCTAATGCAAATTAACGCTGTCGTCTGTCTATGGTATTAAACTTGATTTATTTTTCGTTTAAATGAATCGCAATTTTTCCAAGAAAACCGCCGAACACATCACAAATCCCCTCCACTTGCTAAAGTTATTAGCGCAGATCTCTGTCAATTTGATTTAAGTTTTCATTTATTTTTGCACAAAAAATCTAAAGAAATTTTAAATTTTTTTATACAATAATTAATTTTACAATGACTTAAATATACTTTTGGTTGTATTTGTATTAGCTGATTTACATTTAAAATAGCACACTTATTATTATTATTATTTTTATTATTTTTATTATTATAATTATTATAATTATTATTATTATTATTATAATTATTATAATTATTATTATTATTATTTTCCAAACAGTATTAGTCGTAAAACGTCTAAAAGTTAATATACCAATTATATTATGTATGCAAGTGTGTATTACACATTCCTATCTAAAGATATTAAAATGACCCATTATCGTTTAACAATCCCTAATAAAGAATTTTTGCATATCGCTTCTATGTGCTAGAAGTATAAAAACTTGAAAAATTTTTGAAAAATCAATTAGTTCTATCAAAACATTCGACAAGTGAATTTAATAATATTAAATATACATTTAATCGGAAATATTAAGGAAAGTTTTTTTGTTTAATATATCGAAAAAATACAAATAAAATGTATTTGAAAGAATATGCAATTTTAACGATAATAGCTAGCCTATGCATGGTATTTGCTGCTGGCAACAAAGTTTTACCAGAAGAAGAAATAAGCTTGAGTCTGCTAAATTTAATGTTTGGCTCGGATAATTTAATCCAGAAAAATACAGCACGCACTTTGGATTGTTTTGAAGTTTACGTGTCAGAGGTCAATGCTGATACTGAAAAATATAGAAAAAATCTTAACAGGTGTAAGGAAGAATCTAAAAGTAGTAGCCAAAAAGCTGAAAATGCCACTTTGGATAAAAGCATTGAATTGGTTTCTAAGATTAAACAGACTTGTGATTTACTAAGTGAATGTAGTAAACAACAGCCAGTTCAAAAGATACTTTCATGTTTAATGAAAAGAGTAAGTAAAATAGCTAACAGATAGTATTGTAGCATTATTATTAAAAAGCGTTATAATTTGTTAACAGAAAAATTTTTTTTGTTGTGACAGATAAATTATTTTATTTTAATCCTTTTATTGTGATCACACAGTATTTAACGGAAGAATAAAAAAATTTAAAAGTTTTTTTACATATATAACTTTATTGTCACTCTCTATGTTTTGATATAATTTTTGACTTAAAATAACATTTCAAGTACATATTAAAGTTTTAAAATAATATTTAAACTTTTATTTTTTTTCAGAGTTCAGAAAATTCAAAAAAAGTTAATGAAGTTAATGACAATGCTTCTTATCTGTTGTCAGACTTGCAAGTAAATCTTGATTCAATTAAAAAAAAAGAAGGTGAATGTAAAAACGCATCTGAAATAGTCCATAAAATGGACACCACTAAAACCTACGCAAATTTTGCAAACTGTATGCTTGATATCACAGAAAATTCTGATAGCTCTGAGAGTTCTGGAAATCCTGAAGATAAAGAAAATCCTAAAAGCCCTGTAGATTCCGACCCTGAGAATCCTGACAAACCCGATAATCCGAAAAACCCTGAGAATCCTGAAAGCCCTGAAAATCCAGAAAATCCTGAAACCCCTGAAAATCCTGGAAGCACAGAGAATCCCGAAAGTTCAGAGAATCCTGAAAATCCGGAGAATCCTGAAATCCCAGAAAATCCAGAAATTCCTGAAAATCCAGAAGATCCTGAGAATCCTGAAAATCCAGAAACTACTGAAAATCCTGAAAATACTGAAAGCCCTGAAAATCCAGAAAACCCTGAAAGTCCCGATGATCCCGGAACTACTGAGAATCCTGAAAATACTGAAAGCCCTGAAAATCCAGAAAACCCTGATAATCCAGAAAACCCTAAAGGTCCAGAAAGCTCAGAAACACCTGAAAATCCTAAGGATCCTGAAAGTGCAGAAAATTCTGACAGCTTAGAAAGCCCTGAGAGTACAGAAAATCCAGATATCCCTGAGAATTCTGAAAGTTCCGATGGCCCTGGAAGCCCAGACAGCCCTGAGAATTCCGATAGCTCAGAAATACCTGATAAACCAAAGAAACCCGAAAGTCCTAAAGATCCTAAAAGTCAAGAAAATACTGAAAGTTTAGAAAGTCCCGAGAATCCTGATGGCCCAGAAATCCCCGAAAATTCTGATAGCTCTGAGATTCCTGAAAATTCTGAAAACTCAAATAGCTCTGAGAACCCTGGAAATCCTGAAGACCCTAAGAATCCTGAAGGCCCGGGAAATCCAGAAAACCCTGTAAGTACCGTTAAGCCTGGAACCACTGAGAATCCTAAAAATCCTGAAAAACCTGAAGACCCTGAAAGTCCCGACAATCCTGGAACCACCGGAAATCCTGAAAGTTCAGAAGACCCTGAAAGTCCTGATAATCCTGGAACCACCGAGAATCCTGAAACTCCCGATAAAACTGGAACCACCGAGAATCCTGAAAGTTCAGAAGACCCTGAAAGTCCCGATAATCCTGGAACCACTGAGAGTCCTAAAAACCCTGAAAGTCCAGAAATCACTGAAAGTCCCGATAATGCAGAAACCACTGAAAATCCTGAAAACCCTGAAAGTTCAGAAGACCCTGAAAGTCCCGATAATCCTAGAACCACCGAGAATCCTAAAAACCCTGGAAATCCTGAAAGTTCAGAAGGCCCTAAAAGTTCAGAAAGTTCTGAGAGCACTGAAAATTCTAAAAACCCCGAAAGTTCGGAAAGCTCTGAAAGTTCCGAAAGCCATCATAGCTCCGAAATTACAGAAGGACCATCAAATCCAAAAAGCTCTGAAAGCTCAGGAAGTTCAGGAAACTCAGGAAGCTCAGGAAACTCAGGAAGCTCAGGAAACTCAGGAAGCTCAGAAAGCTCTGAAAGTTCTGAAAGTGGTGAAAATAATAAGAAATATCTGACCGATGAAGAATTTTCTTTGCCTCTTAGAATGCTTCAATCTCGTCTTCCTAACCTTAGATATCAGATTTAAAATTAGCATATTATTCTAAATAATATTAGTACTACACATATTGTATTGTATGTACACATATCCTGATAAATCATTAATTATAAAATATAATGCATTAAAATTGTTTTCCTTTTTTTAATAAAAATTACTGAAAACTAATAAATTGCTTATAATTGTTTATATTCTATACTAAAAAATTTAAAGAAATTTTATACGAAAGTTTAAAAACTATATAATTTAAAATTTGGCGAATTACTTACATATATTCAGAAGTTATTATAACTATGATTTTTGTAAAATGCACAAGAGAATGGAATGAAAACATTGCATATTTTGCCGAATTTTTCGTAAAATTTTACTATAATTATAAAAGTTGCGATTTATAAAATAATTGACTTTAGCACCTTGCAGTTAATTTTTATGGTTGTAAGAAAAATAATTTTCTAAAAATACATGTAAATCGGCTAATAATTTATTTAGAAGGTGCCACTCTAATATTCATGGTGAAATAATAAGTTTTTTTTATTGAAACCTAACTGCAGTAAACAGATTGACATAAAATCACTGCTATTACTAAATGTCCCGAACAATAAAAATTACAATAACAAAAACTACCAATTCTGGTTCAGATCAGCCAAAGGGGCAGTTAGTCGATAAGCAACAGCGCGCAAAGAAATATTTCTATAGAGGATAATAAGGCCGTCGCACACTTCGTTCCATAGACAAAAATCCAAAAAAAAATTTTGTCTCAAACTGCGTTTAAATACAGATTTTTTGAAAGATAAAAAGGTATCACAAATAAATATTTACAAAAATATTTTTTCTGTTTGCTTTTGCCGCCACGAGAGGGCGCTAAACTCAGAAAATTTTATGCAAAAATGACAGAAAATTGCTCTTTAGTTGTTTCACAAAAACTATTCTCAAAAATTCAGTTTATCAAAACCTGGTACAAATTTCGTTTTAAAGTACTTTGATATATCTGTAGTTAAGCTTAAATAAAGGATTTAGTATATGTTTGAAAAATAACTTTTTTTATTGCTTCAAAAAACAATTTTTTTTGTTAAAAATCCAAAATTTTGAATTGTTTAATTTTCTTAAAAGGCTTTTAGAGTAAATCCAAAAAATTTATAAAAATTATTTCTGTGCTTAATGAGGTTAATAAATGTTTTGCTGAAATTTGAAAATATAGTGTTTTGCGGCAAGCATTTAATAAATAACATCCAAATTGTTTTTCATCTTGGTATGCGTTGCGAACCGAAAAGCAAAAACTAGTACAGCTATATTAACAACGTAAATTTCGTTAGAAGTGGATTTAAAGAGCATAATTCGTAGAACAGCAACAAGTAGATTTGAACTTTGTGATGTTCAAAAAGAAATAAGTAAAATATCGGTAGTTCGTAAGTGGGGTATGGATGGTAGCTCCGGTCATAGCCGCTACAAACAAACATTTTAAAACGAAAACCGTACAGATGACTTTATGCTTTCCATAGCATTTGTGCCACTAAAGTAAGTACATTCGAGCATTTACTTAGTTATATCTATGTGCTATATATTTTAATGAATTTTAAATTAAAATTAATTTATATTTTTAGGAATGGTAAACTTGACATTTGAAAAGTAATACTGGATATTAAAACACCATCTTCAACGCGGTATTGTAGGCCTATTAAATTTGTTTTAGAAAAGAAGACCCCTGATCTAGTGAAAATATTTTTCGGCAAAATTTATGAGAAAATTAAAAATATAGAATGTGATGTTATTGAAATAAAGAAGTTTCTTACAAAATTCACTTTACAATGGTAGATGGTGCAGTTGTAAATGTTTTAAGCGTTACAAATTCAGCAAGTAGGTGTTTTATTTGCAATGCAAGTCCGACGGAGATGAACAGAATAAACCTTTCAAAAACTCCAAATGTGGACAACTACAAATATGGACTTTCAACGCTTCGTTGTTGGATAAGATTCTTTTAATGTTTACTACATATCGCTTACCGAATCCCATTAAAGTTTGGCGGGTAGATAAAGAAAATAACAAACAGTTTTTGGAAAACAAAAAACGAATTCGAAATGCATTCAAAACAAGTAACAGTGTTATATTCGGTCGTGTCGAATCTTATATACCCTTCACAACGTGTAGTCATGCAATAACAATTGTTTGTATGTAAGAAAAATTATATATTGAGTTAACGTATGTATGTTAAAAAAAAATAAGAAATAAAAAAAAAAATAAAAATAATAAATAAAATAAAATGTAAAAAAAACATTAAAAAAAAATTGTTTGGCTCAGGTGGGATTTGATGCCACGTTTACTATAGCCAGTATAACACGTTTGTATGTATGTATGTATGTATGTAGGTGTTGTTGTTGTGAAAAAAAAACGAGGTGGTAGTGGTTTTTTTGCTCAAATCTGAAATTTTAATACCTCACGCGGGTCCAGGCTGACAGAGCTTAATCGACTCTTTTATTCATAGGCTTTCAGAAAATATATACTTTATGAGGTCGGAAATGAAAATTGTAGAAATTTTACTCGGTGAAGGGTATAAAAAGAACCGGACTAATAATAGCTAAGCTAATAATAATATAATAATAATAAAAGCTCAGTCTGGATTTGGCAGTACTAATGACGAAAATACGTCTCGCCAATTTTTTTCTAACAGTGAAGCAGCGGTGGAAAGAACAGGAATTGATAAGCGACTTATTGACAATTTCGCATTGATATTGATAATGTTTAGTTCATGGTTTTAGAGGTTTTAGTTCATGAATGTATGTGATGCTATCGAGTTTTTCAATTTACCAATAGGTATTTACACATTTTATTTTATTTAAAAAAATTTAATAAAAAAACTAATTGGCTTTTTTCATTCCAGGGTATTTGTCTGAAGAAACATTAGAAGCCAACGATAGAAATGTAAGGAAAGTACGACTGTCTCATACCAGTAAAACGTATCGAGAAAATACAGATATAGATTTAATGGCATATTTGTTGCTGTCTTCAGATTATCATAAAAGAGGAACATTAAAACTAAAAATAAAATAATAAAATAATAATAATAGTGGTGTGTTGACATGGCACTTTTTAAATAATATAATTAATGTTTGAATTCACTTAGATAATCCTTTCTAGTTTTTTCCATAATTTTTGTCCTTTTAGAAAATATATGAATTTACAATTATAAAACTAATTATGATAAAATTTATTAGAAAGCTATATGTGCGAAATTTCATTATAACACTCTAATTCTGTCGGTCTTATGAGTTTTTAAATTTCATTAACAGAAGATTACGTGGCGTTATAGTAGGCGTGTCAAAGTAGTTTCTGCTGATACAATCAACTTAGCTATATAATCCTTTAGTCTTTCAAAATTATTTCCTTTCGAAGGACATTGTTTTTTGAGCTACTCTTGCTTTTCGAGCTATAACTCTGTTCCAAATATTCCAATTTAACCCATTTTCAATACCAAACAAAACCTTGTGTATAAGGAATGTTCTGGTAAAATTTCATGCTTTCAAGACATGGACAGACGGACGGTAATGGTTAGATCGTCATAATATGAAACTAGGACTCAGAAAATATGTACTTTATGGGGTCTAAAATGGATATTTCGATGTGTTACAAACGTAATGACGAAATGAATTTACCCCCACACCATTTTTTTGCTGATGGATTTAAAAATTAGTTTTTAGCTTTGCTGACAACTCACCAATACGTCGAAAGCTTACTGCGAATAACCCAGGGATGTTATCCGACATATGGATTAAACGATTTCAGAATAAATATTTAAAGTCGCAGCTAAAAGTTTATTCTCACCTGCTTTAAGGCGTAAAAAATTTTAGTTAGGAAGAGCTGAATAATCTTTTACATTTACAATTTTAAAAATTTTGAATTTTAATGCTTATTTCGCTTTCATTTATTTAACAGAAGTACATATTCGGTTAATTTAGCATTTACTTTATTTCGTAGTTGATCAGCTGCGAACAAAAACTTTAACATTATAATTAATGTTGTTTTAAATAAAGAAGTCATCAGCCGAAATATTCGATTCATCATAATCTTCTGGTGGAGTTTCTGTCTCTAATTCTTCAACTGTCGTCGTTTCAGGCTCAGGCTCTGTAGATTCAGTTGGTGGTTTAGACTGTGTTGTTGTCTTTTCAGTAGTTGTTGTTGGTGGTCCTTCTGTAGGTACTTCAGAGATGCCTCGTATACAACTATTGAGACCATCATATGCTTGAGTAGATTCCTTTTCGTAGGCTCGTTTTGTTATGTTAGTACATCTATACTCCTCAGCTTTAATTATATAGTACCGTTCTCGCAAGACGGCTAATTCTTGGGAAGCATTGGCATTAATGTCGTACATGATATGAATATTGGAGGCACCCTAAAAAATTAAAAGAAAATTTATTAATAAGATTAAAAAATTGGGTGTCCTAAAATAAAAGCTAGATTTTAAATACAATCAAAAAGTAACTCTTTTCTGGAGGTCTATTGGTTTTTTACTACACAATTTCAATAACTGCGATTGTCATATATGTACAAAGAGAAATAGTTGGAAAAAATAATTGTTGTTCGTTTTAATTATTATTTTATTCTTAAAAAAATTTGTTTATTCATTATGTATTGCCTCATTACAATTACAGTAGCCGCTCGGTTATATGAAAATCCAATTATGTAAACTTCCAGTATAATGAATAACAAAATTCTAAGGAGTGAACAGATTGCATATCTCTATTATGTGACCACCTTTGAACCATTAATTTTTTTTTAACGGTTCGTCTTATATAAAGTATGTTTTCCCCGAAATAAGTAAAGAGCCTGCAACCGTTGATTTTCAGTAATGTTTTGAGTGATTGTCTTTTGAGATCATTAGTGTTTGTAACATAGTGCATCAAAGATGAAGCGCAAGGTACATATTAACGTTATCCGGAAAAATTACATTTTGGCAAGCTTGGGCAAAGGCGTTACTTCTCTTGCATATAAGTAGATATGAAGTGGCCAAGTCAACAAAAAAAGGTGATATTGCCAGTGACTGCAAAATGTGAAGACAAAATTAGAAGGAAAACATTGAAAAAAGCAGAAATGCAATGGTGGAGGCGAAGCTTTTTCAATTTACTTATTATAAGTGAATTAATTTAAGCAAAAACAAAAAATATTTTAACGACCAATTGAAAGAAAAAAGTTAATTTAAGTAATAAAAATCGTTTGCATTATGTACTTATTTTATATTCTCTCGATTATGTGAACTTCTCCATTTAATGAACAGGCTCTGTTTGAATTAGTTCATATAACCGAGCGACTACTGTAATATAATTTATAGTAATACGTATTAGATATATTTTTCTTATTTTTCGCATTGTGCTTATACTTTGACACCGCATGTGTAAAACTTTGACTTGAGCATTTAAAGTGCTACCCGTTGTAGTCGAATACATGACCTTGCAAATTTTTCTTGGTTTCTTTGTCGCCACTAGTTCATATTTTTCCGTAGACGAATACAAAGAATCCCAAATTAATCAGTAGTATCTTAATACATATAAGGGCTAAAAGGCTAAAAAGCGCTAAGATTTTATTTTCCTTTGATTTGTGGAAACATTTTTTAATGAAATCCAATTATTCTTAAAATTACTTCAGAGATAATTTTGTAAATTTAGATAAATAAAAGGGTGTCGAAATGTCAGGTATCATTTTAGTTTTAATAAAAAAAGAGATTTTTTTTGAGATATGAAAATGTTTTTTTAGTTTATTACAAATAGGTTCCGGTTTAAACGAAAACTTATACTGGTCAAGTTAAAGTATGAATAAAACAAAATTGCACAATTTTAATAAATTATTTTATAATTATTTAATGTAAGTAAAAATATCATATAATTTCGCTAATTTTATTTTTAAATCAACAAAGTGGCTAATTTTGAGTTATTGAAGTGCGCCAAATCTAAATTAATACGAATTCATACTTCAAGCGTTCCCCGATAATCATTAGCGTCTCGGAAAAAGGTTTTTTTACTACAAAACTGTGTCTGTTTTTAAAGACTAACCAACATCTCCGTTCTTTTTTTCTCAAATATGTGTCTATAACCGCATAGAGATCTGTGCAATATGTGTGGGCTTCTAAAAGTTGATTTCAACTAACACAAGGACAGCCGACATTGCTCGTTAGACTCTCCCAAACAAAGGTTTCAGGGTAATATAACTTTATGAGGTCGGAAATGAAAGAAATTACAAATAGAATGACAAAGCTGGCGCCACAGGTGAATGGTATAAAAGAGTTAAATACAGTAACAAAGATAAATTTTCGACATTATGCCTACTTAACACAAAATGTTGAAGTTTTGATTAATATCGATAATTTTATACCATGTCGTTGTAAGTCAATACACCTTTCAAAAGTGTATTTTTGTGCAAATTTAAGAAATTTCAGTACAATATCCACCAAATAAGCCTTTTATAAACCTTGAATGTATTTATGAATTCGGCAAATAGTTTAAATCTAATGGTGTTTTCTTTTCTAACAAACAATGTTGCCCTCTTATTATTAAACACTTTTCAAAGGTCACCTGCAGAAAACACACATTTATAGCAAATTGAACTAAAATAAAGAAAAGTTTGCTTGAGAGAGGGCAAATTGAATATTTTCTGTTTTTTTTTTCTTTTTTAATAAATTGAATTGAAGTAATAAAAATTTCTGATTTATAACAATGAAAGAATAAACTGAAATGCATTCTGCGAAACCATTTACCCCCATCGATTGGAGTGTTAACTGTCGCAAGTTTTTATGAAATAGAAAACTTAAATTAAACACAAAAGTAGAATATTTAATACCTTCCCCAATCCCTAGAAGGATTCAAAATAGATAAACTCGAGCCAGAAATAAATAAATATGTATTGTTGTTTTTTTTTCGTAAAATTACTAAAAATCTGTTTTAACTTACCCCATTAATATAACACTGAAATATTCCCTCGACGGATTCACCATCATTATTACACTGACTCAACAAATCACAGGAAGACTTAGCGGAACTAGCTAAATCATTACGTTGGTCCAAAGTAGCGTCGTCGGCTTTAGTTTGGGCTGCTTCCGATTCGTTTAAGCAGGCCTTATAATTCGACTCGTAGTTTTCGGCAACTTTATTTATCAATGGAATATAGTAATTGAAACAATCTAAGGAGCGAGTAGGATCTTGACGTAAAAGGTCATTGGAGCGAGCCATAAATTCCATCAGACCAACATCCGAATTATGATTAATAATACTGGAACCATTAGCAAAAGTCAACACAACGGCAAGGCCTATCAATGAACTTAGCGTTTGTTCGAATTTCATTTTAAATCGAATTTGTTTTCGTTTTGAATTTTTTAAAACAACTATTAAAATAGTTTGATTGTCATATGATTTATATACAGAAATGTTTATGAACAAATGAATGTTTTTTGTACTTAATATTTTTCTTATAACTTACTAATTAAATAAATACTTGAAAGACTGTGTTATGGGACCTCTTAGCGAAATTCTCTATAAATTTTACAATATTTGTACCGGGTGTTTTTTATAGAGGTATACGGGTATAACTTTAAATTGGCTACACAATTTCAAATGGCGGTAATTGTTTCAGCTATCAAATGATTTGTATTTAATTTGATTTAACATTTCAACATAAATGACTGACGCCTGAACAACGCTTTCAAATTGTGTTAATTTATTTTAAAAATCATGGTTTTTTTCGAATTATCTATCGCACACTGCGTCCGTTTTACGGTCAACGTAATTGTCCATCACTTTTGTTTTATTGTATATTTAGGTCAATAAATAAAACTGCCGCATATGGATGATGATAACCTCAAGTGAATGTCGAGACAACGTTACATCCAGAAAAATTACAATCTGGTGTGCTTTATGGGCTGGTGGAATCATTGATCCGTACTTCTTTAACCCTTTGACGACCAGAGGCAAACATTCTTGCCCAGGGGTTTTCATCATATAATTGTTTCCGTAGGTGATCGAATAAATTTGTTCAATATTGGTTTACAGCAGACGATAGTGGCAACACAAATGTGGTCGGTGGTAGGTTCTTATCTGCCCCCATTTGCCCGCTAGGTGGCCTCAATGTTTGTCAAAAAGTCAACTTACTTTAGAGGGGTAGTGTGGAGAGACCGTAGGATGCATCTCTCTAAAACTAAGGCATATTTTGGCGGCACCTCTTACCTTTAAAAAAATATATTAGCCAGGTTTGTGTAAGTTTTGAGCTGCCCACAACTTTGCCAAACGTTTTTGGCAAGTATGTTTGCCTGTGGGCTGAAACGGAAAAAATGCATTTAAAAATAATCAAATGTTTGTTGCTTATTTTCATCATTATATGTATGTCTGAGTATACAGTCTTAAATTTTTTGGTGCATGTCTGTTTTTAATTGTTTATAATGAAATTTAATTGAACAAAACAGACTTTGTTTGTTATTGTTTTAAGTTGCAAGCTTTTTCTGCGCTGCTAGTGTCTTCGTTTTCGTTCACTAATTATTCGAAATCAATAAGAGAAAACGTATTTCGTGCATTACTATTTAATATTGTATTATTATAGTATTTCGAGTCCAAGAGGATAAACCGATAGAAATTGTTATCGAAGGCAATAATCCCGTAGAGTCTCCTGTAATTAAAAAGATCCGCAGTAGTCGTAACCTATTAACAGTTGCTGTAGAGGCTGAGCCAATTGCAACGACTTCTAATGCTTTAGTTATACTAGAAAAGCCAATACATTTTATACCACCAGATAAGACTTTCCGGTTCAGAGAGACGAGTGCCTATAAAAGCCCCGTTTTTACTGGATTTCAGGATTGCACTTATGAATATTCCCAAGTTTTAAAACCTACTGTAAATATACATGAGGAAATGCCATCAGCATATGATGTGTTTAATGCTGTTTGTAATTTTGAAGGTTAGGTTTTACAATTTCAACATACTAGTTCTTATTATAAAATAAGAAGTTTAATTTTTGGTTTCAGAAATGTGCATAATAATAGTGGAGTAGTCCAAACTGTATGCAAAAAGGTCGTGTTTTCACTCTGACCGTTTAAGAGTTCAAGGCTTATAGCGGCCTAATCATACGTTAAGCCTAGTAAAACTACCCAGTATTCGAATATATTGGTCCACAGATCCGACATTTCAGCAATCTCAAAGTGCAGATATCAGGACGCGGCCTCCCACCTATGGCAAATATAGTCGCACAAATGTATTTTGTACTATATGTAATGTATTCCTTTGCTTCACATTATCACGTGACTACTTTGGCGAGTACCATGTATAGTACTTGTTATTTTTGTTCAAATTCTTTGTAAATTATTTGTTTAATAGCCTAAATAAATAAACAAATATAAAATAACATACGTTTCAATAAAATTTTTTTTATAAAATAATTTTCTTTCAGCCAATAGGCAAATACATTTGCCAGGAGTAATATTTTTTTCTTGGATAAAAAATTCCCTTTCAACCCAGAGGCAACTATATTTGCCAATTAAAATGAGGGACAAAGCGAGGACCTAGAGGGCCAAATTTTTTTTACGTACCTATTATTGGTGCATATATTATGAAAATATAAAAAAATAAAAAATCGCTTCAGTAGAAAAAGTCCGGTCCTCAAAGGGTTAAAAACGCTGCTGGTCAGACCGTTACAGTTAATAATGACCATTAACGTTACAGTTAGTAGAGGCATGATTACTGACTTTTTCGTTCATTAATTGAATGTGCAGGAGCTGTGGTTTCAACATGTTACACAGCACGTGTCAAAATTGGTTTATTGAAAGAAACGTTGGGTTACCGCATAGTTTCACGTTTCGGACCCTTGAAATGGCCTCCAACATCGTGCGATTTAACGCCACTAAACTATATTCTGTGGGGATAATATAGCCCGAAAAGATAAGCACCTCCTGGTTACACTACGTCCGTTGCGGTCTTATGCCAGAAGTCATATTTAAATTATAATGTCAGATAATTATCTTTCGAACAAATCAAAGTGCATGTAAATTTAAAAAAATTATCTTTGTTTTATTCCATTTCCAAATAACATACCTCTAATAAAAACACTCTGTATATCTAAGCACTTGATTTCGCACTCGATTAATTTATTACTTATCGAGATTTCATAGAATTGTTTTATTTACGAATGTATTCTTAGTTTTAAATGGAACTATATCTACTTTTTATTATAGGTAATAGTTAAATATGGTTTAAGAATTATTTGTTTAATTTAGTGCATGTGCACATTTGCCAATAACAATGACTTTATTATAACGGAAAAATATTGTATGTATAAAATATGTACTTACATACATATGTATGTATGTATGTTTGTATATTTACTGCAAATTGAAATGACACCTAAAACATTTACATTTTACATAACAAAATAAATGAAAAAGTTTTTCATATAATGACAATATATTTTACATTGACTTAATCTTGATTAAACTTTCAATATCATAATTAAAAAAAAAAAAAAATTATGAAATTATTTCAATTCGACACCTAGTAGAATCCTGTGAATTCATAGTTTTAAAAACAAAAAATCTAAGCTCACTATTTTCATCGATAAAACTTCTTTAAAAAATTAGTCAACATATTTTGTTTTTCCTCAATACATGTTAGTTACATTTTAATGGGCGCAGAGTACCGTGTATTTTTAAAGCATTGAATTTATTGATATGCTATACAATATTTACCTGTCATATACATATGTTTAAAACTTTAAATAGGCTTAAAAATATTATGGTTGGCTTTCAATGGAAATATCGTAATTTTGGACGTCTCAGAAGTGTGTGGAAAATCTATTGCAAAAGGTCTAGTAGCATAAAATTTGCAAAAAAAATAAACACTGCAAAATGCTGATCGAGGGTCGCGCAGTCACGCGACAAGTGATGTTCAAGTTTCAAAAATTTCATGTGTCCCTAGATAATATTAAATGAATAATCTATTTTGTCCAAATTTCAAATAGGTTACTCTTATAACTATCAAAACAATAGACCATTTTAAGGTAACTTGGTCCGCTTGAAAATACAATATTTTGAAAAGTAGTAGTGGCCATTTCTTCAATATTTATTAATTTTGATGGAAAATAATAAAAATCTTTCTATATATATATAGGGTCTTTGATTACTCCCCAGCAAAAACTAGGTAATGACTTGCTCTTATTAAACAACATACTTTTCAATGACTAAATATTACATACCGCCTGTCTTACTAAGAAGTATTTTTGTAATATTTAACTTGATTTATAATGTGATGCATAAGTACTTATTTTCAGACAATTTGTTATTGTGAAATTTACTAGAATCCATACATATACATAACTTTTTTATAATTCTCATTTAGTTGAATATGCTTAGGATATAGGTAAAAATTATTTTGCCACCAGCGGCAAACCATTTCATTAACAAAGTGATGACTTAAAGATTTTCACTGATTTTTACACGACCTCTATCATGTTGAAAGCACGATAGAGGTCGGACCAAAAAATTTACGGTGCCCAAATTTTGACAGAATATTTTTTATATACAAGATTTGTTTGGTATTGAAAATGGGCTTAATCGGAATATTAGGGAGAGAGTTACAGCTCGTAATACAAGAGTAACCGCATCCTTCCAACATCGAATAAAATGGAATTGTGTCTAAACGCTTTAACGTAAATTCACGAAACTTCGAATATATATTTCCTTAGTATAAATTATTATATTATATATTTTTTCTTGAAAATTGCTTAAATTTATGCATAGGGAAAAGAGTTGTACATCAAAATGTTAAATGTTAATGTGTTAAATCACACGATCTAGGCGGCCAATTCTGGTCTCCAAAAGGCGAAATAACACGACCGGTAAATGACTGATGCAGCAATTGAATTGTTTCTCTGGCTGTATCACATGCTGACTTCAGTTCCTGAGTCAATTGAAGTTTTTATGCATGAAGATGCAAATCTTTCGTCAAAATTCGCTGCATAGTGGAGACACCAATTTACTGAGCTCGGTGTCGAATTAAGGTGGATGGAGTTTGAGCGACATCATCACGTACAGCTGCGACATTTTCGGTCCATCGACCTGGTCGAAGGCGCGTTGTTGTCTTTACATCACTAACAGACCCAGTTTCGGCAAATTTATCCATTAATCTCTTTACAATTGACTCTTTTGGAGCATTATTGTGACCCCAAATTGATCGCAATTTGCGAACTGTTGCCGCAAAACTTTCACCATTTTGGTAAAACAATTTCACAATGAGAATGCGTTATTCATTCGTGTAGCGCTCAATTTTTACTAACCTCGTACCTTCTACTAGCCAACAATAACAATTGTTTAAATGTCAAACAATGACACTTCGAATGGCGCCAAATTTAAAAATTGCGTTCTATTTGGAACACCCATTACAAAGAAAGTGATACATATTTTAGTATAAAGAGATTATTCCATAGCAAATACTGTTCATAACAAAATAATAAATTCTGTGCTATAAAAGTATACGCAATCGGTGGTAGTGGGTATAAAAGATTCGGCACAGCCAAATATAGTGCTCTTACTTGTTTTTAATATTTATTTGTTGTAAAAAAAATATATGTATATTGTGAGAACTACATAGCTGCCTGGGCTTTCGCCTCTTTTGTGTTTGAGAAAAAATTTATGCAATTTTGTTTTATAAGTTAAAGTGTTATTTATATTCTATTTAAGTTGAATATTTAAGGGTATGTGTCTCTTTTTCATCTTATAACCTAATTTATGGATGTTTTCATTCAGAATACTACCAACTATTCGCTTTTGTTAAAACAAGATATGATTTGGGCCATGGTTAGATTGTTATTACATTGCGGACATATTAATGGGCTGGAGTTCTTTGATAAAGGATGTTCATGTGTAAGTTTTGAGTGTCGCTAGTCTCAGTATGATAACAATCTTTTGTTGTTGTTTTATTAAGTTGGTTGGTTATATTTTTTTTCTGTAAAAAAAATAAAGGTTAACATTAGAATATGTCAAAAACTTGAATCAATGAAATCAATGTCAATTTATTACAAATTTGTTGATGGCGAAGTATAATTTGTACTTGCAGAAGTAGGACTAACTACAAAAAAAATATTTTTAAAAACGGTCTTCGATTATTAAAATTAAATTATTGAATTATGTTGGTATAGGAAACAACAAGTCGTAACTTTTTACACAATATCAATTAAGAAATTATTATTGCAAATACAGCAAAAGAATTTCGTGAATTCAATAAAATTCTAACATTAAAAAGTTTTAGTCAAACACAACAGCATTTTTTCTTTATTTATATTAATTAATTCATGCAATTGTCGTGGAATGAATACATTTTGTTCAAACACAATGAGTCAACTCTCAGTCAAGTGTACTGCGGTCGATCGCTGTGGATTAAAGAAATTATTTGTTCTACAGACAACAACAAATATTGATTTGTACTGATAGTAATAACAACATTTAACGTAAATAATTAAAAAAAAAAAAACTATAAAATTCTGCTTTGTTGGTATAAACGACATCTAAAATTTATTTTTGTAAAATACATACAATTGTTTTATGGATATTAAATCAAATGCATACATACATACACTTGTGGTTAATAACATTCAATTTATGAATTCAATGAAATTGTAAAACAAAAAACTCTTTACATTCAAGGTCAGTTTTTGTAATACTGCAAATAATTTTTATGATTACAAAGAAATAATTTTTTTTTACTTACATATGTGATCAAACAGATGTTATCATATTCATGCATTAAATCACTACAGGTGGGGAAGTTATAATGCATTATTATTTAAGTTTTTAACAGAAAAGAACAAATGTGAATGAATTTGCAAAAATTTCAAAGTTGAATAGTTATAATTACACAGGTATGTTCGGTAAACAGCTTTTTAGAGCAAAAAGAGTTACATTTTGATTCTATTAAAGAAGTTAAGCATATTCTGTTTTAGTATGGGAAGCAACTGATACCCTACAAAAATATAGGTTAAAAAAGGGGCACATATTGGCATATTTTATGGTCTAACGGAATAAAAAAAAATAATTATAATTTCAAATTAAGCTAATATTTCGAATCACTCAAGAAGACAGCCTCTTAAATATAATTCCTTAGGGGTTTGCAATTTCAATTCATAAGACATTCAAAGTTTGGTCTAGTATCCAACTTAAAGTTTTCGTGTTTAATCACCCAAACGCAGAACAATAATAAAAGTAGTATTCAAAAGTATCATGCCCTCCACACGTAATTTCATCCGACAGTTCCATGTAAGCTAGATGAGTTATCATCTCCGTGTGGCCTGTTATTATACTAAATAATCTTCAAAGTGTTAGTCATCTCAGTTTCAGAATCTTCTTCGATTTCTCAATATTTGTGTCACACCATAATATGTTTGTCACCTAACCGACAGCAGAGTATGTTGCAACTCTCTTCCTTAGCCCAAACTTTATTATTGTAATTCTGAAAGGGTTAAGCATTTTCCAAGGTGATGGTATTAAAAAATTATTCGATAATGGTATGATGGTTTGGTGTGCATATAATCTCTAGACGATCACATTTCGCATGCGAGTTTATCTTATTTTTACATTACAGGACATTACAAGATTAAACCTATTCTTTTACTAGGGTCTTGATAGCTGATAAAGTTAAGAATCGCAGCTTCGTTATCAGACTCCTTCATCCATTTAATGCTTTCCATTATTGAAAGCAGTATTGTGATCTGATAGACAGACGTGTTAACTTCTGTTTCGGCTTATGTCCTATAATTTCATTTCAGTTTGGCTACAAATTTTAGATCCGATTATATAAAGATCGATGGCTAGGGTATTTCAACAGCCATCCTTACATTGTTATTAGTCTAGTAGCGGCAAAATCTGTTTCATATTTCACCTAAGGCCGAATTACGGCATTCGAACGTGATCGAAATTGTAAAATTCTTATTAGAATCTCTATATCTAAAGCACAGAGAACTCGATCGTTCGAGTAAAATTTCGATCGTGATCGAATGCCGTAATTCGGCCCCTGTGACTCAATCTGAAAAATTTATAGTTACCAGCTGACCCGGAAAACGTTGTTTTTTTGCCTTATTAATTTTATTTCTGGGAAATATTTTTTACATTAAAAAATAACGTAAGCCATATGTGTTCTACGCAGATCTATCTTAGTTTTAAATTTCATCGAAGTCGTTACGTTATTTAGGTGAGGCATAAATTGTCTCTTGGAGTAAATCACCCTTAATATTTAGAAGTATGAAAAATATATGTTGACCGATTCTTAAACGTTTATTTCTGCATCGGCTAGACTATAAATTGTGTACAATTTTAAGAACAATACTAAAAACTATATCGATACAAGTACATAATTAAAATAAATTAAATAAAAAATTGGGCGTTAAAGTAGGCGTGGTAAAAAAAGTATCCTATTAATCATATCAGATTATTAGTTATATTATATGAAAATTTCAAAAAGATCGGTCCAGCAGAGTGGCCTACCTGAGGAGGCGTAAAAAAGGTGTGGCCTTGAGGGGTATAAAAAATAGATGTTAACCGATTCTCAGACCTACCCGATATGCACACAAAATTTTATGAAATTCGGTCAAGCCATTTTGGACCACAAACACCACGGCACGAGAATTTTATATATTAGATACTTAGTCAACAGCCATTGTTAATGTGGTTTTAATGACACTGAGGATTTTTATTATCCCTATTCACTTAATATGTTCAGCAAAAACAAATTAATACTGCTTTAACTCTATCTTTTATCCAAGACAATCACGAACAATAATCACTATAAAACGCGATGGAATAAATTTTTTTCGACAACACTAAACAGGCTATCAAGGTAAGTAAGAAAGTTATTTTTAATCATATATTTTTCTTAAGATCTCTAAACATATTCAAAATTCTTTTATTAATTTGAGAAAATTGCCAAAAATTTGCAATTACACTAACAATAAAACTGGCAATCGCTCTGCTATCTTTTTTGTAAAAGCCTCATATCAACTAAACGTAGGAAATGACATTTATTTGTCATTAGCTCAGCCCACTGTTAGTAAAATTAGTTATGGGCGCGATATATAGCACAACTTATGCACTATTTTTGTTTGTTTTTTAAATCATAGGTTTAAAGTACGCTACGCTCCTTTTGGGAGCATAAGGCTGCAAATCATTAACAACTTCAATCCACCTTTCCATTTCTAATGCTTTATCTGCTGTAATATAAAAATTATTGGTCCGAAACCATTAACACCAACAAGAATATTTAAATATATTTTGAATTAAAACGTTTTAAGAACGCCCCTTAGTACCTTTATATGCTTTTGACTCTAGCTGAATTCATTTTCGAATCCTACCACAGTTTCATCGCGCATTTTTGATTGGAACTACAAGTGTTGTGTACACTAAGAAGTATATAAGCCTGTATTCGTTAAAGGGGTATTACATCTAAACAGATAATGAAACAATCGTAAAAGTTTTACTAATAAAATTGAAAAAAAATTATCGCTGGTAATTTGCACTTTTAGTTGATAAACGAACTTTTTTTTACTAGTATATCTGTGTATCAAGCCATCCCAGCAAAAACGTTATGCAAAAAAAAAAAGACATTGAATGCATGTGCCCTACCCATGACAAAGTGGTTCAATTTAAGTGAATCATGAATAGTTTTAATATAAAAGTATCATTGAAGATCATGTGTTTATTCGAGTATATTAATCAAATATAATTAATTCTAAAAAGTGCATATAACGCGTGCATATTGGGTAAAACCGATTTTTCGTGAGTTAACAATGTTTGTTGACATGAATTATTCAAGATATTTAACATGAAATTGCAAGTATTTTGAAGTACATCATTTATGACAAACTATTTGACATTCAGGGAGTCATGAAAAATACATTCTTTTGCAGTATTGATAAAGAAGTCATCAAAAATGTCATTTAATTTGAACTAGTGCAAAAATTTTTTGCCCGAATAATACAACGTCGTAAAATTCTTGCGGAAATCTATATGACATCTAGTATGAAAAATGCATCTCTAGTAGAGATAGAGAGATTCTCTACTAAGTTGAATTTTTTGCATAAAAATATGTCTTATTCAAGTAAATTTGTTGGCACACAAAAACTTTGCTGGGATTTTATTTGCAAATAAAAAAATATTTATATGTATATAACGGTATATAATGTTAAGTTAATTACGTTTGTATATATGTATATTATCTATAATAATAAGGTAAATTAAGAATACACTGTGTTTGTTGTTATTGGTTGTTTCGTTGTTTTATAAATAAAATATACAATTATTTAAATTACATATGTTTTATAGTATTTAACTTAAATATTTAAAAAAAAATTTTCTTATACAAAAATTGCACATTTTTCGTTTCTCTTGCAACCTGTTAGAATTTAAAGATTATCTGCCTGTTCAACCCAAGAGAAATTTCATTCGTACAAATACGTTGAAAACAAGAACAAATTTTTAGTTTTTGTTGTTGTTTTCAATCAAGGTTGACAACCGAAACGAATATCGGTATCGGTATCGGTATGAAGTTTTTTATTACTTCGGTAACGGTATCGGTATCGGTATTTTAATTATAACGGTATCGGTATACCGGTATCAGTGCTACAAACCGGTATTGGCTAAAAATAAAAGATTTTGAACATATACATACATATTTAATTTTTATTTATTTATTTATTTAATTAACCAAAATATTAACTAAAGATTAACTTCTGTTCTAAATATTATATTTAGTAAGTAATATTAGAACACAAATTACAGAAATCAAACTCAAAAAATTTTCTGCAAATATTTTCCTTTGGTCGAGGCATTTTGCTCTTGTTATCATATATTGCTCAAATATTTTTTAAATGCTTTTAAATTTAGTTTGATCACTTAAGTTGTGCGCGTCACTTTTAATTGCTTCAAAGAATAGCTTTTTTCAGTTTTTTCAGTTGTAACAATACAAATTTATACAGGCGACCTTAGTTATACAACAAATATTATATGTTTCATTTTTTTGGTGCAAATTTGTTTGCCAGAAACAAAGAACAGCTGACACACTGCAACCACCTATAAAAATTCTCCTTGACAAGTAGCAAAACAATGGCAGTGTTGTCATCGTGGAGTGTGAAGGTAAAAAAGCTATTTCAACTAACACAATAGTGTTGAACATATAGAAATTTGATGCTATTTGCTTAATTGGTATGCATTTTAAATACCGAAACACTGAAATAATGATACCGGTATAATACCGGTATTAAGGGAAACAGTATTTGAATACCGGTATTTTACGCAAAAAATTATTTCGGTATCGGTATCGATACCGGTAATCGGTATTTAATCGGTATCGGTATCAATAACGGTATCGGTTGCCAACCTTGTTTTCAATACATTTGTACGAATGAAATTTCGCTTGGGTTTTCTTTCGACTTCGTTGAACAGGCAGTATATTGTCAATTAATTACATGTTAATATTATAAAGTTTAAAAAGAATAAAATAATATTATGATGACATTATTACGAAGTGCACACACTCACTAAGGCATAAGCACATTAAAACTTAAAAATATATATATGTATGTGAATGTGTGTTTATTTATGCTTAAATAAAATATATATTTTTGTTTTCGATATTGTTAATTTTAATTAGAAATTTTCTATAGAATTTAATCACTAGTGTAAAGTTGTATTCTGTTCCAAAACACACGCCTTCTAACATCGATCTAATGTATTATTTGCAGTTATGTTGTTCTTTTCTTTTATGTCACCCACTTATAAGCACACCACACTGTCAATCAATGTTTTTTTTTCCAGTTGTTTAGTGTCGATGTCGCTGTCAAAACATGCTGTGGCAGTGTGTCTAACATACTAACACAATGTTGCCAAAACTCTACTGCACTCTGTCTGGGCTTTTAACAGTTGTGACATTTTATCAAGCCCACTTCGTCACAATTCATGCATTTAAGTGCCACAAATTCAGCTGTAAAATGATTTCGATGCACCGATTTCTTTGAGCCATTACATGAGGGACATGGTAATAAACGATAACCACCGCATGTTTGACAGGTATACGTTGTTGATATTGACTGTAAATTAGACACAAATATTTGAATTACAATTGGAAGTTATTATGAAAATTCTTTGAAGTTCAATAAGTGGCTGCGGACAAACTAAAATTATAACGTACCTTGTAGGGTTTTAACAACTGTCTGAGTTCACCCGATTCATTAAGACGTTCAACTGTATCGGCATCCTGTAAAATGTTAAAAACATGTTTTACATTAAAATTTTTCGATAAGTTTATGTTAAAAGAAATTGCTATAAAATTGATTTTATTGATAAGGATGCTTTCAATTTTCTTCTTTTTAAAATATGTAATTTCGATAAGTTCTCTGTATATAGTAGTACACTTTTGACAAATTCATAATATGTACATGTGTATTTCAAATTTGTTGAAATAATTCCGGTTTGTAATAAAACTTTTTCGTATTAAAAAAAAATACAAAATATTTGTAATATTTTTTGTTTCCTAAAATTTTAGAAAAACTTTCTATTTTCAGTATATTCTATGACCAAATTTTAATAGTTAATTTTGAACTCAGCATTTACACATGAAAGTAATTTCATGAAATTCGCAATACACTCACATTTATTTTACCTTTCACTCAGAATTTAACGATTTTTTCAAGGCATTTTTATTCATCAGGCAGTTTTGATTCGTCAGCTGATTATTTATTTCTTCACTTATTTTAAATTTCAGTTGTCAAAGTCTATAGATAAAAAACAATTTTCTCTCTTCTCTCATTTATTTCAAATGCCAAACTTCATATTAACAAATATAAACAAAAATTTTATTTTTGAACTGCGGTTACCTGATGAACTAAAATGCCTTGTATGTTTTCAAGCATGTAAATTTTTACGTTTTCAAGAAAGTAAAGTGCCAAATAGATGAACACTGTTGCCTACTAATAAAACTTATAAAAATTAACAGGATTGTGGTAAAAAAAAACAATTGTATATATAACTTATTTTTGTATATATGAAAAGATTTATAATATTTCTTCTTCAAATATTTATAAAGAATACAATTAATGTACTTTTAAAACAATAATTTTATTAAAAATTAACAAAAATTATTTTTTTCAACTATTGCCTTTTAAGTTTGTGTATGAAATATTCTTAATCACTCTAAAATGTAGTAAAAAAGGGAGTAAAATTTAGGTCATCAATGTTCAATGTATAGCAATTATTGCGTCTTTAACTTGGACCGATTTCCTTGAAATTTTCACAGAATCTTTCTGTATATCTGGAAGGAACTATAGGCTATACTTTGGTTTGAAGTTGTAAGTAAGTCATCAAATTAAGTACGGTAAACTTTGACATCCACATGAATGTTTGGTTCAAAAATGGGCGGACTTTCAATAGTAGGCGTGGCCACATGAGTTAAATGCCAAATTTCGTATGTTTGGGAAACGATATCGATAAGAGACAAAAATTTTGCAAGAGCAACTTTGACACCCAAATAAACATTTCTGGAAAAAATATGTACATTAGAAATAGTGGGCGTGGCAGCTCTCATAGCAATTGAATACTAAAATTCGTATATTCGGGAAGCGATAACAGTTAGAGTACCCAAATTTTGCACGAGAAGCTTTGACATCTATATGACTATTTTGTTTATAAGAAATGGATGCTTTAGTAATAGTGGGCGTGGCACCTGTCATATGAATTAAATACAAAAATTCTTATATCTGGGAAGCGATAATAGTTAGAGTACCAAAATTTTACAAGAGACACTTTGACGTCTATATGATTATTTGAATAAGAAATAGTTGATTTAGCAATTATGTGGGGGGTGGCGAAGCACACCGGGTATTAGCTAGTATATTTATAAAGTTTAAAATAATTTTTTCTTAATCTCGTTTAATGTAATAATGGCATATCTAACACAAAAATATTATAAACTATTACTATTTTTATTAACCCTTGAATTGTTTGTATTTGGCAAGTGCATTAAAAAACGAACCTCAAAAATCAGAGGATTTTAAAATTAAGTTTCGAAAATGTTGCGAAAAATAAGCGTTTAACACAAAAATGTATTTAACAACTTGAAAGTAAATTTAAATTTTAAAAGTTATAAATGGCATAAAAGACACTTAGCAGAATAAACGAATTCCCCTAAAAAATATTTTGTATTATTTAACTCTGACATTTTAATATTTAAACAAAAACAACGGTGACAATCCAAATAAATACAATATGAGTGAGATAAACAAATTGAGTTTGTGATAAAAAAGAAGCAAAACACAGTTATTTGAGGCATAATAACAATACATTGGTGTTTCAAGATAAAAAATATCCGCACGTTATTTGTCATTATTTCCAAAACAAATAGAAAGTAGGCTGTGTAATCAAATCCTTATATGTTGAATATTTTTGTTAAATACTTCATTTGCTAAATTTATTATATTTTTTTTTATTTTTTATATGTTTTTTATAAAGCTATTCAAAATGCTTTAAATAACGGATGATAATAACTTAATTCAATAATTTTGCAGACATGGCACACAATGTGTTAAACTAATGCAAAGTGGAAATACATTATCTCACAAAAAAAGTGCGGTTTTGAAGATAGAAACGAGGTCTTAAGTGCAAAATTTGCTCCTAAACAATACACATGCAAAATTTTCACCCAAAGCAAACTAAGTATGAGATATTCTAAAAAAAAGAAAACCAATGAGACTTTTTTTATTTTATAATAAAGTCAATTGTGCATTTTTAAAAATACACAAAAAAAAATTGCAACAAGTTAAACTCTATGATCTCAATGCAGAGTTATTGAAGAGACATAAATGCATACATACATACAAACTAATGGAATAGGTTGCATGTTACATGAACAAGAAAAACTTTTTTTGGTGGCATCAAATGTTGCTGAACTTAAAAACCAACAAAAATTATAAAAAAACAGCAGTAAGTGCCATCATTATTATCATCATCTTTGCCATAGTTACTATTTATTAAACTGTGCGGTATAACAGTGTCTTTCATTACAAGTATTGAAAGTGAAACTTAAAAAGTGTTTAATCAACCAAAAATTTACTGAGAAAAAAAGCAGTATAAAATGTGCTTCATTTAAGCAAAAGGCCAAAACTATATATACAGTGTTGGAGATAAAAAACAAGTAAAATATTAAAAGAAGAACGTCAATGACAAATCTTAAAGAAACAAGTAAAAGCATTATATTCGGCTGTGTCGAAACTTTTATACCCACCACCAATTTGATGTACTTTTATAGCACAAAATTTATTATTTTGTTATAAACAGTAATCGCTATGGATAATATCTTTATACTCAAACATCACTTTCTTTGTATAACTTCGATATGCTGGTAGAATGTTTTCGTAAATTTAGTATTTTAATGAAAGTGGACTTTAAAGTAGGCGTGTCAATAAAGTTTCTGCCAATGAATACAACTTACATAGATATTTCAATATAGTCCTTTATCATTCCAAAGTCTTTATTCATAGAGAAATTATATGATTTTTAGATAAAACGTTATATGGAAGGTGGGCGTAAAAGTAGGCGTGTCAAATTTTTCTCCGTAAGAACAAAGCCTTGGACCAAAAAGCAATGCTTGCGAAATTTCAGGATCGTATATCAATTTTTGTCAGTTTTATTAGGTTTTAAGTTTTGAATAAACCGAAAAATACACTGCGCGGTATACATTTTCATACGTTTTGATCTATAACTCCTTTCTAAATGCATAGATTTAAGCAATTTTCAAGGAAAAATATTTTTTTTTTCTGGACACAATTGCATTTTATTCGATGTTGAAAGGACATGATTTTTTTGACCTACTCCTGCATTACGAGCTACGATTTAGCCCATTACTAAATAAGCCTTGTGTATAAGAAATATTCTGTCAAAATTTGATCCACCTTGGTTTTTCGGTCCGACCTCTATCGTGCTTTCAACATACTGACAGACGGACGGACATAGCTAGATCGTCATTAAATGAAACCCCGTATTCGTAAATGCCTTCCACCAACAATACAAGACAAAAATCTATTTGTTTACGAGAAAGAAGATGATACCGGGGTACAGCTTCCCTTTTTTCGTGATAAGACAATTCGAATTAACAGAAAAGTTAAATTCCTAGCTGTAGTACTTGGCTGAATTCTATACTGGTGATACCGTATTTAGAGAAGAGAGGAGAAAGCTGAGAGATTTTAAGCCCTTTGTGGATGACACTACACACAAGCATACTGCGACCGGTCCTAACTTATACATCGATAGCGTTTTGTACATTTTGAGAGAAAAAGGTTAATGTAAAACCCATTTTGAAGATTGAAAGACAGTGTTGCATGCAACAATGGCCTTGCTTAAGCGGGGTAAGCCGAATAAGATGAAGTAATTAGAGTAAAAAATACCCAAGTCATCGATCTTTCTACGAAAAAAACGATGACTATTGACCGAACTGGAATGGGTCTGTATGTTATAAGAAAAAATAGAGGTAAATACTTCTATCTATCAGACACAAAATACTTCTACTTTTCTAGTCCTGGATTATTATTATTGGATTATTCGTATCTTTACCGACAGCCAATCAGTCATCGAGATCTTAACAAACAAAAAGTTAATTCTCGAAATGTCCATCAATGCAAGATTGAGGTAAACTCTGATTATAATCGTCTAGAGGTAATTTGGATAACACGCCATTATGTCGTTATAAAGGAGCCGACAAATTATCCAAAATAGAAAAACTTTAAAATACTTAACTCTTTCGGCGATTAAAAACTTAAAACTTAAAGAAGGAACACATGAGAAAGTGACATAATACTGCTCTCGGTTAAGCGACGAACATACCATGGAGTGACCAAAATCTTGAGAAAAAAAAGAAGAAATTGAAACTGAAACACTTTAGAGATTAACTTGGTAAATAACAGATCACACACTAAAATTGACGAGAGAACATTAAAGCGGACAGTACACCGAACCTGGACTACCTAAGGAATCTAAATTGGAAATCCAACAGAATTACATTGAAGTGAATAAGTTCTAGTTGAGATATTAACTGGATTGGGATTATAGTTTTATTAGGGAAATTTCATTTCCTTAGAGAGCACAATATGTCAGTTGGCCATACGTACATAAATGTAATTGATTTTGACTTTTAAAACCCTCCTTTCAATCTAACCTTATCTAAGAATTAGTAAAAAGAAATCAATTCCTCATATCTGCATAGTCTTTCTCATTTTTTCTTCCTTTCACACTGTAAACAGTATAACTTTGGGCATTTTACAATATTCACTAAAAACTTTTTTAACTAAATAAATTTGTCATATAATTTTTTATTTGTACAGCATTTCAGATAATTTTTAAAAATATAAATTTTAAATTTCTAAATAATTAAAAAAAGTGCTCGAGAAACATTTTTGAAACAACATTTTTGTTTTAAGACTTGTGCTGATGACTGTATATATATATATATATATATATATATATATAACAATTAAACAACAACAATTCCAACCTTCATTTTAATTAACTTGATGTTTTTTATTGTTTCTACAAGTAACTGTTGTCACTACCATCAATTGTGTAGATGATAGAAAATTTAACAAGAAAATGTTTGTTTCCATATTTATTTAACATTATCTGTAATTTTATTTGTCCCTTCTTTTTCGTTTTTATATTAACTTTATTGCTAAACTGCAGTTTCAGTCTTATTGTATTAAGAGTATGTGTATTAACAAAAATAAAAAAATTGACTTAGTTGATTGATAAAATGCGGGAGCTAAAAACGAAAATTTATGACAAAAAATAAAGTCCGGTCTATTTCGTAAAAATACATGACCACAACAAGACAATCAGATATCTCCTTATAAAAATGCCATTTAACTATCAGCTTTATTGGAGAAATGTGCTTTCTAAATCATAATGTTTTTCAGGTTTTTAACTTTTACTGTAAATTTATTATTTATTATTTAATATTTATTATGTTAGCATTGGCGGTTTATAATGTAAGAGATGATTTTAAGAGTTGTAATACGCACTATTGTTAAATGTAAGTTTATTTTTATTTTACTCATGAGTTCAGTTCACTTTCGTGCGAAATTTTTTTTAACATGTTTGTAAAAATGATGCATGAATTTATGTATACACTCATAAAAATTGTTTAAGTAAATTTTTAATTAAGCCCTGTGTAAAACAAGACATACCAAGGCGAATTCAATCAGGTGATCTCTTCCCTACAACAACACTTAACTACATGTATTTTGTTTTTGTATATTTGAACCTAATTGTCAAAAAATTTCTGACTAAACACAAACAAACACACATTTGTTAAATTTTTTTTAAAGCAAATTTTGCAAGTCACACTAAAATTAAAGAATTTTAATGTTTTTTTTTTTAAACTTTATATATATTAATATATTTTGCACATCATTAAGTACACGAAACAAAGTTCCATACCCTGAAAATATTTTTTCTATACATCGCGCAGGAAGGCATTATTTCACGAAAACTTTTACAATTTCTTAGGGCCATTATTACAACTGGCCTATTTATTCTGAATTCAAACTGTTTTATCCATAGAAATAACTTTTTTTTACTTTTTAAACATTTATTAGAATTTTCAGGCATAAAAACACAAATTTTGACATTTTGTTCTTAAACTTCGTTCACAGCTGATGAACAGCTGGGCTAAAGAGTTCACCTTACATGAATTCGCCTTGAGACATACATTTCGAAAATGTTAAGGAAACATAACAAGTAAGAGCACTATATTCGGCTGTGCCGAATCTTTTATACCCACCACCAATTTTGTGTACATTTAAAGCACAATATTTATTATTTTGTTAATCGCTATAGAATAATCTCTTTATAATAAAATATGTATCACTTTCTTTGTAGAGAGTGGTTAAATTTTAAGGGCCCATGTTTAAGGTGAACCACATCTAAACTTCAACTTTTTTCTTGTATTTCATTTGACATTTCTCAATCTCAGACTAACTCAATTTGAACCGTGGAAAGATACGCAATCGAGCAACGCTTTTAAATGTTAAAGATTTTTATAAAAATGGGCGTTCAAATCAAAATGCATTTTGTGCACTTCGTGATTCTTTTGGTCAACATAATCGTTTGAATTCGTCCACAATCGTGAGAATTGTAAAAAATATTTAAATGTCTGCAAAGCAGGTCTGTATGAAATTTGAAAACATCTGTGAGTGCCATCTTAGTTCGTTGAATAGGAAACATTACTGTTTTTCACGATAACGTGGCAAAAGAGCAAGCAACCTCGACTCATCATCGTGCCCAACAGTCGAGCATCAACAGTGTTATTGAAAATTTGGACTATCGGATCGTGGTGTGCCGCCTAGGTTGGGGGGCCTTTTGGCCGATATTTTGTTCCATACATAATTGAAGCATACAAATATTATCATTATAAAAATAAATGATAATAATTTCATAATAATTTTATTCAAAATCAACATAGTCCCTTAAAATAATACCACCCATTATAACTTCGGTATGCTAGTAAAATGTTTTCGTAAATTTAGTCTTTCAATGAAAGTGGCCGTTAAAATACGCGTGTCAATAAAGTTTCTGCTAATAAACATAACTTAGATATTTCAATATAGTCCTTTAGTATTCCAAAATCTTTATTCAAAAAGAATTTACATGAATTTAAGAGGAAGAAAGTGAATTTAAGGTTAAATTTTAAGGGCCACAGGGTGATTTAAAATATACATTCTCTGCATTTTTCTAAAACGGGAAATTTATTAGTAAGATTCTGTTTTTTAAACTTCTATAACATTTTGCTTTTAAAAGACTTTCAAACGAAATAAGTTTTGTATAATTTTAAAATTTGTTAGTCATTAGTACATGAAATTAAAGGGCCAATTCAAAGCAGACTCTCATATTGTACTATGTCATATAATTCATATTAATATGACTAGTGACTTTGAACACCTTTTGTTAACAAATTATGTATTTAATACAAGAAAGAAGACAAAGAGATGACGCTGTTAAAAATTGTATGTATACAGGAAAGAAGAAAATAGAAAATATTCTCTGAGAGGTGAGAAGCGAAGAAATTCTCTCTGAGAGACAGTATGGTTAAAAGTAAAACATAAACAATTTCTTATACATAGGAAACAAATGTGTAAAGTCATATTATTTTTTTTGTATGGAAATTACCAACAAAAATTTTATGCATGCATAAAATAATATGAAATAGTACAAATATGACTGATATGCAACCACTTTGAATTGGCCCAAATTGTTTATAATGTTTAGAGATAATTTTTTTTACTTAGGTCAAAATTTTCCTAAATTCCCATTTTTAATAGAGCATAACTTCAGGAGAACATAAGCATAAGTTGTTAGCATGCCATCTAGTAGTTGCTAGTAGAGTCATCTATCTTATCATCTTTATCTTATATTTAGCTACAGTACAATAAATGGCGCAGTGTAAGATGAATAAATGCTAATATATATGACTAATATATTTTTATAAAAATTTAAGGAAAATAGTGTGCGTGGCACATCTTTTTTCCGGTATAACGAAGACTTTGACCAAAAAGCCATGTTTGCAAAATTTCAGAATCGTACATATAGTTTTGTCAGTTTTATTACGTTTTAAATTTGAAATATACACTGTTCGGTATAAATTTTCGTACATTTTTATCTATTACTCTTTTCCTAATTCATAGATTTAAGCGATTTTCAGGGAAAAATATTCTTTTGACTCGATAAATATATATTCGAAGTTTCATGACTACGTTTATGCGTCTGGACACAATTCAAAAGTGAAAAGTGGGCGTTATAGTAGGCGTGTCAAAGTTGTTTTTGCTAATGAGTACAACTTAGGTGTTTCAATATAGTCCTTTATTATTCCAAAATCTTTATTAATAGAGAAATTATATGAATTTTAGGTAAAACGTTATATGGGAGGTGGCCGTAAAAGTGGGCGTGGCACCTTAATTTTTTGGCATAGTAATGAAATTGCCTAGGGGGATAGACGTAGCAAAATTTATCATCATACCTCTAATTTTATCGGTTTTATGAGCTTTTAAATTTCATTAACGGTAGATAACGTGAAAAGTGGGCGTTATAGTAGGCGTGTCAAAGTTATTTTTGCGAATGAGTACAACTGAGGTGTTGCAATATAGGCCTTTATTATTCCAAAATCTTTATTAATAGAGAAATTATATGAATTTTAGTTAAAACGTTATATGGGAGGTGGGCGTAAAAGTGGGCGTGGTACATTGATTTGCCGTTACAAGAAAGCGTATCACCAAAAAGCAAAGTGTGCAAAATTTCAGAGTCGTACATCCAATTTTGTTGCTTTTATGACGTTTTTGTTTTTAAATATACCGAAAAATACACTGTGCGGTATAAATTTTCGTACATTTTGATCGATAACTCCTCTCCTAATGCATAGATTTAGACAATTTTCGCAAGAAAATATTGTCTTTACCCAAGAAATATATATTCGAAGTTTCATGAGTCTACGTTAAGGCGTTTTGACACAATTCCATTTTATTCGATGTTCGAAGGACACGGTTTCTTCGACCTACTCTTGCTTTTCGAGCTATAACTCTCTTCCTAATATTGCGATTTAGCCCATTTTCAATACCAAACAAACCTTGTCTATAAGAAAGACTCTGGCAAAATTTGAGCCCCCTAGCTTTTTCGGTGCGACCTCTATCGTGCTTTCAACAGACGGACAGACGGACAGACGGACGGACATAGCTAGATCGTCATAAAATCAAACCCCGATTCAGAATATATATACTTTATGGGGTCTAAAATGGATATTTCGATGTGTTACAAACGGAATGACAAAATGAATATACCCCCACCATTTTTTTGGTGGCGGGTATAAAAATATTTCACTAACATAATTTTGTTGAGTGTACTTACCCTTTCATCTGACTTATTGTAAAATAACTTTTAAGGGGTCATTGATTTACTATGTTTTTTTTTTCTAAATAAAACCAAAAGGTAATACTCAAAATACATGCTGTAGAAATCACATAATGAAAATGTTACCAATTTAATAATGTGAACTTCACGTCAAACGGGACAGACAGTTTTTAACATCAATGTGCCAAATAGACCAGTTAATTACGTGAATACGTGTAATATATATAAATATGAATATATAAATAATATATACATAGTACATATGTATTGGTGCAAGTATATTTAATTTGATTACGTACATACATATGTACACAAGAGTTTTTGTTTGAATCGTAATTTAACTTTAATTATAAAATGTGGCAAATTCATATTGAATAGTGTTAAAGGGCCAAATTATTTAAAATGGTTGAATTAAAACATAAAAGCATTTATATTTCACTAAATGCAACTATTATTACATCAGTATGTTCAATTAATTAGTTTTTTTAAACATATATTACGAAATTAAATTGATCAATCCCAAATTCATCAATTGATTTGATTTTTATGGTAACTCTGAGGTGGCAACATTCAACTTAATGGGTCCAAAACAAAAATTAAAGTTTGTATTTTCATAATTTTTTAATTGAAACATTTTATTTTTTGCTTGCTGAAAGAAGGGGACTACCGACAAAAAAAAAGTGCTTTTAATCGTTTTTTATGTGTTCTAAAGGCAACAAAGTTATAGAATTTATTACAAAAATCAGCTGCTGGCTTATACATAGAAACTTATGTAGTTTCTTATGAAAATAGTTAATTAAATTAACAGTGCTCAGACGTAATTCAGCAAGCGCAAAAAATTATAACCGAATTTTTTCAGTGGAAAATATCGAAAAACGAAATCTTACAGGAGAAGTTTTTTTTAACTTTAGTTCTAGTTTGTTTAGGATTTTTTTATGAAAATATAAATGCAGACTGCCAGCGATCTTATGCAAATTCTAGATAAGTTTTACCTTAATTTTCAATATAGAAATTTTTTTGTCCGTAATGTTAATTTTGTTGTCGACATTTCTAACAGGTAAGACTAAAATGTGATTTCGCGGTCAAATGAAATGCAGAAAAAAAACTTGACGTTTTGGTGTGACTCACATTGAACATCGGCCTTTAAAATTTAACCACCCTTTACAAAGTTATTTTGACCACATCGTTGCTTAGCCTAGATTTCATGTTATTCGCCACTTTTCTTTATTATTTCCAACGCAATCTTAGATTTTAAATTTTGAAATAGTTAAATGTATTCCAATAGTCCAATAGTTTAATTTGATACCCATATTGATGGAATTAGGAAAAAAATGGCCGCCATATTGTTTAAGACTCCATCATGGATTTTGCACTTTTTTAAAATAATTAACTGTATTCTACTAGCCAAGACCATTTATTTGATATCAATATTGTGGGGGTTGAAGGGGACGAAGCCGTTATTACTATATCTGACCCCTATAGCCGCCATTTTATATAGGACGCCATCTTGAATTTTTACTATTTCATAATTCATTAAGGGGATTGAAGGAGTTATATTTTGATACACCAAATTTGACCCATACATAAATTTATTGTCCGCATTTTGTAGTGGCAGCCTTCATGGATTTTAATTTTTTATAATGTTTGTAAATTTTGGGATAAATAAACAAATTTCTGCCTATAACTTTACCAAGTGACAAATTTAATTAAAAACAAAAATAGTCCTTACATATCTCCTTTCAACAATATGGCATTTAGAAAATTACATTAAAATTTTAGCTGTAAAATCCATTTTGTTGAGCTTGATTTTCTTGATTACAAAACGTGTGACATAAGTTTAATAGAATCACTTACTAGCCGATTGGTCCTATGGTAATGTGCCGTTCGCCTTATTTAAACTTTAATTACGGTGGACATTTAATGCAAGTGCTAGTGCTTATTTCGTGAATGGTAACACTTAGCTCATGTCTGATTTGACAGATAATTAGTTTTATCCTTCCGCTGAACGAATATGTTTGTGTATACGCTTGAACAACGCTGGGATATATTGCGACATTACTTTTGCCGAGTTTGCCAAAAAAAAATCTTCTTTTCAGATGAAGCTCATTTTGATCTTGGCGGGTATGTAAACAAACAAAATTGCCGCATTTGGGGCACAGAAAACCCGCACGCATATATTGAAAAGCCGATACACCCAAAACGAGTCACTGTTTGGTGCGGATTTTGGTCCAGTGGCATAATTGGGCCATTTGTCTTCGAAAATGAGCAAGGAGTGGCCGTAGTCAATGGCGATCGTTATAGGGCCATGTTGAACGAATTTTTTTTCACAAAATATTTAGAGGATGTTGGCAACATTTGGTTTCAACAGGACGGCGCTCGTGCCACACAGCCGAAGCTACACTTTTTTTATAACATTTTTAAAAGAAAAAAAGTTTTTTAGCGGACCCTTTATTAAAAATTTTCATCTCCTAGGGCATTTTTTTAGCAAACTCAATTACAAAATAAACCTTAACTAAAAGCTAGTTTGTTCGACTTTTGGTCGCAACGTGCGTACTAATGAAAAAAACTTTTATTTCAAATCCTATCTCACTAATATAAAAAATATTTTTCATGTTTAAATCTTTTCACATTTTTATTCAATCACGCAAAAAGAAGACGAAATAAACGGATTTGTGTGAAATACTACATAGTATCCCCCAGGGTAAATAAAAACCATCTTTATACATATGTATAGAATAATATATCAAAAAAAAACAATTTTCTCAATATATTTCTTTTGCGTCACAATGAAAAAAAAAACTCGAATTATAAATTATTCACCACATCAACAATAATGATGTGAAAATTTGTTCAAACGAAAAAATATTTATTAAAGACAAACAACAGGTGCATTAAAAGTTATGCTGCCAACAAGTGCTCACACTGACTTCAACTTATTAAATGAGCTAAAGCAATAACAATTTTAATACAATATTCCGTATAAAATTTATAATAGAAATTTGCAATAAAAAGCCGTTAAAAAAACTTGACTAAACTTTTTGTAATAAAAAACATTTTGAAATTGTTTAAAAATTATAAATTTAATGATCAAAATGAAACCAAACTAATTTACAAATTAATGATATTTAACCAAATAGACAATTAATATTGCTAGACAAATAGTAATTGGTAACAAGGAAGGTGTAAATATGGTGTACAATACAAAAAAAAAAAAGAAAGTGATAAATCTTTCAGACAACATAAAAACAAACAGATAAAAACAAAATCACAAACACTGGAATTGGGGAAATTATTAAGTTTGAATATGTATTTTTTTTCAAATTTATATTTTAACTTGGCTATATTTTAATAGTGGCTCACTTTTTACAGGCCTTCTGGAATGCAGACATAAATGAACTATGTATGAAGTATTAGTATATTTTAATTTTTAATTTACCATCAAATTATATTTTTAAATATAAACAAGAGTGAATGTATTTTGGCCGCAGATCAATATCAGTAAGTATAATAAATTAGCATAACCGTAAATAAAAAATAACTTAAGTTCAAACATCTTCATAAATCTAAAACAAATAAACAGTACCATGAGGAGGATATAATTTGACATAAGACAAATGAGGAGCTGCCAAAAACTTTTGTTTCTTTTTTTGTTTACTCTCAAATATTCAAAAACAATCAATTAAGCTTTTGTACAAGTTTTTTTTTTTGCAAATTAAATAGTTTTTTTTTTTGGTTTTTAACGCTTTTATTAGTTTCACCTGTATGCAAGCGCACATTCATACATATTGGGGAGAGAAAAAAAGGATATTTATTTGTAAAAAGGTATGAATAATTTAAATTGTATGTGCATATGTCATATCATTATAATACTGCTTTGTAGTTATTAGAAGGCATTACAATTTAAAACAAGTAACAGTGCTATATTCGGCCGTGCCAAATCTTATATACCCTTCACAACGTGTAGCCATGCAATAACAATTGTTTGTATCACCACCATTCATCTCATATAAAATACGTACATATGTACATGTAAAAAACATGCATATAAAAACATATTATTGTAAAATTATAATTGAGTTTACGTATGTCTCTTTCTAAAATAAAAATTACAAAAAAAATGAAAAAATATATTAAAAACAAACAAAAATTACAGAAAAAAATATTAAAAAAAAATTAAAAAAAAAAAATTTTAAAAAATAATTTAAAAAAAAAAATTCAAATATAAATAATGTATAAAAAAAATTGTTTTTTTTTGGCTCAGCTGAGATTCGATGCCACGTTTTTTATAACCAGTATATATGTATGTTGTTGTTGTAATTGTGAAAAAAAAACGAGGTGGTCGTGTTTTTTTGCTCATATCTCAGAAAGTTATAGAGCGATTGTGCTGAATTTTAATAGCGATTCATTCCCGGATATTTCCAAGAGATTGATACCATACACAGATCCGGGGAACATATAGTTGCTTCTAAAAGTTGATTTCAACCAACACACGGACAGACGGTCAGAGCTTAATCGACTCCTCTATTCATAAGCTTTCAGAAAATATATACTTAATGGGGTCGAAAATAAAAATTGTAGAAATTACAAACGGAATGACAAAGCTATATATGTATACCCTTGTACCCTTGTACCACAGGTGAATGGTATAAAAAGTAGTTATTTTATAGCCTTTTTACACTTGCTCACATCTTTCATCTTTCATCAAATTAACAAGATGTTAACATCTTCCCATATTAATTGTACGTGTTTGTGTGTCAACATATCTCAACATCTTTTAAAGATGTTCCTAAATCATTTTGTTCCACTCAACATCTTTCGATTATTTTAGTGTCTTCAATAGAAAAAAAAATATTGTTGCAAAAAATTGCATCACTAGAAAAAAATTACAAGTTAATTATCTTCATTCTCTAACAAAATCTGCATATTGTTATAATAATTGCTCTCCAAGGGCAATAATTAATACAATTAATACAGAATTTTTAAATCCATTTTTTTTAATTTTTAATATGCGCAAACATGTAAAATAAATATTATGACAGATGAAAGATGTTGCAAATGTAAACAAGTTTTTTTCATTTTCAACATCTTCCACGCATTCCGCTAAGGTGTGAGTAAGTGTAAAAAGGCTATTATGGTTATAGTGTACAATAGTTATTAAATTCTTATTGTATTATAAACCACTAATAAGAATTTGTATTTATAAACGTACAATAACACTTTTATAGTTATTAAATGTTTGTAGTGATTTTATTAGTATGTATGGCAACGCTTTTTATATTTAGTTGTCATTTTATTGTTAGGGTGCTTATAACTACTATAAGATTTACCCGGGTATCAAGTAAAGGTAACATTTTTTATAAAATTAAAGCACAAAAATAACATCGAAAAAATAAAAAGTATATAACTTTGGTATATGAAAAATGTTGAGCAAAAATTATAATACAAACATTAATTATTTACCTATTTTGTTAATAACAATAAGAAAAGTATTCGGGTTAAAAGTTTGTTTACGTTTTTCTTACATCACTGTTATAATTTTTTAATTTTATTTAATTTAAAAAATGTTAAATTTATTATTTTCCTTTGTAAAAATTACACCTATCTATATGTCGAAATCAATTTTAATATTTCAATTACTTTTTCTTAAATTTTTTTTACAACATTTCTTTAAAAAATGTTTTTAACGCAAATTATGCATGAAATGTCGCCTTATTTTTGGTTTAAAGAAGAGTAAATCAAACAATAAAATTTTTGATTTTATAAATGGTTTATAAAAGGTTTATAAGTCTTTTAATGGTTTTTGAATGCAACAATAATGAATTTTGCTTATAAACGAGTTATAAGCCTGTTATAAGTTTTTATACATATGGCCGTAAGCCTTTTAGAAATATATTAAAGGATAGAGTGTATATACACTTTTTGGAAAAAAATGATTTATTACAAAATTTTGCCATGTTATGTTTCTTTAAAATACGATTAATTTATTTTTTTAAAAATAAAAAGCATTGCTAACTTCAAAAAAAAATTCTGTAAAGATATTAGAGCAATCTAGGGTGGGCAATAACCCCATTAACAGATTCTTCACTTATGCCAGATCATCAGTAGATCTGATTAAACCCAACAACCAATAAGCAAAATTTTCACATTTTACAAATATTATAAACTTCAAACTTTTCTAAAGATACTACCGCAAACGAATATATTATTCCTCAAATGTTTTCAAATTAAATCCAAAGTTAAAATACATATATTTCGTAGCTTTAAGCGTAACTGCAAAAACCTGAGATTCTAGTGTTCTATTTTGCCTAATATTTTCCAATACATACATATATTTGTACAAAAATAAAATTATTTCGTTCTCAAAGCTGAGTGCATTAAACTTAGTTTCAATTAAGAAAAAAAAATGCAGCAGCATCATCTTTCAAGAGATTGAAAATTAAAAAAGAAAAAATAATAATAAAATAAGAGACTGAAACTCATACTTCTAGTTTTTCCACAAAATTTTCTGTTTTGGGAGGCAAGTTCGTTGGCTGATTGTTTGTAATAAATTTAGTTGTTTTTGCTGTATGTATTAACAAAAATTTGGAATTGGAAGCTTCTGTTAATATATTTCTTTATAATCATACAACCATTTTTTTATTCGTCTTATATTTAGTCAACCATTACATTAATCTTTGGTGGTATTTCTTGACTAAAACTTGAGTTTCTCAAAAAGTAACGACTATAAAACAACATAAAACTATCAAAATGTCATATTTGTCTCATAGTTAAAGTGTTTTTTTTTTTTTTTTGTATTTCACAGTCTCTTTAGCTTATAAAATAGTTATTTAAAAAATACTAAAAAAAATTTTCATGTAAACTGTACGGCTTGAATTATAATCTATGTACAACTTACACCAATATGTTGGCCTTCTACATATAATTGAGGTACTTTTATAATATCCGAATGCATGCGTTCTTTGATTTCTTGCTGGTATTCCACGCTCATAAAGACATCACGTTCTTCAAATTTCACCAGCAGCGTTCTTAAAATTTGCTTAACATTTGAACATTTTGCATAAGTATCACGTATGATTCCCATACTTGTTGTGTACAATACCACTTTGCCTGAGTCTTTTTCTTTGTAATTCTGGAAAAAAAGAAAAAAAAAAAAACGGAAAAAACAAGAAAATTAATGGTGAAAAAAACTTGTTACGAGTTTTAAATTAATGTGAGTATGCATTTTGAATTGCTATTTTTTTTTAATTGTAAATTTTATTGAAGTATTAGAAATATATAATTAGATTTGTGGAGAAAATTATTCGGAAAATATATTAATGATAAAATAAAAAAATAAAATGAAATAAAGAAAATCTTTTTGCGTATTTTTAACCTACACCACCGTAAAAAAAAATTTAAACTTTGTAATTAAATTTTTTAATTATAAAAATTTTTATTATTTTCATTCTGGCTCAAGTTCATTTTAATTCTAATTTTTTTATTTTTATATAAAGAAATCAATTTTTATTTGTGATAATGAAAGAATTCACTGAAAAAGTAAGTTTTATTCTCGACACCATCCGAGTGGAATGCATTTTCGAAACCAGCTACGGTTTCATCATCAGCACTCTTTGATCGGAATGTCTTATGGTGTTTTCTTTTCTAACAAACAGTGTTGCCCTTTCATAGTTAAACACTTTTCAAAGGTCGCCTACACCCTAACAAAATGCTACCTTTATAATCAGCAGAATAGAACAGAAATGTTCACCTTTTTTACATGATAGCTGTATTTTTATGTAAAACCACATTTCTTGCTTCCATTTTAATAATTTGGGACCATAAATTATTTTTAACCACTACAAAAACTTAATTCTACTTTTTAATATCAACGGTTAAAAAGTGCAATATTCTAACCCTTTGATTTAATTCAGGGTACAACATGTAACATTTTTTGTTATTTTTATTACAACATTATTACAAAAGAACTTGTCACCCGTTTATAATATTGCATATTTTTATGAAAAGAACACAAAAGAAGGCATAGGGCAGAATTAATGCAACATTAACGTCAGAAAAGAAAACACCATTAGTGTTGGATTTAAATATCATCTATTTAAATCACAAGCTGTTAAGAAATAGAATTCGATAATCAAATGATATTTCCTACCACACGTGAGTGACAACAATGTGATATTATTACAATCGGCACCCTTACTTGTTTAAAATATGATTGATTCGTAAGCTATTTATTTGCTTCACCCCATTAGATAAAAAATTAATTTCTCTCTCTTCTCATACAAATTCATATTTTTTCTGAAGTGCGTGAGAACGAAATTTACTAAACTTAAGGCAGAATTAGTCTTTACTTAGTCCGAATCAGCTGACTTCATTCTGTTAAATAGAAAATGTGTACAAGTCGTTAGTTGTTCTGTTACTTTCCGTGCCGTTGCGGACGAACCTGTAGAAAATAGAATTCAACGTTAAGTGACGGCCATTGAGAGAGAAACAGCTGATATTTAGGTGCTTATATTTTAAAGGTGGCTGCAACATAGAGGCTCTGTTTGCTTATAGATGAAATCTGACACAGCAATTTTTTTTATGTACGCACTTTGACGAGAAAAATAAACAAAAAATATAATAAGCTTGTTTTTGTAAGATTACCTTGTAAATTAAGGCAGATGATTTTTTGCAGAAGAAGTAACCACAAAAATTAAACAACAGAACGGCACGTCACAGAACGACAACAGAAAGTAAAGACTAATGAAGCCTTTAAGCTTTTCCCCTTTTGTTATTCTTTTAGTTATAACATTATTTTAATTGTTGCTTTAAACCATCAGTCTGATGGTAATGAAAGCTTTGTTGGTTGTGATACTCACAACATTTTTTCAATCATACATGTTTTTGTTTAGTCAGTTATACAACGGAAAGTTGGTACTGACCGGTCTATATGATCGATACACCGCGGTGCACCGTGCCATGTTTCATTATATTTTAATACTAAATATCTCATTTTTATATGAAAAAATCAATTTTTATTTGTGATAATAATAAAAAATATACTGGAAAAGTAATAATTTAATACAAAAAAAATTTAAATAAAATTTTTTTGTATTAAAAAGTTTTGACAAAAATTTTAGTTTGTTGAAAATTTTCCAGAGGAATTTTTGACAGGGGGAGATTGCCTTTAAAAATTGTATACACAATTTTTATTAAACAAAAATAATTATTTTAAGGAGTAATTTCTAATTCTTCATTTTTTCTTGATTCGAGACTATTGATTATAAATAACGTTGATAAGTTGATGTAACTAGTACGCTGATAAATAATATTTTTGACATCTTTTGGCATATAGAACCTATTAGATTACTCAGATGTTTGTATGTATGTATGTATAACACGGACGGTGCTTGAAAAAAATCCTGCATATAACGTGACTAGTGCATACACGCATTTAAATCCATAATGGACTAGGACTAGTCCAAAGATCCTTGAAATGTATGGAGAAAACATGCAATTTCCTAGGGCTTTGCATTACATCGAAATAGTTTGAAAACTTCTTTCCGTTACTACACGATGGAATACCTAAATTAGCATAAAACAGTAGTTTACTCACTTGTACAGGCTTTAAAAAACTAACACTTGTTGCCTAACTATAAACTCTTGTTTGAAAATGACTTGGTCCATTACTGCATTATAGACCATTTCAGCAACAATGGACGACATATTCCAGCATTATCTGCAGGAAACAAAACACTTTAATTTATCAGTGTAACATATACAAACACACTTTTACAAATAAATACTACTAAAAGTCTTGATGAGAATTTTGATCGAGGCTAGTCCTAGTCTAGTTAAGGCAGAAAGTCAATTCCAATTAATTCCAAACTTTATAAACCGAATACACTCAGAATTTGGCTTTGCTAAAATATAACTTTTTGTCTTTGCACCTACATAAGTGACCCACCTACCTTAATGTTATGTGTTTATGTCATAGATATGTATGTGTGAATGTTTATAAGTATATCAAGTTTGTTTTACAAATCTTTTGTTTGCCGTCAAAAAATTATATACAAAACGAAACTATTAATTAGTGTCATAAATGTTTTTTTCTTTTTTCAAAAAATTTCATCATATAAAACATTTAATAAATGCGTGTCCAATTTTCTTTATATCCCCTTATGCAAAGCGTGATTACATTAAAAATCGTCTCTCTTTATCCTCCACTGCACATACAAATTTAAATAAGTGACAGTTTTCGTTGCACAGATTTCATGTGAAAAAAAAAACAACAACTACATATGTACATTACAATTTCATTGAACCTTTAAATAAAACTAAACATCTGTGACTTTCGCCAAACCAAAAAAAAAAAACAACAAAAATTATAGAAAAAGAAAAGGAGAAAAAATTTGTTTTTGTACTTGCAACACGATTTGGAAGCAGCAATAAACAACATTTAAAATAAATTAAATTTATAAAAATATCCGAAAGAGTTTAGTTTATTTAACAAAAAAGAAACAAAATTAAATGTTTTATTTTGAAATCCAAGATAAATACACACATACATGCACATTTAAGTGTACCACATATGAAGCAATGAAAAATACTTTATACGAATTTTCTTTTTATAAGAATCATTTGTTTGTGAATCATCAATTTGTAAAAAAAAATTTCAGGAAAATCTGAGCATTGATAAAAATCTATTTTTTTAAAAATCACGGAAAAAGGGTTAAGAATCGATCCAAAGTCTTTCACACAGGACACTACATAGAAAAAAAATTCTGACGTGTTCTTCCCTTTCCGAAAAAGTATATTTGGTTCATAGGCCAGTGTGTGTAACGCGGTGTTATGATAAAAATGCTCAGCAAACAAAAACAAAGTCGGGAGCAAGAACTTTGTTATGTGACATTAATTGATTTTAGCTTGATGAATACAGATCGATTTTATCACTTGTTATCACATAGTTTTTGAGATATTTTAATTTAAATAAAATACTGATATGGAAATATTCAATATGTATTTATTGTAACGAGAGTAAACAATCTTACAAATAAATGACTTCTATTATATAAACTAAAATCTTAAATGAAATTTAGTATTAATAAAACATTAAAAATTAAATATTATTTCGCAGTGTTATCTGCTGTTTCACGATTGATGTTTAAGCAGAAATCAGTTAACATTTCTGGGGAACACTTGCCGTTATATCTTTTTTCCATGTGCGCAATATCTTGATGGAAATTTTCACAATGTTCATCAGACACCGCACCAAGATTTTCTGGGAAAAAATTTTAATGCGAATGTAAAAAGCGTATTTTTAATGACATGTTGCATTCGAGTTGGTGATGTGAATAAAGAAGCTCTTGCACCATTTCTTTGGAATTTGCAGCTCCTCTATTTCCAAGAAAGTTATGACATATGGGCATTTCCATGTCATCGTACGTGACATTTGTACTCCTATAAAGTGGAGTAATTTTTGCAAAAGAAAGAGTAACCGAAACAAAATTAGATCTATATGTTCCATTTAAAGGGTACTTTATTGTCTAAAAAATCTAGAAAAATAAGAATATATCATACGTGACATTAAATAGAAGTGATTTTGAGGTATATATGGAAATATGAAAAATCTGCGAATCCTGGGAGGTATTTTTTCTTTTTTTAATTTCTTACACTAAACCAAATATTTTTCTTGTAAAATCCATCCTAATTAATTGAAAACAATCTTTAAATGATTTTTTAATAAATTCAACTTAATATCGTACGTGACAAATTTTTCTCTAATAGTATTCTTAGGTGATAAAATTTATATTATGTTAAGAAAAATAGTTAAATTCTAAATTGGATGCTCTTGCGACAAATACGAATGATGGAGACAAATAATGTTTTTCCACTACGTACGTGACATTAAAATAACATACAAGGCTATTAAAAAAAATACCGCTAATTGGACTCTATATTTTCTTTTTTCTTATGGATCTTGTTAATTGTTGTTTTTACCTTAATTTTGAAGGAATATTTACAATTACAAATTATTTTTACAATTTAGTCGCTAAAAAAATAGTTGATTGCAATTCTTTAAAATAAGTCAAAGAGATAATCAGATTAAATGCTTATTATTGCTCTCAAAGTAACTTAATACCTGCGCATAGTAATATTTGAGTGTTTTTTTTTTATCAATAAACTTATATTGAAAAACTTTCAAGAGTTTTTATTTTTACAGTCGTGGTTGACATATTCATGGAAATGTCCATATTTTTTCAAAAACCTCCTTTTAGTATTCAAAAGCTTCTCTTATTCGGGGACCAACCTTCACTTAATTTGGCCTCACTTACGCGTGGAAATATACTTTTCATGTGTTTAAATACTACTCCATCTCTAATTCATACGATACTATATTTATACGATGCAACAGTTTTGTACCTGAACCGCAAAATGCAAGTACATATGTTGCCCATAAATTTGTTTCATAATGTTTGTCAAAGTTGGTACCTGCACTTAATTGTGAATAAAAATCAATATTTGTGAATGGATTTTCATCATTTATGACTAATTTTATTCCCAGTATATCTAACTTTCCTAATAAGTAAATATGTAAACTATTTGACGTTTTAAGTTTTTTTAAAGTTTTTGAAGACACATAAAAATTATTTTCTCATTAAAAATATTTCTGAATAACTCCGAAACAGTTGAAAATTAAAAAAAATTTTGCCAAGTTGACTTAAAGGCTATTTTATCCCGTTTCAATTATTCAAATCGAACGAGCCGCTAAAGAGCTATATTGAAATAAGTTAGTATGGTCGCCCTGTTTAGGGGAAAATATAAGCCACGCCCATAAAAATATCTGTACGCGATACGCGAAAACTGAAAGCGGATTTAAATTTAACGATTTGAGATGACTTTATTCTACATATTTGTGTTTAGGGACAAATTTTTTTTTCAGACCAGTGTTATTAATCAAAGCCATTTCCACTGTTATTGGCTGACGCTTAATTACTAATTAAAAATACATTTTTCTGTAGTTAAAGTCTTAATATAAAATATATTTTATTTTATAGAAATATTGGGCCAATTCAAAGTGGTTGCATATCAGTCATATTTGTGCTATTTCATATTATTTTATGCATGCATAAAATTTTTGTTAGTAATTTCCATACAAAAAAAATAATATGACTTTAACATTTGTTTCCTATGTATAAGAAATTGTTTATGTTATACTTTTACCCATACTGTCTCTCAGAGAGAATTTCTTCGCTTCTCACCTCTCAGAGAGAATATTTTCTATTTTTTTCTTTCCTGTATACATACAATTTTTACAGCGTCATCTCTTTGTCTTCTTTCTTGTATTAAATACATAATTTGTTAACAAAAGGTGTTCAAAGTCACTAGTCATATTAATATGAATTATATGACATAGTACAATATGAGAGTCTACTTTGAATTGGCACATTGTGTTTTAAAATTGGTGTGTCATTAGTGGTTGAGTACAAATATTATTTATTATTATTAAAGTTATTAAATTGTTGTTATTGTGCAGTTAAAGCTATAACTGCTACAACTTATTGGCAATAATCATACCACACATGCATCGACCAGCCAAACAATCAACAAGTTGCTATAACTTACCAAGTACGTACGTACATACAATATGCATGTATATTTTAACGTCTACATGCCTTTTTGTCTGCAGTTTGCATAAATATCGTTATTTTCTTGTTAGTACATATTTGTGTTTGTCTGTATATACATATGAGCGTCTGTCCTTATTGTTTATTTGTCTGTCTAAGTATTTGTTTGCCTTGAAGGTGTTTTTTTTTTTTTTATTTGATTTTAGCATGATCATTTTTTATTATATTTTGCAATTCATATGTTTAATACGAATGTATGCAACTTGGCTTGTGGCTGTTGTAGGCAGGCATTAACTTAGTCAGTCAGGCTGGCTGGGTAGGTTGGTTGGCAGGCACATTGAACCGGCCTTTTAAGTCACGAATCAAGATCATGGTTACTTTGATGAATAAAAAAGCGAAATGTAGTGCATTCAAGTATTTATTTATTAGTTAAACAAGTAAATTTGTTGTGTTAAAAAAAAGGCTTCATATATATTAACAACATTACATAGATAAATGCATATGAATACTGTGGTTTATTTGGACGCTTTTAATGAATAATTAATATCTTTTAGAGGATGCAATAGTTCCATGGAAGTTAACAATTTAAATAAATCATGACCTTATAATAAGAATAATACTACCACACTTCTGTAGATTAAACCGCCAATATTGACCGAAGTCAGGCTACATGACGTATACAGTAGTTAACAATAAATAAACTTCAATTTTTTTTTTTTTTTTGTAAAAATCATTTTGATGTCAAGTCAAATTGTCAATATGCAGTGGTATTTTGAAATTTTGTACTACTTGGTACAATGAAATCAAAAAGAATTACTTCAATCTGACTGATAGTTGTTTTAGCCGTTTCATACTCATTTCTACTGAAATAACTTAATATAAACCTATTCAATTTCAAGACAAATATTATTTGAGTTTATTAGTTACTTTTTGTTAATTATTTAAAAAAGGATATTTGAGTTTACTAAAATTGAATAAATAACCTCTGCAGATTGTTAGTTTGTGAACACAGTAGTAGTTAGCATGCCGTAAAATCATTAAAAATGTTTTCACATTTTCACTCAAGAATTTTTGAGAAATTTGATTTTTTTTTTCTCAAAAAAAAACATGATTGTGGTAATCATAATCAGATAACAAAATACTATGATTGAGTTGTATGATTGTGTTAAAAACATATAATGGCTGACAGCTATCATTATTATGTTTGACTAAAATATCATGTAGTTATCATATTATGACTACAAGCAAAATGGACAATTCTTGCAAGTTTCTAAAACAAATTATTAGTTCTTTGCTATTAATTACAATAATTGTACCTGCATTTTTTAATTTCAAATTGTATAACACCACCTTTTCATTAATCAAACCCTTTCCCATGGGTATATAGAGATACACTAGTGGCACAAACTAAAGCAACTGACCTAATATTATAAGAGATCCATAAAAATATTGTAAAAAATTAAACTAAGAATTATTAAAGATAGCTCTTATAACTCTTTAGGGTTATATTAATTTATTTAAAAAAAATTATTAAATTAAATTTTTTTATACCCTTCACACAGTGAAAGAGGGTATATATAGGTTTGTCATTCCGTGTGAAATTTCTACAATTTTCATTTCCGACCCCATAAAGTATATATTTTCTGAAAGCTTATGAATAGGGGAGTCGATTAAGCTCTGTCAGTCTGTCCGTGAGTATGTTGAAATCAACTTTATGAAGCCCCCCGATATTGCCTGGACCCGGGTGAGGCATTAAAATATCAGAATTATTCGGGACTAGATCGGTATTGAAAATAAAAAAAAAAACATCGGTACATAAACAACTGAGATATGAGCAAAAAACCACGACCACCTCGATTTTTTTTTTTCACAAAAACAACATTACAACAACAACATACATATGTACATACAAACATGTATACTGCTTAGAGTAAGCATGGCATCGAATCCCAGCTGAGCCAAAACATTTTTTTTTTTAATTTTTTTTTATATATTTTTTTCTAATTTTATTTTTTTTTTATTTTTTATTTTATATATTATTTATATTTTTATTACTTTTTTTTTTAATTTTTTTTTTGTTTTTTAAATTTTTTCTTTTATTTTGTTTTTGTTTTTTATTTATTATTTATATTAATTATTTTTTTAAAATTTTTTTTCTTAAATTTTTTTTCTTAAATTTTTTTTTTAATTTTTTTTTAAATTTTTTTTTTTTAACATACATACATACTAACGTAAATTTATAATTTTACCATGGGATGTTTTTATATATGTATGTACGTATTTCATATGAGATGAATGGTGATACAAACTACTGTTATTGCATGACTACACGTTGTGAAGGGTATATAAGATTCGGCACGGCCGAATATAGCGCTCTTACTTGTTAGTTCTAAGAAAACGAAAGAAAAATTTAAATATTTCACTTTTGGATGGTAAAAAATAAAGCAACCTATTTACATTTTTTTTTAATTTTCTAAAATATCTTAAAAATTAATTGAATATCCTTTGTTTTGCAAAACACCAGCGCATCTACAAGGCATTGAAGTTACAAATTTTTTAATCTCGCTTTCTGAAATGCTTTCCCTTGCTTCTTTTTTTTTTCGAGAAACAAATTTCGTTTATTCGATCCGTGATCACGTTTTATTTTTTATTTACCATACAGAAAAAGTTCTCTATAGGATTAAGATCAAGTGACTGAGCTGGCCATTTAAGTACATTAATATTATTATCTTGAATTCAGGAATTAACATATTTCGATGCTCACTTCGGATCATTATCGTATTAAAGAATCCATCTGGAAGGCATTTCATCTTTTGCAAACGGCAGCATGACAGATTCCAAAATATTTTTGTAGAAGTAGCTGTCCATAGTTTCACTAATCACACACAAATACCCGATTTCATTGAGTGAAAAACACCCCCAGGTCATTATATTCCCACCAACTTGTTTAAAAGTTCCCTTGATTACTTAGGATCTAGCTACTTATTCGGGGTCTTCGAACGCATTTGTGTTTTACATCAGATTCTTTCAAGTTAAATTTGTACTCATCGGAAACACAAATTCTACTCTGTTTTTATTTCTATGGATTTCTATAGCATTTGTGTGTGTGTTATTCCATTTGTATTTTTCTACAATATTTACTTACGATCCTATTAAGTATATATATTTTCTGGAGTGTTAGGAGTAGGGGAGTCGATTTAATGATATCCATCTATTCATGCGTTGCTGGAAATCAACTTTAAGAGTCCCCCGTTTATAGAACAGATCTCTATATAGTATTTATCTTTTGGAAATATTTGGGAAAAAATCGCTAATTCAGCTCATCCGCTCCATAGCTATCTGAGATATAAGCACATAAACACAAATGACTCTATCTGGCCATATGTCTACCATGAAAATAAAAAATGTTCATCCCTAGGATAAGTTATACACACCCTAGCTACTATTTGTAGATATGATATAAGCTAGGGCTATTCGTAAAATGTTGGACAAATCAATAATCGGCAAAGTTATAGAAAAATATAATTCGGAAGAATACATATATATATATCCCAATATGTCCAGTTACTTCAGCTACCAATAATTTTTAAATACGATAAAAATACAACATAGCAAATCGTGGTCTTAAAAAATTATTGTAATAAAATCCTGACATATCAGTTTGAAACCAACGGAGACATAAGAACCAAATACAAGTGCTTAGTGTTTTTCCTAAAATTTACAAACGAAAACCTTTTCTTAAGCTTCTAGATAACAGTATGGATCGTTATAAGAGAAAGGCCTAGGCTAGCTAAATATAAAACATTGTGAAAAATTTAAAATTCATGATGACTGCCATGGAAATGTCCATATTTTTTCAAAAACCTCCTTTTAGTATTCAAAAGCTTCTCTTATTCGGGGACCAACCTTCACTTAATTTGGCCTCACTTACGCGTGGAAATATACTTTTCATGTGTTTAAATACTACTCCATCTCTAATTCATACGATACTATATTTATACGATGCAACAGTTTTGTACCTGAACCGCAAAATGCAAGTACATATGTTGCCCATAAATTTGTTTCATAATGTTTGTCAAAGTTGGTACCTGCACTTAATTGTGAATAAAAATCAATATTTGTGAATGGATTTTCATCATTTATGACTAATTTTATTCCCAGTATATCTAACTTTCCTAATAAGTAAATATGTAAACTATTTGACGTTTTAAGTTTTTTTAAAGTTTTTGAAGACACATAAAAATTATTTTCTCATTAAAAATATTTCTGAATAACTCCGAAACAGTTGAAAATTAAAAAAAATTTTGCCAAGTTGACTTAAAGGCTATTTTATCCCGTTTCAATTATTCAAATCGAACGAGCCGCTAAAGAGCTATATTGAAATAAGTTAGTATGGTCGCCCTGTTTAGGGGAAAATATAAGCCACGCCCATAAAAATATCTGTACGCGATACGCGAAAACTGAAAGCGGATTTAAATTTAACGATTTGAGATGACTTTATTCTACATATTTGTGTTTAGGGACAAATTTTTTTTTCAGACCAGTGTTATTAATCAAAGCCATTTCCACTGTTATTGGCTGACGCTTAATTACTAATTAAAAATACATTTTTCTGTAGTTAAAGTCTTAATATAAAATATATTTTATTTTATAGAAATATTGGGCCAATTCAAAGTGGTTGCATATCAGTCATATTTGTGCTATTTCATATTATTTTATGCATGCATAAAATTTTTGTTAGTAATTTCCATACAAAAAAAATAATATGACTTTAACATTTGTTTCCTATGTATAAGAAATTGTTTATGTTATACTTTTACCCATACTGTCTCTCAGAGAGAATTTCAAATTGTATAACACCACCTTTTCATTAATCAAACCCTTTCCCATGGGTATATAGAGATACACTAGTGGCACAAACTAAAGCAACTGACCTAATATTATAAGAGATCCATAAAAATATTGTAAAAAATTAAACTAAGAATTATTAAAGATAGCTCTTATAACTCTTTAGGGTTATATTAATTTATTTAAAAAAAATTATTAAATTAAATTTTTTTATACCCTTCACACAGTGAAAGAGGGTATATATAGGTTTGTCATTCCGTGTGAAATTTCTACAATTTTCATTTCCGACCCCATAAAGTATATATTTTCTGAAAGCTTATGAATAGGGGAGTCGATTAAGCTCTGTCAGTCTGTCCGTGAGTATGTTGAAATCAACTTTATGAAGCCCCCCGATATTGCCTGGACCCGGGTGAGGCATTAAAATATCAGAATTATTCGGGACTAGATCGGTATTGAAAATAAAAAAAAAAACATCGGTACATAAACAACTGAGATATGAGCAAAAAACCACGACCACCTCGATTTTTTTTTTTCACAAAAACAACATTACAACAACAACATACATATGTACATACAAACATGTATACTGCTTAGAGTAAGCATGGCATCGAATCCCAGCTGAGCCAAAACATTTTTTTTTTTAATTTTTTTTTATATATTTTTTTCTAATTTTATTTTTTTTTTATTTTTTATTTTATATATTATTTATATTTTTATTACTTTTTTTTTTAATTTTTTTTTTGTTTTTAAATTTTTTCTTTTATTTTGTTTTTGTTTTTTATTTATTATTTATATTAATTATTTTTTTAAAATTTTTTTTCTTAAATTTTTTTTCTTAAATTTTTTTTTTAATTTTTTTTTAAATTTTTTTTTTTTAACATACATACATACTAACGTAAATTTATAATTTTACCATGGGATGTTTTTATATATGTATGTACGTATTTCATATGAGATGAATGGTGATACAAACTACTGTTATTGCATGACTACACGTTGTGAAGGGTATATAAGATTCGGCACGGCCGAATATAGCGCTCTTACTTGTTAGTTCTAAGAAAACGAAAGAAAAATTTAAATATTTCACTTTTGGATGGTAAAAAATAAAGCAACCTATTTACATTTTTTTTTAATTTTCTAAAATATCTTAAAAATTAATTGAATATCCTTTGTTTTGCAAAACACCAGCGCATCTACAAGGCATTGAAGTTACAAATTTTTTAATCTCGCTTTCTGAAATGCTTTCCCTTGCTTCTTTTTTTTTTCGAGAAACAAATTTCGTTTATTCGATCCGTGATCACGTTTTATTTTTTATTTACCATACAGAAAAAGTTCTCTATAGGATTAAGATCAAGTGACTGAGCTGGCCATTTAAGTACATTAATATTATTATCTTGAATTCAGGAATTAACATATTTCGATGCTCACTTCGGATCATTATCGTATTAAAGAATCCATCTGGAAGGCATTTCATCTTTTGCAAACGGCAGCATGACAGATTCCAAAATATTTTTGTAGAAGTAGCTGTCCATAGTTTCACTAATCACACACAAATACCCGATTTCATTGAGTGAAAAACACCCCCAGGTCATTATATTCCCACCAACTTGTTTAAAAGTTCCCTTGATTACTTAGGATCTAGCTACTTATTCGGGGTCTTCGAACGCATTTGTGTTTTACATCAGATTCTTTCAAGTTAAATTTGTACTCATCGGAAACACAAATTCTACTCTGTTTTTATTTCTATGGATTTCTATAGCATTTGTGTGTGTGTTATTCCATTTGTATTTTTCTACAATATTTACTTACGATCCTATTAAGTATATATATTTTCTGGAGTGTTAGGAGTAGGGGAGTCGATTTAATGATATCCATCTATTCATGCGTTGCTGGAAATCAACTTTAAGAGTCCCCCGTTTATAGAACAGATCTCTATATAGTATTTATCTTTTGGAAATATTTGGGAAAAAATCGCTAATTCAGCTCATCCGCTCCATAGCTATCTGAGATATAAGCACATAAACACAAATGACTCTATCTGGCCATATGTCTACCATGAAAATAAAAAATGTTCATCCCTAGGATAAGTTATACACACCCTAGCTACTATTTGTAGATATGATATAAGCTAGGGCTATTCGTAAAATGTTGGACAAATCAATAATCGGCAAAGTTATAGAAAAATATAATTCGGAAGAATACATATATATATATCCCAATATGTCCAGTTACTTCAGCTACCAATAATTTTTAAATACGATAAAAATACAACATAGCAAATCGTGGTCTTAAAAAATTATTGTAATAAAATCCTGACATATCAGTTTGAAACCAACGGAGACATAAGAACCAAATACAAGTGCTTAGTGTTTTTCCTAAAATTTACAAACGAAAACCTTTTCTTAAGCTTCTAGATAACAGTATGGATCGTTATAAGAGAAAGGCCTAGGCTAGCTAAATATAAAACATTGTGAAAAATTTAAAATTCATGATGACTGCCACTACAAAATAGAGTGTAAAAATATATATGGATCAGATCTAGTAATAACAAATTTACCCCTTTCAAACCTTTCGATACAAGTATCAGATGAAAGGGCTTAACAATTAGAATTCATTTAGCTATAAAAAGGGTAAAATCCAATATAAATTGTAAAACAAAATGGTGGATGTATGGGCCAAAGATAATAATTATGGATTTGTTACATTTAAAACCACAATATTGGTATCAACAAAAGCGCTTGAGTTGTAGAATAAAGCAAACCATGAAAGAGTGTAAAATTTAACGTGGCGTCCGATACAAATGATGGATAATATTCATTATATTCATATATTCCTATAATAAACATATTAATTAAAAGCTGGTGAAGCTCTTAACAGCAAAAGACGAAAAATTTTAAACACAAAATGGCATCCGAAACAAAATGGCGGATATATTTTCCTAACCGTATCAATATTGGTATCAAATAACAGCTCTTGAATAATAATAGATGTCGTTAGAAATAATAAAGCAAGCTGGCGTATACATTAAATCTTATATATAGGCTATGGTTCATGTAATTATTATTTCTGTGTATATGATTACTAGAAAAGCCCGGCGCGCGTTGCTACGCCCCTTAATGAATAAAAATGCATTCTGAATTTTAATTGAATATCAAGTGCAAAAAGCGAAAAATTATAATTTTTTTAATGGGCGAGGCACTGCCAACTTTTCTAATCACGAAACCAAGGCGAATTTATTTATCAGGTGGTGGTAAGTCTACAACAAATACAACATTAAAAAAACAACATGGTTTTTTATTGTTGCTTTCGACTGTCGATGTGTCAAAAACTACATGGTTTTTGTTTGTTTTTTTGCGCGGGAAGGAGTAATCTATGTAAACATAAATAATATTTGACAATGCAATCATCATTTTTGCAAATAAAAAAGTAGATCAGCTGCGTTGTCAACACCACCTGATAAATAAATTCGCCTTGCACAAAACTGTATAGACTTGAAAGCTCAATATGTGTGCACAGTTTTATAAAAATCGCTGAAGTTCAAGTAGCTGAAAATAATAACTTTTTTTATGGGCGTGACACTGCCACTTTTCTAATCAAGAAAATGTATACTCATGACAACTCAATATGTATGCAAAGTTTGCACGGGTGATACCGCACAAATTAAAAAAGCTCTGCCTGTGATAGTTCTCAAGACATATGATATTAAAAATTCACTTTGTATCGCAGCTACCACGCCCACTTATGCGATCCTGCCCATTTTCGGTACGGCTACAAATAGTAACAACAAATGATGTCGCACGAATTTTCGAAGCTCTCCCTTTAATAGTAATCAAGATATATGATGTTAAAAATTCACTTTGTATGGGATGTGCCACGCCCACTTCATTAAGGAATATAAAAAATAGTTGAAATCGGTTCAGCCGTTTCGGAGGAGTTTGGTGAGAAACACTGTGACACGTGAATTTTATATATATAGATAAGAGTTTTATTAGATTCGCAAATATAGTGCTCTTACTTGTTGTTATTTTGAAAAATTTTGTATATTGTTTTTACATGTGGAACTTTTTTACGAATAAAAATTAATTCAATTTCAAGAATTCTGTTTCTTGAAAATAAATTATTGTGGGGAAAATATCATAGCTTGATTACTTTGTAATTTTGAATGCTCTCCAATATATTGTTATTTTTGCAAAGATATCATAAAATTTTTGTTATAAATTTTTGCAAATCATATAAATTAAATATTGTTATAGAGAGTATAATATGACCGTCGTGATCATGACTTTTCATTGCGTGTATACTGTTATTCTGAGTTACATATCATGAGAACTGTTGTCAAACTCCATTTAAAAAAAATTTTGTAAAAAATATTTATGGTATAATGTTGCCTAAACAGTACTCTGTTATGGTTAAAATAATTATGTTTTCTGCATAAAATGCGCATTTTAAATAGTTTTTAAGTTTTAGTCATCAAAATTATTTAAGAGAGCTAATTCTTAAGCACATGGTAAGTTTATTTCTTAAGCCATATTTTGTTTGTGACACCAAAAGCTTACTCTAATGTTTTTATTATCTATCATTTAATATTTATCTCAGGTTTTAGTAACGAACAAATTATCTATTATCTTAGCAACCAACTGCATTAACAATTTCTAAATTAATATTCTAAAATACCCACTGTCTTGTTGAAAAGTATTTTAAAATACTTGTTCTAGCCTTGTCCACTATGTTAAGTATGTTTATGCAGTTTATAGCAACAAAAAAAATTGTACAGGCATACAAACCTTCATACAATTAAACGACAAACAAGTTCTATAACATTCCAACATCAAATACAAAATAAACGACAAAATAAATAAAAATGGTACACGACCCACAAACCCACAATTGAAAATTATATACACAAGAGTTAAATGTGTATTTGTTAGTTTCAAAATCTAAGCCCCCCTTATAAAAAATAAAACTTGTGCTTAAAAAAGCATTGAAGAAAAATCAAATTGTCTTCAGGTCAAAAAAGAGAAAATTACAGCCAACGGTAAAAACCAATAACAGCAAGCTAAGTTATTAATGCACTGCCACCATATACACATTCATATATACATTTTAAATTAAAGTGCATTCAAGCCATGGTCAACATTAAATTTTATTACTATGACTTGGTTTAAAAACTAATAAAAACATTTTAACTTCATCTAATCCAAACTCAAATGTAACCAGCAGCAACGAAAAACTAAAAAAAACTAAAATTAAATCAAAATTGTGGTAATTCGTTTGTCTGCACAACCAACACAGTAGTGTCATATTAATGCAAAAATAAATATTTAAAAATGTTATTTGACTTTAAAAAAGTTTTATTTCGGACTCTATTATAGCTAGACAATTGTCTCTATATCTGTGGGATTTTTTTAATTTATATGTTTACTGTAGGAACTAAAGGTTTTTTTCTTTGACCACAAAGTCACTGTAGCTGTGTGATATTATTTAATTGTTTTTGTTATACGAGTGACTCGTGTTAAATTTGTACAAGAGGTCATTAAAAGTTAAATTAATTATTTGAATTAAAGTATTTAAAATGTTATTAAAATGTACTTAAAATTCTGATTTTTTATATCCTACACCGGGACTATTTTAATTGCAAGTAATAATCAGCACTCTAGCATTTACGTTATACAGTGCTGTCTGGGTAGAGTGAACCCCCGATGCTATGAATACCTCGTTAGAGTAAACACCAGAATGTTTACATTGACTACACTGTAGAGTGAACACTCATGAACCTCAATAGAGTGAACATACTTTATAGTGAGTTTTTAGGTTTGGCGAAAGGGAAAAAACAATGAAAAAGAGTATAAAAATTAAAGAGAACATAAAATAACGGTAAAGTAACGATTCTTTTAGAGTAAGTTGACAAGTTACTCTCACAAATACGCATTCTATGAAGTGTTAATTAATTAGGGTCGTATCTCAAAGTTAATTTTTCATTTTTTCCAGTCATAAATTTAAACTTTATTAGTATTACGTGGAAATAAATACGATTTATAACCTATAAATGCATTAAAAATAAATAAATTTGTTTTTTAAATAAATAAAAATTCAACCTTGATTTATTGAACAACCTGGGTATAGTAAAATCGCTCTGCAAAAATTAATTCACTCTACCCAGACAGCACTGTAAAAATTTTTTTATTTAAGCACACTTAAATTTGACAGTAGTTTATTTCATATTTGACTTCTATTTGTTTAACCTTCATATTCTCTTATGTACGTTTTGTTTAAAACTTCCACTACTTGCTGTAGTTTCCTTTTATTTAAACTGCTGTACTGGTTCGAGGTTTTCAATACACAGTAAATTCTAGTTTGAAATTTAATTTAAATATAGGCTATAAACTTAATACGATAATGACAGAATATCTAGGAAAAGTTAGTCAGCCGATACAATCTGAGTGGCATAAATTTTCAAAATCAGCTATGGTTTCATCATCAGCACTCTGCTGATCATAACTACAAGTGTTGTGTGTAAATATCAATATATTTAGCTTATTATTATATTGAAAATTTAAATATATGATTATTGGACATAATTGATTTCATGTCTTTCATATATCATTGAGTAAGTACGAAATTTACCAACATCTGTTTTACCTGTATTCTTTTTGCACGTCATTACCACAAGCTTAATGTTTGCCTTTAGCTTAAGATGTCGCTAAAGCAATTACTAAGTGTACACTTGCACTATTTCACATGTTTTTAGGTTAGGTTAGGTTGAAAAGGAGGGACACTAAAAGCCCAAACCCTTGACAGGTATACACTTATGCCCAGTTGGCATGTTGTGCGCTCCATGTGGGAACCGGAATTCCCAATTTAAAACCATAATCATAATTTCCCATAATTAAATATCGGACTAGTTCAAGAACGCAGTCCCCTTAATGTAATTCCTTATGGATCTCCAGTTTGAGTTCCTTAGGTACTCCAAATTCGGCATAGTATCCAGTGTAAAATTCTCGCGTCTAATATGCCCAAACGCAGGACAATGACAGAGATAGTGTATCAAAGTCTCTTTCTCGCATGCTCTACATGTCGTTTCCTCAGAAAATTTCATGCGAGCTAGATGGTTTCTCAACTCCATATGACCTGTAATCACACGGGTAAGTCTCATAAGTGTTGGTCTATTCAGTCTCAGAATTTCCTTTGATTAAATCGTTTAAGGGGTTTGGCGTTCTCCAAAGTTATAGTACTCAGAAGAGATCCCATTTTGGATAATTTTTCGGCTTTCTCGTTTCCGATCAGCCCGTGCTGGCTTGGTATTCATATTATCTCCAGATGCTCACATTTTGCATATGAGTTTATCTCGCTTTTGCATTGCAAAACGTTCCGGGATTCAACTTTCTCCTTTCTCAATGTCTTAGTCACTGATTGGCTATTCGTAAAGATACGAATCGGGGTTTCGCTATTCGTTTCCTTTATCCATTTAATTCCTTCCGTAATCGCCATGATCTCAGCCTGGATCACATGTTTTTAACAAGATGGTATTCGTTGAACAATGGTTTTATTTAACACCAAGCTCCGTCTTTTGTTGTATTTTTATTTCCTGCCTCCTGTGGTGCCCAAGGATATATAGCTTTGTCATTCCCTTTGAATTTTCTACAATATTCATTTCCTACCCCATAATGTATATGTTTTCTGTGAGTTTATGACTAGGGAAGTCGATTTCAGTCTGTCCGTCTGTCTGTGTGATGGTTGAAATCCACTTTGAGATGCCTCCACATGCAGCTCTGATATGTATGTATGTAGTATAAATCTTTTGTAAATATCCGGAAATGAATTGCTAATGAAATTCAGAACGATGTCAGAAATTCTTTCTAAAATCAGTAATTTCGACCGCTAAGTGGTTGAGATATGAGGAAGACACTCCGTATGGGTCCGATTTCATTGAGATTGCTACATCATAAATTCTATTGAAAAAAAAAACGACAACAAAAGTAGACGGTATTGTAACAATAATAAATAATGTTAAATGTGTGCATTTAGCTTACCCTCTCTTAGAACTTCTAAAAGTGTATTTCTTTTTAATTGATACGTACATGTAAGCAGCAAACAAATAGTTTTGTCGGTATTGTGAGAGCAAAGATAATTTATTGTTTTTTTTTTTTAAATAAAATTTTTATTAAAATTGTAAATGTCCTATTCTATAAGATATATCAGTCCAACTAATACACAAAGAGGCAGACCGATAGAAGTACAGAGAGCTTAATAGAAATCACTTACCTGACGCTTCTATCAACAAGGAGTCATTGTATTGTTACGTTTGTATTGTTTACGTATTGTTACGTTTAGTTAAACACACTGGAATATTGAAATAATAGGATAGAAGTTTTGACAAATTCTACATTTGTAGAATACTGTTAAAATGTTTTGTTTTAAGGAAAAATAATAATTTAAGCTCGCTTTTGGTAGAAACCATTATATTTGCGGAATTCATATTTAAAAGAGTAAAACCCTTGGCGTTAAAATTTCACATACTCGTAGTGATAGACATTGTTCTAAAATTATAGAATTTTCTTTTATAATGTCCATTCATTAATTTCAGAATAAATTTTTTTTTTTTTTTTAATTTATTATGCAATTTTCATTATTTTCATAATTAATTTACTACACATTTTCTTAAATAGGTAATACATTTAATCTTTTCACTTAAGTTATGATTATAAACATCATTTAAATTTTTTTAATTAAAACTTTAAATGAATACTTTAATGTAAAAGAGAATGAAGAAAACAAAGACCATACATTTTAAAGAAAAACGGAAAAAATAAAACAAAAATGTAAGTTTTTTTTCGAAAACACTGTTTTAACATTTTATTACTACACACACACAGACACACACACAATTATTTTTACTTAATTTAAATGTTTGATTTAATAAGAGAAAACAAGTAAGAGCGCTATATTCGGCTGTGCCGAATTTTTAATAACCACCAGCAATTCGATGTACTCTTTTATAGCACAAAATTTAATATTTTGTTATTAACAATAATCGCTTTGAAATAATCTCTTTATACTAAAATATTTTTCGCTTTCTCTGTGTAACTTTGATTTGCTATTAATTTATTTTCTTAAATTGAGTCTTTCCTTAAATTGAGTCTTACAATGAAGAATTTCTACATTAGAAATGATACAACTGAGTCTTTATTTTAACAATGTTGTATTTTTATGGAATCTAAAGAGTATAATTTGGTACCTAGAGGTAGTTTAAAAATAACATTACCTTTGCGAGGGCAAGTCACCTTGTACTTTTAAAATTATAAGATAATGTTTACATTCAACTCAGATAATCCATTAGAGACTTTTTTTGGTAAAAATTTTGTCCATATAAAAACGACATGAATTTTAGATAAGGCGTTATTTAGGAGGTGGCCGTTAAAGTAGGCGTGTCACCTTATATATTATGGAATTAGACTTATATGGAAGACAAATGTGTATATGCAAAATTTCATCACCATACATCTAATTCTGTCGGTTTTCTTAGCTTTTAAATGTCACTAATAGTAAATTGTGTGAGAAGTGGGCGTTGAAGGAGGTGTGTCAAAGTAGTTTCTGCTGATAAAATCAACTTAAATATTTCAATATAGAGTCCCTTATGCTTCCAAAATCTTTGTCCATACAGATATTATATAAATTTGGGATAAAGCGTTATATGGGAGGTGGGCGTAAGCGGGCGTGTCACGTTATTTTCGGTTATTTTAAGTCTTTAAATTAAAGAAAAATTTTTGCAAAATTTCTGAATCTATATGTAATTTTGTCAGTTTTATTAAATTTTTAATTTTAAATTACCGAAAAAGACACTGTGTGGTATTAATTTTCGTACATTTTAATCTATAACTCCTTTCGTAATGCATAAATTTCAGTAATTTTCAGGGAAGATATTGTTTTTACTCAGGAAATATACTTTCGAAATTGAATCGCTCTACGTCAATGCGTTTAGAGACAATTGAATTTTATTCGATGTTGGAATGACATTGTTTTTTTTACCTACTCTTGCATTACGAGCTATAACTCTCTTCCGAATATTCCGATTAAGCCCATTTTCAAAGGAAAACCAACTTTGTGTATGAGAAATATTATGGCCCCCTGCCCCAGGTTTTTCGGTTCGAGCTCTATCGTATTTTTATCAGACGGACAGACGGACGGACATAACTAGATCGTCATTTAATGAAAACAGGACTTAGAAAATATATACTTTATGGGGTCTAAAATTAATATTTCGATGTGTTACAAACGAAGTGACAAAATGAATATACCCCCACCATTTTTTTTTGGTTGCGGGTATAAAAATGTTTTTTTTAAGTATGACAAAGTAAATGTGTAAGTCGGCTGTTGTGGTATTGATCTGATATGGGGCATTTGTGTGAATGTGTATTGATAGCTACTACTTGTAGTTACTTGCGTTTTTCGTTTTATTTTCTTGCATCTTTGCATTGTCTGCTAGTTTCCTACAATATGTACTAAATAGAATATTGATGGACATGTGGCATCTAAGAGGCATGTCTTTTTTAAGAAAGTATTTTTCTTAATATCGCAGATTCAATTTCAGTTTCAATTTATAAATGAACTATGAAATGCAATAATACCGATTTGGCTTATTTGATCTGTGAAAATTCTTTCATTTTCATTTTGCCATCAAATACAATCTTCGTGCTGAAGAAAATTTTTATTTTAGTTGCTTATGTTTGAACTAATCTAAATATGTTTGTTATTTTTTTCTTTCTTATTAAATATATGTACATATAACCACAACTTTTCTTTCTATTACTTTTTGCCTATTTTACAATTCTTTAAATGAAAATTTCATGCTGTATGTGTATTTTAGTCTGTCTCCCACGAATTAAACACGAAATAAAATAACAAGGTCGATACAAGCCAAAAATACAAGAAATAACAACAGTTAAATAAACAACAAAAAGAAAACAGTTTATTGAGAAATTTAATTGGAAATCAAAGAGATAATTATGTTCTAGAAACTATTTAGATTTTAATAGACAATAAGAAATTTATAAATTAACTACCAAATAGTCAAGTGTAAAATTTGTTAGAAAAAACACTTTTTATGGATATGTAAAACATTTTCCGTCTTGATGAAAATAGTTGACAATTCCACAAAGGATCTTACAAACAAATGCAATTTGCTGTTAATTTCTATAGAAAAATATTTGTTTTTAAAGTTTCTGATTGCCAAGAAATTTACTTTTCTTTTTGTTATTTTTTTTAATTCTTTCAATTTCCTTACACTAAAACTTTAATTATAACTAAGAATTTGTACATCAACAAATAATTTTGCTTAAAAAAGTAAAGTTTTAAAAAAAAAATAAACAGCTTTGCTTTTATATCAATAAATTTAAGCTTACTTCTCGCCCTCTTTTTTTCACTTTTTAACGACTCTATTACCAGCCAACGCACATCGACCATAAAAAAAACTTTTTTTAAATAAATTTTATACATGCTGCCATAATAATAGTTTTATTTATTATTAAATATAAAAGAAATAAATTATGGTCAAATAGTTGGTTTCTTATTAACAATTTATTGATTTTAATGTAACAAATAAAAAAAAAAAACATGTTCTCCTAGTTGATTAAACAACAACATAAATAGTAGGCTAAACTTTTGTATGATTTCTAATTTAATAGGTTTCATTGTGGCCACTTAACGGAAGTCGTGGTTTGAAATCAAAACGATAAAAATCAATTAATCAAGTGGTAATATTTAATTCATTACATCATTTAGGCAGTTATGTGTTATAAATGTAGAAATGAGAAAGAATTAATTCAATTATCAAAAATGTCACATTTATGCGATTTCCTTGTCTGGAAAGATTTTTCTTTTAGCTCAATAAACTTTTTCTCGAATTGATTATATTTAAAAGACCTGTTCAATGGTGTATGTACACTTTTTAAATTTCACAAGTACTCTGGTACGAGTATAACCAGAGTGATTAGATTTTTAAATAATATATAGCTAAATTGTGTTTGAAATAGAGCTAAATAATTTGAAATTTAAAGATAAATTTTTTTAATAGCTAGTAGTAGGTAATACTAATTTTAATAATGTCAATATTTGCATACATCTTAGAATGCCTTCTTAGTTCGTTGAACGGAAAACATTGCTGTTTTTCGCGATAGTGTGGCAAAAGAGCAGTCAACCTCGACTCATCATCGTGCCTAACAATTGAACATCAACATCGCCATTGAAAATTTGGACCATCGGATGGAGGTGTGCCACCGAGATCGCGGCCATACCAATACCAATATTATCATAATAAAAAGAAATGACAATAATTTCCTAAATAATTTGTGTTTTATTCAAAATTAGCATCGGCCCTTAAAATTTAACCACCCTTTACAAACAAAATTTCATTATTTACACACCTAAACCAAAAAAAAAACACATTATTTCATAAATTGAACTCTTTATTTTAAAAATGTAAATATGCACTGCATAACCGTTAAACATTAGAACAGTGCATAAAATTCTAAGGATAAGAACAAATAAAATAACAGTTTACACCCAAAAAACATTACAAGCAGCGTTGCCGTTTTGGTTACTTTTAACCAAAATTGGTAAATTTTTTTTCTGATATGTAGATGTGTACTTTTTTCAAATCGCACTTTAAAATATGTACTTATGTATGTTTCACATTGCAATGAAGTAGCAACTATGCAAGAAAGTAGCCTAAGCTTGTAAAAACATAAAATTAGAAAGGATGTACAACAGTTTTATATTAAACTTTTAAAGGAAATTCTGAAGCGATTAGATTTTTCAAGAAAAGATATTAAAAATCTTGAGATAACTGCACCAAATAAGGTAGTTCAAAGATAAATTTGGAACCTTTGTTATTATCAAAATACGCGATACGTACCACACCAACGCAGGCGATGGAGGCAATGCTGGGACTGCTGCCATTGGACTTATTTGTAAGGGAGACGGCGGCAAGATCGGCGATTCGGATGCGAAGCGATGGCATGTGGTATCGCTTTGGATCGGTTTTGGGGCATAGGAGAATCCTGGACCTCGTGGAGAAAGAGGTTAGGGAGGCTCAGATGCCGATGGAGCGCATTAGTCGGGTGAAAGTGGTCGAAAGGCTACATCATACAAATGAGGTAACGCTGATGTGGGTTAAGGGACACGTGGGCATAGCTGGGAATGGGGCTGCTGACGAACTTGCGAGGAAGGGTTCTGAAGCTGCGTTCTGCGGACCGGAACCCAGAACTGCTCTGGGCAATGGGTTAGTGCGGGCGAAGATCTTTCAATGGGTGAACTCTATGAACTTGCGAAGGTGGATGGAGGGAACCATGCATAGATAGGCCCGTATGGTGCTCAGGGAGCCACTTGGCAGGGTAGCAGTGAAGATTCTCGGTTTTAATCGGAGTATGATGAGCTGGATCACTGCGTTGATTACAGGACATGGTAACTTCAAATATCATCTGAAGAGGATGCGGATCGTGGATAATGATATTTGTAGAATATGCCTGGAGGGTGGCGAGACGGCAGCGCATGTAGTATGCGAGTGTCCATCGTTGGCGAGCGTAAGATTAAGGATCACAGGCAAGCACACGTTGAGTGTGAGTGCGATGGGGGACCTTAGTCTGAGGAAGATGCTGGCGATTACAAAGGACTGTACGATGAGGATTGTCGACAATCACCAGTGTGAAATCGTTTTTCTAGTCCAGAGCAAACGTCGGTTGTGGCGCGGGACTCAGTGATTGAGGGTGTGCTGATCGGTGGACACGAAATCACTGGGGAACGAAGGGGGTCGAAAAGGGACCCGTGGTAGTAGTGGTCTGCTTCGATATTCCCCCTACATGTGTATATATTATCAAAATTAATTCAATTAACCACATTTAACAGGTGGTAATGAAGAAAAAGTTTTATTCCAATGGAAACTATTAAGATTTTCAAATATTATTTCAGACAGTGATATAAGTATTGTTGAGTTTTGAGACAAAGTGTCCAACGATAAAAATGCAATGAACGAAAAGTGTTTTGAAGAACTTTCTTATTTTGTTCAAAACTAAATGTCTTTACCACATAGCTTAGCTGCTGCAGAGAGAATTTTTTCACTGCTTAGTTTGATAAAGCTAATTTAGAAATAAGCTTGAGTTGCAAACAATTAGCAATGTTATTCAATCAAAAGAATTGGCCAAAAATTAAAATGATTTCCATTATGTCTGGTCAGCGGTCTGCCAAAACTTTGTTTTAAAAACTTCTAAAATTTTGTTTTTCTCAACATAGCATGAATTTTAAATTAGTCGATTTCTAAAAAAATTGCTTTATACATATATGTTTTTAATTACATTTAGTTTTTCGCATTAAAATATGAAAAAAATACAAATTTAATAAAATCAAAATAATTTTTAATTTTGGTTATTTTTTTCCTCATTTGGTTACATTTTTAAAAAAATTTGGTTGCAAAATTTTTTTGGTTGTGGCAACACTGAATACAAGAGCAGCTTACGGAAAATAAGCATATTTCTTCACAGCATTGATAATTGCATAGAATGTATAACTTTAGACAAACTAAATTAAATTTACATTAAGAAGATGTTAAAATTAATTAAGAGCATAAATTAATTATTACATTTCACCGGTATTTTCCTTGAAATATTTTAAGAAATTATAAAAAATGAGAAACACTGGTTTAAGATTTTTCTATAAATTTCGGGTTTATTGTAATGTTTTTCTTTTAACAAGGGTTTGTACGTACCATACAATGCGGTGTTTTCAAAAGTAATAAGTACAACAATAATAATAATAACAAAAGCTTTTATGAGGGATACATACAAAAATATTAATTTAACGAAATTAGTGTAAGACCGCCAAACAATGGGTGTTTTTACACTATGCGCATAAACAACCGGTGATGCAAATAAAATTTCAATATCAGTCAAAATGTACTTCATATTGTTCAGTATCCAGTAAAAATTTACTGGTAATTGAAATAATATTAAATTATCAATAAAACTCTACTGATTACTTAAGTTTTTTTTCAGTATTTATTTTTACTGCAATATTCCCATGTATGCTTAAAATAAGAAGCGTTTAAATGGGTATACTCTACTTTAATATAATTAATGAAAATATTTGTATGTTTGGATCTTTTAACGATGGGATATTCTTAATGATGATAAAATGACGTGATGATAATGAACTAAATTTAATTTGCTACACAAATAGACAACAATCTAGATTAATATATTGGCTACCCTTTGTCACGATATTCAATCAAAATGGCGGAAATTAGTTTTTATCGGAAATTATTTTCGAAATATTTTAACTTTTTTAACTTTATTGGCGTGCCACTGTCTATTAAATTGCATTTATAATTATGGTAACTTTATGTATGTGCGTAGAAGATTTATTGAAAAAAAAATAGTTTAAATATAATTTTTTTCTTTATAGGTATGGTACTGCCTACTTTTTCAACCTTAAACTACTTAAACTCATTTAGCCTATGCACGTGCAAAGCTTAATACATATAGGCTATTTAGAAGTAGTTAAAAAATAAAATTTTATTTGTATGGTCAATGACCATTGGTCATGGCACTGCCCCCTATCTGACAGAAACCGTCTCTGTCATTCTCTAAAGACTTTATCAAAGTTTCATAATAATTTGATCATTGGTTTAGTCAAGCTTAGAGGACAAACAAACATTCATTTTTATAAATATATAATTATATTTATCTAATAACACATTCATAATACAGAATTTCATGCGATCCATGTTTAATCACGACGGTCTACACCACATATTGACTAAGAAAAAATGTCAAGGCATCTACAACATTAAATTTCTAGACATGTTTAAATGAATATTAACTTTACATATCAAATGCCACGTCCATTGTTTCAATGCATTTACTTAATATCAGTGAACTAAGTTCATCAGTAATAAAGTTTCTCACATAAAGTTATTATACTTAGATAATTTGCTTCTTTAATAATGCAATAATAAATTGTAACGTTGTTTAAAAATTCCAATGCTAAACGTTCCGATTAATCGGTTTGTTGCATTGTCAAGATAACGTGTTGTAGAAGTAGTTGAAACAGGAGGATCCATATATGAATGAAGAGTCAAGCATATAATGTGCAAGATTATTACTTTTGCTATTTACATTTTTCCACTTTTTTTTAATTAATTAAAATATTTGTCAAAACAGCTAATTTGGCATTACTTTCCAAGCAGATGAGGTTTCTGTCTTAAGTCTTTTAGGGTATATTACCGAAGTATGTTTCTTGAGTCTTTAAGTTTTTAGAGGGTCTTGCAAGCAAGCATGTTTTCTTTTCACTTCTTTGTTTTGTTTTAATTTTGTTTTTTATTTTTTAATAAATTTTTTCTTCTTTCGCACACACACATAAATACATAACTTGTAACACTTGCCGTGTAATATGATGATCATGCAATTTCGTCTGCTTAAGTACGACATTGTTGCAAGGTACAAAAAAAATGTATGCATAAATAAAAAACAACCAACTATAACTGTTGTATTACAAAAAAAAAATATCATACATAGAAACATATAAATATCAATTGAAGAAAAAAAATTTTACATTTAATTCCAACGCCTTTCTTACTAAACATTTCATGTTAAACATGAAAAACTAATTAAGGTGGACATTTTGCAAAGAAATCATTTAGTATATGAACAAAACAAAATACGTATTTTGAGTATGTCTGAAAGGTAACCAACTCAAAGGTTAATCAACTCCCAAAGATGACACTTAAATATTATTCGTTTGATTGCTTATTTGCATGTAAAATTCCATTTAAAGAGCCTTAAATGGCATTACAAAAATAGAGGGGAAACTAAAAATGAACAAAATGTCATAATAAGATTTTATTTAATTATCAACGTTTACCACTATCTACTATATGCACATACGCCTTATGTACATGCAACAATTTCGAGTTAAAAAAACAGTTGAAAGGAGCAACAACTGATTGGCAAAAAACCTGTTGTTAATAAAACAATCTCTGTCAAGTTGCGTCGTATTGCATAGAAAATGTAACGGTTGCACTCATTAGATAAATTATTTTGTTGAAATTTTTTGTATTTTTTGTATTCCTTTTTGTTTTTTTTAATTAAGCAAATCTTAATGTTTCTACATACACACATATGCACGTACATAAATTTTTTGGTATATTTTACCAAAAATAAACTACATATTTTAACAAGATATTTCTTTTGAAATATTTGCCACATCGTATGCCGTAATATTTGTTGCCAGGTGATTAATAATCATGGTCAAGCAGTTGCCAGTCCCATTGCTTTGCAAGAGATTCATCTTTTGTAGAAATTTTAATAACAACATGCATACATGAAATAAACGTCATTTACTATAATACTTAAAACAGGTTTTATGTATTTTTTTTTATTGATTATGTGACAACCTATAAAAATATTTTAAATAAATTGATGTGTTCGAATTTTTGAGGCCAGGAGATGATTGGGATCTTGAAGTATTATATAATTATATTTATGCTGCAAGTAAATTTCGAACTATTTCTCTAAATTTAGAATAAATTTGTTATATTCAAAAGAATTCGGTAGTGACGTATTGTCATAATATCATTACTTTAACATAACTTTAAATTGATGGAAAAAATATATTGTTTATTACAGAACACTGAAACGTTTTTTAAATTTAAAAAAAAAATAAAGCATAATGACAATAATTTTAATAAGTTCAAGGGGGCTCCAAATGTCGTTTTTCTTAAAATTGAGTATAAAGCACAAAACGTAAATGTTGTATCTTCATCTGGTAGCAATACATGGCGATCAATTCTAATTCTACCATGAGCACATGTGCTTAAACAAACATTAAAATTCCTTTTTCATATGGACTAAGTGGGTGGAACACATAGAAGTTTTGAGCTAAAATTTTTGTTTGTATTATAACACCTATTTTAAAATACTTTCGTGTACTTTGTGGTTCATTAAGTTCATTCGTGAAGTGTTAAATTACCCCTTTTAAGATCTCTTTCTATTTATGCACAACTATAAATTTTAACTAAATTGTTTTTTAAAAACAAATTTGGCATATTACACTGGTAAACAGTGGTTATGCTGCATAAAATTTTATGCTTATTTGTCTATGTATTTAGCTCTGTGATTGCAATATTGAAGCCTATTTTAGTCCGTTATTTATTACCCATTGAAGCACTTTTCTATTGCGCAAACGTGCTTATTTAAATGTTCCTATTCATCTTTGGAAACTTTTGGAAATCTAGAATTAAAAAGGAATAAGATTTAAAAAAGTAAGCACTATCTGTTCATCATGTTGAAAAGCCTGGAGGCCTTACAGATTTTCTGATGAGCATGTGTGTTCCAATTATGCACAGAGAAAACAGTATGGGTTGTGAATACCGCAATTGTTGCCAATCGCATAGTTTGGTTGTGATAGTAGAATTTTATGGTTATATCTACAGAATTTCGTTTCGTAATTTAAATATGTAGTCAGCACAAAGTTATGATTCTTGCAATAGAAATTTTAATATCACAAATGAAAAGTTCGATTGCAGATACTGAACCCTTCGATTGTCAATGAATGTGATTTTCTGTTTTCTGGGTGTAGATATTAGTCATATGTAGGGCTACTAATATTATAATAAAACATGGGCCTGCCCTTAAAGAGATCATTCTTTGCGTTTAATGTGTATTGTAATGCAGAAGAGTAAATAAGATTTTAGGATTGTATTGCAACATTTTTAAATTTCTTCTTAACGTAATGTCTAGGGGCAAATTACAATATTCGAGCGCTTTTAAAATTTTACTTGAGCGCTCGAGTTTACTGTGCTTTTGGTACAGTCATTTTTATAAGGGTTTTTAAATTTCGATCACGTTCGAATGCCGTAATTAGGCTCCTAATTATTTTACTGGGAACAAAAGGCATTGCCTGTAGCTGCCCTACAATGCAGCACTATAATGGGTGAAAGATTCCATAGTGTGCAAACAAAAGAATATGATCGGATACAACATGTAGATCGGCTGACAAGGAGGTAGGCAAAAATTAAGTGTCTTATCTATTATTTCCTTTTTTTTAATAATGTTATTTATGAGAACAACACTTTATCTAAAAGTCCATACCACGCGTTATCGCGTTAACGCATTCTCTGCATTTTACACTCACCTCATACGCTTCCTGCATTAACATGCCACCCTTTTTGTGCATTAAATAACAAAAGTTAAGATTTCTCACTCATTATCTAAATGTCATCGATAACCAAAATGCATGAACAAATTTTTTAAATAATTAATTTTTTAAAAATTAATTAATAATCTATAAAAATTATTGCAAATAAATACACAATAAAAGCATAATTATCGATAAAATATAATTTGTCATCCCTGGCATTCAAACTCAGTTGGGTTGTTCTCTCGCCGCTCATGACGCTTAAAAAAGTAGAAAGTAAACCCATGGTGTAATTACATAAGGTATGAAGTTTGACAATTTCCGGAGTTAAAATCATTTTTTTAATATGTAGTTTGACATACTCCAGAACACACAAAAATTGTCAGCTGGGCTGGCATTGCCACCTTGTATAAGTGTACCCTGAGTAAACCTACTTTTTACATTGTATGCGTGAGAGCGTCCTACGCTTTGTGCTCTGTAAAAATAACACAGACAGTGCGTATCTCACTGATTTATTTTCGTCCTATATTCAGTATTCGAAAATTAACAGTATTATTTATAAAAATTTAAAAAGTTACAAGAAACTCATAAATCAAATTTTCACAGAAAATCAGTTTTATACACGTTTAATAATTAAAATATTATTAAACTAGACTTTATTTATGTCAATAATCTCTAAGTGTTTTTCTCTACCAACTGATCATCAACAGTATTCCTTTCAACTCGTTTGCACTTTTGCCGTAAACTAACTTTAAACCCTCAACCATTTTTAGCTCACTGTATTGCATTGTTAAAATTACTAGTTACACAAATAAGGTATCAGGCAGTTTTTCATTATTATTTTAATGCAATTTTATTTTAAACTTTTGCCTTGTTTGCTTATTTTGGCAAAACACAAAAGCATTAAATTTTGCAAATAATTAGCCAACAGAAAACTATTAATGAGTTTTTAAGTAGTTGCTTCATTTAATCGATTGATTAGTTTCACTAGTTGTCATTTTAATTGTAACCAAAAAGAATAAATCAAAGAGTTTTTTGTAAAACACACTCGCACCAAAGAGGAAATTGCCAATAATAAATTGGTAAAAATGTCTTTGAACAGTTGGTGATGGTGGCCTGTCACAGGAAATAACTAAAACGTAAATGTTTGTTGCATGTGCGTGTGTGAATAGTGATTAAATGGCCGGTTGGCAATGAATGAATCATAAAAAGTTGTTCAAAACAAGTTTGTGTTTTAAGTCTTTTGTTTAGTCTTTTATTTTAAACCAAGAACAACCAACCAACATTTGTTAGTTAATCAAATAAATAGCTTTGGCAAAGGTAACAAAAAAAAATTCAATATTGTTAAATAAGGCTAATTTTATGTTGCTAATTGAAAAGAGCTCTATCGATATAAGTAAGTAATAAAATTATTTTCTTTTTTCTTTGAGCCTATAAAATGAAAAAAAAAAACAATTTAAGCCATATGTAGGTATTTTAAAAGTCAAATGCACATACAACGGACAATCAAATTTGGCATTGAATGCATTTCTTTTAAAATATTTTTGGCTCAAGTTTATATTTTAATCATATTTTTTCATTTGTTTAAGGTAATAAAACAATACAGAGTTTTAGGTTTTTTCACGGCACCAACCACCAGTAACGGTTTTATTATAAGACCTTCTTGATCGGTATTCTCAGTGTTGAAAGTAAATATTATCTAATTTGCTCATAAACCTTTTTTAAGGAATTAGTATGCGGTAATCAAATGTCTTTATATTTATTCATATGTTCCATCATACTTAGTGAGTGATAACGTGAGCCATTAAACTTGTTTTCAATTATTTGATTGCAATGAGAGTAGTTTTAATTTTCGAAAAAAATTTTCATCAATATTTTTTCCCTGAAATGAGGAAACTTTCATAAAACTAGTCATATAAAAGGTTCTTAATTAGGCAACAGTTATAACTTTAACTCTTTAGTCAAGATGCGTTTTTATGCGATTTACGACAAACTGTCGGGTAATTCTAAATGCATTTAACACAAAATTGTGCTCAGTTTTAATCATATTGTTATGGAATTAGTTTTATTATATTTTAATTCCACTAGTTTAATTAATAATAATTTAATTAAGATTTTAAATTCTATTTTCATGTCTGTAATTTTCTTTTCTCTTGTTTCGATTTTATTCTGCAACCTTGAAGCATAGCTGCCAGATTTGACGACTTATCGTCATTTTGACGATTTAACGTGCTAAAAATTACATGTTGACGATTTGACGATTAATGTTATGTTTTTGACGATTTTCTGGAATTCCAGTTTGCAACATTCTTCATTACTTTTATATCAACCTTAAACTTAATAAAAATAATTTGTAACGGTTTTTTATGTTTTTAATAATAGAACAGAGTGAAAGAGATAAATCTATCATTATTTAATGTGTTTGTGTGGATAATTTTTCCACTTTGTACATTTTTAACATAGTATATGTCATATTTTATCAACTGATACCTACAACACGAACAAATATAAAGTTGGCAACGCGTTTAAAAGAATTTCAATTTTTTAAGTAAATTTATTTAAAAATACGTGACAAATTAATATGCTTAAACACTTAAAAAAATGGTAAATTATTTTTAATTATACATTAAAACCTTAAAAATCAAACATTATATTTTCAATAGCAGCTCTTCCTCTGTAAGTAGAAATTTCAACCATTTTTTATACAAAACTTTGTAGTAGCTGAAATGAAATTTTAATAATGTTTTTCACAGGAAGAGGAAAATTAAGGATTACTGGTTTGCAGATCCAGAAATAAGTTTACGGGCTGAAAAGCGAAACGATGTAGTTTATTTTGGCGTTGTGCTCGTCTTACGCTTGTCTAAAGCTACCTTAATTGGTAGAAACTTTAGCAAGAAATGATTATAATTACAGTAGACTCGCGGTAACAAAAACACGGCCTTACCGGATAAGATGAACATATTTTTTTTTACACTGACTACTCTGTATCGTGAACACAGTGAGAAAGCCTTATAACGTGAACAAATTTGGCGGTTATCCAAATCGTTTTCATAAAAAGGGGTATCACCGTAAATGATTGCACAGGTTTAGTTTAGTGCGCGCTGCTGATTTAGCATGATCTAATCTAAAGTTTTTCGTGAAAAATGACACAAAAACTACCAAAATTAAAATTAATTAAACTCCTTGTGTTTGGAAAGGCAAAAAATCCTTGCTCTTTTAGAAATTTTGAATCTCCTGTGGACTACAATTGCTCCAAATTGTAATGGATGACAACTGCCATTTTTAAAAATGGTTTAACTATTAATGGACGCTATTGGCTATTTCAACTTGGCAACGTTTTAAAAAGATAACAATAGCAAAATGCTGGCTAAACATTTTTAGCTCTTAAGGAGATGAAGAAGAAAAAGTAACACATTTTTTAAATTAATTTTAACGTACATATTTTTTCTTAACAAAACATATGTACAAAACATTTCGAAATACCAAAAAATAAATGAATTTGATTTAAATCACATATCTAATTTGTTTGGAAATTTAAAAGAGTTACACCTTCGACAACATGAACAACTTCGCAAACGTGAACACTCTCGGTTTTTAATAGTTCACGTTACCGCGAGTCTACTGTATTTGTCAAATAGTCCAAAAAGATGCAGCCAATTTATTATTTTTTGTATTTATATATATTGTATTATATTTATTGTCATGGTCTTAACATAAAAGGGTCTAATAAAACATTGATCTCTTCAGATTTAAAAAGTTTGTTATGTTATGCATTAAATAAAAAATGTTTTGTTTTGAAAAATGCGTTTCTTTATTTTGACGTTTTTATGACGATTTGCGTAAACCATTTGACGATTTTGACGATTTTTTTTTTGTTCTCAAATTAGACGATTTTACCCCTATTTTATCTGGCAGCTATGCCTTGGAGCCTTAAAGTTCACACTTTAATGTTGATGTTTTAAAATAAACTTCTAGAAATTACATTGTTTGGAAAAAGCTCAATCAGGTATCACAGTATTACGACGTATAAAGAAAGTACAGCAAGTGGTAGTAGTTATTCATACGACTCAGTTAGAAAAGGAAACTGAATGTATTATTTAATAACTTTATAAAATATGTGTATGGATTGAGAAGGTTTGACAATGTTTCCGCTGTTTCCACAAATCTTTACAGTTTCTCCCTGGAGAATCTAATGAAAATTCAAACTTTCTTATTATTACATAAAATAATGAGTTTGCGAACTCCCAAATATGTATTTAACGAAATACGTTTTTTCCCATCGCCACGAAACCAAAATATTGTTTTAGCCTTACACTTATATATAATATCTGAGTGGCAGTTTTATATACATATGTACATGCCGCTCTTCTTTGGAACTAAGAACTAAGTCAGTCTTATTGTTTCAGAAATAAAAACAAATTTATAAATAAATTATAACGCAAATTTTACGAGAGCTGTTTATAATTTGCAAATAAACAAAACCCGATTTATTCAAATAAATAAAACAACTCTTGTAAAGGCCATAAACGTAACAATATTAAATAGTTATTTTTACTTGATGTATTATAGGTACATATGCACATACATATGTATTATGTATATACAAAATTTATAACAATTTAAATTAAAAACTTCGAATTTTTTATTTGTAAAATAAATCGAATCAAAAATGTTTTAAAAATTTATTTTGATTTGTTCCTGTTGCCCAAGAAATATTTCACAACAAATAGACTTTTACAAACAACTTGTAAGGCACTCGACTATTTTTTTTCAAAAATTTATAAACGTTTACACAACTTGTAAGAATTAATAAGGTAACATCTGTAAGTACATGCTTACATAATGCAATTAGCTGCAGGTGTGATCACTATATTATTACACACATTCCTACACAATCGTGAGTGGGGGCTTTTTATTCTTTTTTTTCATAAATATTTTGTACAATTTCAGCAGAAAAAAATATGTAAAATAACAAAAACAAACAAAAAGAATTTTTTACAACAACTAAAAAAAATCAAACATTAGAGTTTGATTGAACCAACAAAAAGTTCAAATAATGAAGATTTATTTACATATTTACGTTTATAATATAATGAATTAAAATCATCCAAAAAAATTGAATAGCTGAAGCCTAAACTCCTTCATATGATGATAAAAGGGTTCATCTTTTTACAAATTGCTTAAATTCAAATTAAGCCTGACTTATCATTACGGTTAAAGGTGTGTGTTGCCTTTATATGTCCCACATATAAAAGATATTTTTTATAGAGGTAAAGAATTTTGAAATTAAATAAAAATTGTGTGAATTTTTAAATGAACAAAAAGTTTACTTTCATCGAAATATAAACTTCTGGTCTTATAATTTAAATAAGACTTCTGGCATATGACCGTCACAGCTGTTACACTCGAACTGATCATATCTTTCGCGATTGGCGGCGCAGACTAGAGACCTCACATATTCCCATAGGAAATAGTCTAGCGTCGTTAAACCGCACGATCTTGGAGGCCAGTTCACGGATCCGAAACGTGAAACGTTGCGGTTACCAAACGTTTCCTCAATAAATCAATTGTGGCACAAGCTGTGTGATATGTTGCGCCATCTTGTTGAAACCGCAGCTACTGCACATCATAGTTGTTCAATTGATAAACGAAAATGTCAATAATCATGGTTGTATACCAGTCACCATCGACTGTAACGTTCTGACCAGTATCGTTTTAAGAGAAGTACGGATTAATGATTCTCTTCCCACAAAGCACACCCAACAGTCAGTTTTTGTGTATGGACGGTGTCTCATCATCACTCCAAGCACGGCAGTTTTATTTATTGACGTCTCCAATCATACAAAAGTGTTGACCGTAATATGAACGTAGTGTGCGTAATGTGTCATGATTTTCAAAATAAATTGGCATAGCTTAAAAGCGTTGTTCAGGCGTCAGTCTATTCATGTTAAAATGCTAAACCAAACTTAACATAAATCACTTGACAGCTGACAAAATGGTCACCAGTTTAACAAGTGTTGCCAACTTAAAATAGTATATGGTAAAGAAATCACCCTTTACGTAACATACATTTATAATATAAGATAGAATTTTAACGATGGAAATACATCAAGTAATAATGTGTTCAGGGATTAATAATTCAGAAGATTTTGCGGGAAACCCGTAAATTAGTAGACAAATGAACTTTTTGTGTATTTAGGTAAATATTAGTTTCTTATATTACTTTATTAGCTTGTAAGGAATGGTTTCATTTTTGTTCTTTAAATTTATTAAACTGTTATCCAAATGATCAGTTACCTTTTGTTTAGGAAATTTTAATGGTCAGTAACAGAAACAAACTTGCTTTTTTTCAATGCGCATTTCAAAACATATGTGATAGTAATACATTTAACAATAATCCAGCAAATTTGCATTAAATTTTTAACAGGGCATTATTGTTTATTGTTTTGCCACTTAGTGGCATGCATTTGTCAAATTTCTACTCGCATGCAAAAGTAGCAGCCATTGGAGCTGCCCAAGGCATATCCATAAGGTATTCGTATCCAATCAGTATACTATTTTTTTATACCCTTCACACAGTGAAAAAGGGTATATATAGGTTTGTCATTCCGTGTGAAATTTCTACAATTTTCATTTCCGACCCCATAAAGTATATATTTTCTGAAAGCTTATGAATAGAGGAGTCGATTAAGCTCTGTCAGTCTGTCAGTCTATCCGTCTGACCGTCTGTCCGTGTGTATGTTGAAATCAACTTTTTGAAGCCCCCCGACACAGGTTGGACCCGGGTAAGGTATTAAAATATCAGAAATATTTGGGAGTAGATCGGTATTGAAAATCAGAAACATCGGTACATAAACAACTGAGATATGAGCAAAAACCCACGACCACCTCGAATTTTTTTTCACAAAAACAACATTACAACAACAACATACATACATACGTGTATACTGGTTAGAGAAAACGTGGTATCAAATCCGAGCTGAGCCAAAAAAAATTTTTTTTTTAATTTTTTTAAATTTTTTTTTTATTTTTTTTTATTTTTTATTTAATATATTATTTATATTTTTATTATTTTTTTTAAAATTTTTTTTTTATTTTTTTTTTTTGTTTTATATATATTATATATAATAATTTTTTTTTTTAATTTTTTTTTTAATTTTTTTTTTAATTTTTTATAAAATTTTTTTTTTTTTTTTTTTTTTTTTTTTTTTTAACATACATACCAGAATTTATAATTTTACAATGGGATGTTTTTATATATGTATGTACGTATTTCATATGAGATGAATGTTGACACAAACTACTGTTATTGCATGACTACACGTTGTGAAGGGTATATAAGATTCGGCACGGCCGAATATAGCACTTTTACTTGTTTAATATACATTTTATAAGCGTTACCAAGGCATATTCACACAGGTACATGCAACAGCAAATTGGGGATTTTTCTGTCAAGTCTAATTTGTATAACAGGGATGGAAAAGTTTTTTTAATATGTTTAATTTAATAAAATGATATTAAAAAAAGGATATGTGTTTGTGAAGCACATTATAAATGGTGCAAGAACCACATATATACATGAATTTGCAAAATTTATTATCAAGTTTTCCATCCCTGCATTAATAAATGGAATCAAGGCATATCCATAAGGTATATGCAACGGCGAATTGATACAACAAAGCAACTTTTAATGTGATGTTTTATGTCAAGGCCAATTCGTATATCAGGGATGGAAAAGGTGTTTTTACATATTAAATATAATAAAATTTGATTAAAAAAAGGATACAATTGTTTGAAACACATTATTAATGACGCGAAAGCTACAAATATACATAAATTTAGCACATTTTTTATCAAAAATGTACATGTAAGTTAATTGTTTAATACAGAATTTAAAATCACATTTCCCTTCCCTGCATTAATAAGGCAAATTCAACCAATTTTGACAAAATGTTTCACAATGATAATTTCACCTGTATGAATTCGCCTTGAATGGAATCAAGAAGAATTTTACAAATTTAGACATTGTGTTTCCCCATCATCATGTGCTGATAATTTCACATGTATGAATTCGCCTTGAGCGTTACCAACTTTTTTTTAAAGTCTGCCTGCATTTGTCAATCCTAATTTTTTTAATTTTATTACACAATAAATAATTCGCAGTTTCAGTTGGTTTAAAGCGTTTTAGAAAATACAAAGCCATGAGTAAAAAGTTTTCGCTTTAAAGTTTTTTAAAAATTTTTCAAATTAAAGAAGAAAATAAAAAAAATTGTTTGACATATGCCGGCATATATACAAAAACAAAATACATGTGTTTTTTAATTGTTGTGTTTGTTGCAGCGCTGCATATACCTTATGGATTTGCCTTGAAGCTGCACTTGTAATAAATGTGAATGTATTAGTAAAAAAATGTGAGTGTATTTATTTTTTCGAACTGTTAGTGGCATGTGAAAAGATGAAAAACAAATAAGAAAGATATGAAAAATATTTATATAAATATGTAGATAATGTTTAATGTATAGATACGAATGCAATTTCGAAATAAAAGTAAAATCATAGGCACTTTAAAACTATCAACCAATATGTATATCGGTTGATGACAGAGTTCTAACATGCGCAGAAAATATTTATTATGCCTGCGAGATGGAGTAATTTTAATTTTATCTTTTTTGAATAACTCGTACGATGAAAGTTAGATAGACATCATACATTTACTTGTGCGATTATGTCTGAGTTTACACAGGTATAAATTTGTTTGGTAGCATATAACGGGTGAGGAAGAGAACAACGTTTTTTCGTTCGGAACTCGGCAACATGCTCTATTGAGAAAATTGAATTAAGATAATAAATGGAAAATAATAAACACAATAATGGAATGCATCCAAAAACATGTTCGTCTGCGTGAGAGCGAATTTCAGAAGAGAATTTCAGATATTTTTCATCAAAATGTTCGCCCGTCTATGCTCGGACTATAAAAAGAGAGAGGATGATTAGAGGGAATAATATATTAAAACATTAGATATTTTTTTGTATTTTTTCACAGATTTTGACGATGTGTTCAGAATGAAAAAAGAAATGGTTCAAATTGCACTCAATCAACTAGAAGTGGAGTCAATCAACATTTCACCAGAACACAACTTACAACTTACTGAAGAATTTGTAATTATGACTTATTTAGGAATATTTATGAATATGAAGCTTTTTTTTTGCTTTATTCATAAAAGTTATTAAAAGTTTGTAAAGGGTTTATTAAACTGATTTTCTATGGAAATTTGACTTATAAACCTCTGAAGCTGCTTTTATTTTTATGAATTAGACCGTATGTACTATATTCGAACAGTAAAAAATCATTCCTTTCGTTGGCTATTGCAAATAACTTCATTAGTTTTTTTCTTAATGACAATTAATTTATTATTTTGCAAAATCTTATCAGCGACAAACTGAAACATTCGTTGTCAAAAAAAATTTTAATTCTTTAAAAGCCATTTTTGATAAAACCAATGACAATGAAGCAAAAACACTTTCTTTATCTCTTTGCTTTGCTGAGTTTTGAAAACAATGTTCCAAAAATTTTAAAACCAAGAAATTTCTGACAAATATTTTACTTCTGAAAACTGTACTCAAACCTATATGGACCTATGGCATAGAATTATGGGGAACTGCCAGCAACTCAAATGTAGAAATTTTACAAAGATTTCAATCAAAAGCTTTACGAACAATAACAAATGCTCCTTTTTATATAACTAATAAATTCCTACATAATGACTTTAATATACCTTTTGTCAAATCAGAAATACGAAAATCCAGTTGTAATTATTTAGAAAGACTTAGTAACCACACGAATATATTGGCAATCACATTATTAGATGAGACTGATGAAGTCAGAAGACTTAAACGAAATCATATTCTAGATCTGCCTTTTATTTAATGAAATTTTATAATATATAATGTAGTTAATTCTTATTATATGTTGAACCTATTACATACTCAATTAATGCTTATAAAACTTATTATTATTAAAAATATATGTATGCAATTACATACATATACAATTTAAATTATTGTTTCCAATGGGATTCAATAAGACATGTTACTTTTAAAATTTATCAAATTTGCTTATTATTGTCAAATAGATTGCAAATAAAATAGATATATAAAAACAAAAAAAAAAAAAAAAAAAAATATTTTACCACAACATCGCTTGCATGAAGTTTTACAAATTTTAAGTCACACTGGACCCGACACTCATGCTTTAATTAATTTTCTTTACTCTAATATCGATAACTCTAATACATGTACATGTATCTTGTTTATCTCTTGCACTAGTATACCTTGACCAAACCGTGTTACTTAGAAAATTATGAGCCGTGGACCGTGTAATCAACATTCTAATTAAGACCCAAAACACAAAACTGTTACTACTTTTACCAAATTCTTCAATATTTAACCTTATTTCCTTATTTTTTTCTTTATGCCAACTTATGTAATTCAAAATCTGTTATAAATTATTCAACTTTCCCCCAGCAGTTTTAAAAGCTTTTTAAAAAATGTATGTATGTATGTATTTCAATATAAATAGTTAATCCCCGAATAACTATCTTATACTTAATCTTTTTTTCAATTTATTTAAAAAACCAAAAATAAAAAAACAACTTAATTTAAAATTTATGCAAAAAAATGCAAATGAAATATTTTGAAATTTATAAAAAATTCGGGTTAAATGTTAAACAAAAACCTTAATACAAATCATAAAAATCGGCATAATTAAAACAGCCAAAAGAATTTTTTTTTTCACTTTAAATAAACACTAACAAGTTTCTGTTAAATGCTCATCATTTAAAATTTTTCATCTGTCTCCTCATAAAAGGGGGTAAAATTAATTAAATAAAAAAACATCAGCTAGAAGACGCAATGAATTAAAGTTAAAGCCTGGGGGTTAAAAAAGATAGCCATTTGGTGAGGTTTTTAATTGGTTCCGCGAATAAAGATTTATTTTTAAATGTTTAATGTTGCCTAGACTAATATAAACTAAACCTGAATACAAAATTAACCATTTTTTATGACTTTGTCTTTGTTTTAAATAGCTTGCATGAGAATAATAAATATATTTTATCTAGATGAAAAATACATATGCATATCGAAAATCTCTTAAAAAAAAACATTCTAGAATACTTGAGCGATTAGGCAAACAATATTAACAATCTAATATTTAGGATGATGCCGCTAATTGTATAACATAAATAAATGAAGACCTCAACCTAGTTTGTCATAAGGCGTCAGCAAATGGCCTTAGTTTAAACCTTAAGAAAACAGTGGCTATGGACATTAGTAAAACAGGACTTAAACAAACCACCTTACCTTACCTTAACACCCTTAATGGCGAAACTATTAATTATGTTGAAACTGTGAAAAACCTTGGTGTAATTTTAACAAACAATTTGATTGGCAAATTCATATTAGGACAAACTGCAACAAGGCATTTGTTATGTTAAGAAATCTTTGGATATTCATACATTATTATACATCACCACACATTCGATTGTTACTTGCTAAACCGTATGTATGTACTTATATATTGCCGACACTAGTGAATGAATGCGAAAATTTTTTTAAGTTGTGTTGCTGTGAGCAAACTTAGACTTAGGGCTTAAAGTAACTTATAACAATATTGCCAGATATATCATAGGAAAGAGCAAAGAATTGCAGCAAAGCAAATTAATACTATGGCATTTGAAAATTTATTAAAGTTTTGTACACTTTTATTGCTACACAAAATAAAATATACCAAACAACCTGTTTACTTTCACCAAAAAATTTTTCCCGATATCGATCGGAGACAACATTAACAATTTAATAACATTAGATATAACAAGTAGGAGCACTATATTCGGCTGTTCCGAAATTTTTATACCCACCACCAATTTGATGTACACATTTTTATAGCACAGAACTTATTATATTGTTATTAAGAGTAATGTCTATGGAATAATCTCTTTATACTAAAATATGTATCACTTTCTTTGGATAACTTCGATATGCTAGTAAAATGTTTTCATAAACTTAAGTTTCAATGAAAGTAAGCGTTAAAGTAGGCGTGTCAATATAGTTTCTGCTAATTAATACAACTTAGATATTCCAATATAGTCCTTTATTCTTCCACAACTTTGTCCATAGAGAAATTATGTGAATTTAAGATAAAGCGTTATATGGGAGGTAGACGTCAAAGAGGACGTGTCACCTTCAATTTCTGGCATAACATTCACATTGTCTAGAAAGCCATATGTGCAAAATTTCATCATCATACCTCTAATTTTGCCGGTTCTAATAACATTTAAATTTCATTGACAGTATATTACGTGAAAAGTGGGCACTAAAGTAGGCGTGTCAATGTAGTTTTTAAAATAAATAAATTAAACTTAGATATTTCAATATAGTCCTTTATTCTTACAAAAACTATGTCTATAGAGAAATTATATGAATTTAAGATAAAGCGTTACATGGAAGGTAGGCGTTGAAGTGGGCGTATCACCTTAATTTTCTGACATAACAATGACATTGACCAGAAATTTCATCATCAGACCTTTAATTTTTTTAGTTTTATGAGCTTTTAAATTTCATTAACAGTAGATTACGTAAAAAGTGGGCGTTATAGTAGGCATGTCGAAATAGTTTCTGCCAATAAAATCCACTCAGATATATCAATATAGAATCCTTTATTCTTGCAAAATTTTTATTCATAGAGAAATTTTATGAATTTAAGATAGGCGTCAAAGAGGACGTGTTACATTTATTTTCCGTTAATACAAAGCCTTTCACCAAAAAGCAAATTTTGGCAAAATTTTAGAATCATAATTTTGTCAGTTTTATTACGTTTTAAGTTTTAAATATTACTAAAATCACTGTGCGGTATAAATTTTCGTATATTTTGATCCATAACTCCTTTCCTAACTCATAGATTTAAGCATTTTTCGGGGGGAAATAAAAATACGAAATTTCATGAGTCTACGTTAATGCGTTAGGACACAATTGCATTTTATTCGATGTTGGAAGGACACGGTTTTTTCGACCTACTCTTGCTTTTCGAGCTATAACTCTGTTCCTAATATTTCGATTTAGCCCATTTTCGATGCCAAACCTTATGTATAATAAATATTCTGTTTCGATCTCTATCGTGCTTTCAACAAACGGACAGGCGGACGGACATAGCTAGACCCTCATTAAATAAAACCCACATTCAGAGTATACTAATGTGTGGGGCTTAAAATTTTTTTGGTGGCGGGTAAAAGGCATTTTCTGAGCAGCATTTTTTTATAAATTCTATACGTCTTTAAAACCAACTACTCCCTCAAATTCAAAGTAAATAAGCAATGCAATTAAAACGATTTTTTGTGTTGTATTTATCTAATAATAAATCAATAAAAAATATAAAAAAAATTGTCATTCCTATTGTAGAAATACATTAGGTTCCATTTTGAGACTAAATATAAGAAACTAATTTAATGGCAAAACGAACTTAAATAAAGAAATTAATACGTTTCTGTAGTGATTAAGAGTTGAATACAAAATAATAAATTTTGTAGTATAATAGTACTTTACAAAATTGGTAGTGGGCACAGCCGAGTAGTGTATTTTCTTTTTGTTTATATGAAAAAGACTTTGCCACAATGAAAGTGGCAATTTTAAATTATGAGGGTGTAGTCTTTTAACTTTTTAATTTATTAACAAAAATCTGTTATGAGTTGTTCCAATCGAGCCATTGAAGATGCGGAATTTTTTTTTTATAACTGCCTCCTTTAATGTCTCATATCGATTGCACTGTGGTGGTTTGTGAACGATAGCAAAAACTTGCTCATGTAGTTTTTCGTCCATATACACAACCGTGATATTAAATTTAGTATCATCTCGTTCATCTTGACTCATTTTTATTATTCGAAAAAGTTATTTATTCGAAAAAAAGCTTATAAACGGGTAAACCATGCTTGAATATTGTTAATAGAATATCCTTGAACTCGTGTTGCAATACTGGATACATCTGCAGATCCTGAATTATTATTCAAAGAAAAATTGCCAGCTTGAGAACCAGGAGTTGAAGTTGTATTAAAACATGATTGATTTTCCATTTTGATCAATCTCGGGGTCACCAAAAGTAGTCTTTTGACTTTTTAATTTATTCACAAAAATCTTTATTCATTCAAATCAAGGCGAATTCAATAAGGCGAACTTATTAGATCAGCTGATCATAAGCTGTTGACTACTTCTAAGGACCACTTGTCAAATTTTTGTGTATTTTTGACACATCTTTTTGTTTTACACTAACCAAGGCGAATTCATACAGGTGAAATTATCATGCCTTGACACTTACAAAACACACGTTTGGATTTTTAAACTTTGTAGTTGTTTTAGCGACGAGTTCACCTTATTGAATTCGCCTTGATTCAAATACAAAATAAAATTAAAATATTTTTTCATTTTTTTTTACATTAAAAGTTGTAAAAAACTAAGGTAATATGTATATTTAAATTATTTAAAAACTAAGTGAAATAAGTACAAGTAACAGTGCTATGATCGGCCGTGCCGAATCTTATATGCCCTTCACAACGTGTAGTCATGCAATAACAATTGTTTGTATCACCATTCATCTCATATAAAATACGTACATACATGGTGTAATTACATAAGGTGATAGCGTAAAGGAGAGCAATTTTTGTCTCTCTTTTTTTATGTATGGAGTTTGACAATTTCCGGAGTTCAAATAATTTTTTTAATATGTAGTTTGACATTCTCTAGAGCGCAAAAAAATAACCAGCTGAGCTGGCACCGCCACCTTGTATAATTACACCATGCGTACATACATATAAAAATATACCATTATAAAATTATAAATTGAGTTTACGTATGTATGTGTTTCTAAAAAAAAATATAAAAAAAAATATATTAAAACAAAAAAAAATTTAAAAAAGAAATATTTAAAAAAAATAATAAAAATATAAATAATATATAATACATATATATACTCTAACCAGTATATATGTATGTTGTTGTTGTAATTGTGAAAAAAAACGAGGTGGTCGTGCTTTTTGCTAATATCTCAGAAAGTTATAGGGCGATTGTGCTGAATTTCAATAGCGATTCATTCCCGGATATTTCCAAGAGATTGATACCATACACAGATCTTAGGAATATATAGTTGCTTCTAACAGTTGATTTCAACCAACACACGGACTTAATCGACTCCTCTATTCATAAGCTTTCAGAAAATATCTTCTTTATGGGATCGGAAATGAAAATTGTAGAAATTACAAACGGAATGACAAAGCTATATGTATATACCCTTGTGCACCACGGGTGAAGGGTATAAAAATAGTTATATGGAAGGTGCCTGCAAGGGTATTTTAAAACACCATTTAGGAAGTTTTTTTAATAAGTAAGTTTAACAAGAAATTGTATGTTATTGAGTAAAGCGTTAAGGCGCTATTATTTTGTCAATCGGCAAAAAAAGGTTAAAATCTGAAATATGGAACAATCATTATCACAGTGGTAAAAGATTCCACAGGTAGTAGAAGCAATTTAAATAAAACTATAAAATTTCGAAACAATAACAAAAAATACAACAAATACATACAGCAATAAACTTCTTACGACAACACACGACTTGAGTCAATCATAATTTGCACAATTGAAGAATATGGACAACTATTTACACCAGAGAGTCTGTCGCTCAGCAAACAGACAGTAGTCGTTAGTGTTTTGCTTTGCTTTTTTGTTGTTAAAGTGGCCCAAAGTTGTCATACAAGTGACCTGATTTCTCTTTTATGCTGTATCCAACATTTTAACGTTTTTTTTTTTCAAAAAAGATTGTGTTTTTTTCTGTTGGTCGCTTGTACGATTACTAATACTGTGTGTATTTAAACTGCTAATATTTCTCGTACCACTACCAATCACCAACAATTGAACAGTTGTTGTTTTTCTCCAATTTTAGTTGAGTTTTTTCTACTGCTGCTTCCATTCATTCAGCTGTTTTGTTATCAATGACTGACTGGTGTTTTGGTTGTTTGGTGAATTGACTAGAGGCATTTATGTTGGTGGTGCAAGTGGTATTAAATTGGCAATCTATGATGATCAGATCTTATTACCAGCAATCATTCTTTAACTAGATCTACTGGCTATTTACACAAGCACTCACTCACACACAGCCACATATTCGATTTTAGCAACCAGTTGCAACTGACAACAGTTAATTACAAGTTTTCAAATATATTTATACACAAGTACAGGAACATTTTATTATTCTATAGCACAGATCTACATACAAACAAGTAACAGTGCTATATTCGGCCGTGCCGAATCTTATATACCCTTCACAACGTGTAGTCATGCAATAACAATCTCATATAAAATACGTGCATACGTACACGTTAGAATAAATGTGGCATCGAATCCCAGCTGAGCCAAAAAAATTTTATTTTAATTTATTTAATATATTATTTATATTTTATTATTTTTTTTTAAATTTTTTTAAAAAATTTTTTTAGAAAAATTTTTAAAAATTTTTTTTAAATTTTTTTTAAATTTTTTTTAAATTTTTTTTAAATTTTTTTTAAATTTTTTTTAAATTTTTTTTTTTTAGTTTTTTTTTTATTATTTTTTTCTTATTTTTAATATTTTTTTTTTTTGTAATTTTTTTTTGTTTGGTATGTTTTTTACATGTATGTATGTATGTATGTTGTTGTTGTAATTGTGAAAAAAAAACGAGGTGGTCGTGGTTTTTTTGCTCATATCTCAGAAAGTTATTGGGCGATTGTGCTGAATTTAAATAGCGATTCATTCCTGGATATTTCCAAGAGATTGATACCATATACAGATCTGAGGAACATATAGTTGCTTCTAAAAGTTGATTTCAACCAACACACGGACAGACGGGCAGACGGACAGACGGTCAGGGCTTAATCGACTCCTCTATTCATAAGCTTTCAGAAAATATATACTTTATGGGGTCGGAAATGAAAATTGTAGAAATTACAAACGGAATGACAAAGCTATATATACCCTTGTGCACCACAGGTGAAGGGTATAAAAACTAACAAAACTAGAAATTAATTCAAATATTATTTAACTTGTTTAGCTTGACTGAATTTAAAAAAACATTTTTTTGCTTTTATATATTGAAATTGATCGAATTTTCTAAATGGTGTGATGATATCCAGTGACAGTTATTGCAAATTAATATTTTGATTTTTTACACAGCTTTCACACAGATTTTACAGATTTTAAAATACTTTGCAAATAATCATTCGGATTCTTGAAGGATTTTTTCGATTCAACAATTATAATAGAAAAGTTTTTTACTTACATATATAATCGTTTTTAGAATCTTTGTAGTAACAATTTATAAAAAAGCTTTATTTGAAATTTAAATTTTATTCTGCTTAAATATAATTAATAAAAAATAATTTGAAATCAAATAACAAAAATTTACTATCGATCCTAACACGTTATCTATAAATTATAGACATTATTTCCTCTTTTTGAAAAATCTTAAAACGTACATATTGAATATCTTACTGAAAACAATTATTTTTATACCCTACACCTGTGGTGCACAAGGGTATATATAGGTTTGTCATTCCGTTAGTAATTTCTACAATTTTCATTTCCGATCCCATAAAGTAAATATTTTCTGAAAGCTTATGAATAGAGGAGTCGATTAAGCCCTGACCGTCTGTCCGTCTCCCGTCTGTCTATGTGTTGGTTGAAATCAACTTTAAAAAGCAACTGTATGTTCCTCAGATCTGTGTATGGTATCAATCATTTGGAAATATCAGGGAATAAATCGCTATTGAAACTCAGCACAATCGCACCATAACTTTCTGAGATATGAGCAAAAAAACACGACCACCTCTTTTGTTTTTTCACAATTACCAACAACAACGTACATACTAGTTAGAGTAACGTGGCATCAAATCCCAGCTGAGCCAAAACAATATTTTTTTTTATTTAATTTTTTTATTTTTTATTTAATATATTATTTATATTTTTATTATTATACCCGCCACCAAAAAAATGGTGGGGGTATATTCATTTTGTCATTCCGTTTGTAACACATCGAAATATCCATTTTAGACCCCATAAAGTATATATATTCTGAATCAGGGTTTGATTTGATGACGATCTAGCTATGTCCGTCCGTCTGTCCGTCTGTCCGTCTGTTGAAAGCACGATAGAGGTCGCACCGAAAAAGTTAGGGGGCTCAAATTTTGCCAGAATCTTTCTTATAGACAAGGTTTGTTTGGTATTGAAAGTGGGCTAAATCGGAATATTTGGAAGAGAGTTATAGCTCGAAAAGCAAGAGTAGGTCGAAAAAACCGTGTCCTTCGAACATCGAATAAAATGGAATTGTGTCCAAACGCATTAACGTAGACTCATGAAACTTCGAATATATATTTCCTGAGTAAAAAAAAAATGTTCCCCGAAAATTGTCGAAATCTATGCATTAGGAGAGGAGTTATCGATCAAAATGTACGAAAATTTATACCGCACAGTGTATTTTTCGGTATATTTAAAAACAAAAACGTCATAAAAGCAACAAAATTGGATGTACGACTCTGAAATTTTGCACACTTTGCTTTTTGGTGAAACGCTTTTTTGCAACGGAAAATCAATGTGCCACGCCCACTTTTACGCCCACCTCCCATATAACGTTTTACCTAAAATTCATATAATTTCTCTATTAATAAAGATTTTAGATAATAAAGGGCTATATTGAAACACCTAAGTTGTGCTCATTGGCAAAAATAACTTTAACACGCCTACCATAACGCCCACTTTTCACGTTATCTACCGTTAATGAAATTTAAAAGCTCATAAAACCGCCAAAATTAGAGGTATGATGAAAAACTTTGCTACGTATATCCCGCTAGGCAATATCATTACTGTGCCAGAAAATTAAGGCGCCACGCCCACTTTTACGCCCACCTCCCATATAACGTTTTACCAAAAATTCATACAATTTCTCTATTAATAAAGATTTTGGAATAATAAAGGGCTATATTGTAACACCTAAGTTGTACTCATTCGCAAAAATAACTTCGACACGCCTACTATAACGCCCACTTTTAACCGTATCTACCGTTAATGAAATTTAAAAGCTCATAAAACCGCCAAAATTAGACATATGATGATAAAATTTGCTACGTATATCCCCCTAGGCAATGTCATTACTGTGTCCGAAAATTAGGGTACCACGCCTACTTTTACGCCCACCTCCCATATAACGTTTTACCTAAAATTCGTATAATGTCTCTATTAATAAGGATTTTGGAATAATAAAGGGCTATATTGAAACACCTAAGTTGTACTCATTCGCAAAAATAACCTTGACACGCCTACTATATCGCCCACTTTTCACGTTATCTGCCGTTAATGAAATTTAAAAGCTCATAAAACCGCCAAAATTAGAGGTATGATGATAAAGTTTGCTACGTATATCCCCCTAGGCAGTGTCATTACTGTGCCAGAAAATTAACGCACAGTGTATTTTTCGGTATATTTAAAAACAAAAACGTCATAAAAGCAACAAAATTGGATGTACGACTCTGAAATTTTGCACACTTTGCTTTTTGGTGAAACGCTTTTTTGCAACGGAAAATCAATGTGCCACGCCTACTTTTACGCCCACCTCCCATATAACGTTTTACCTACAATTCATATAATTTCTCTATTAATAAAGATTTTGGAATAATAAAGGACTATATTGAAAGATCTAAGTTGTATTTATTAGCAGAAACTTTATTGACACGCCTACTTTAACGCCCACTTTAATTGAAAGACTACATTTACAAAAGCATTTTAGCAGCATATCGAAGTTATAAAGGGTGGTTAAATTTTAAGGACCGATGTTGAATTTAAATAAAACACAAATTATTTAGGATATTATTATTATTTCTTTTTGCAATTATAATATTTGTATGGTTTAATTATGTATTTAACAAAATATCGGCCATATGGCCCCCCATCCTTGGCACCACTCCTTTATCTGATGGTCCAAATTTTTATTGACAATGTTGATGCTCAATTGTTGGGCATGATGATGAGTCGAGGTTGACTTCTATTTTGCCACACTATCGCAAAAAACAGCAATGGTTCCCATTCAACGAACTAAGAAGGCATTCACAGATTTTCTAACATTTTATACAGACCTGTTTTGCAGAAATTTAAATATTTTTTACAATTCTCCCGATTGTGGACGAATTTGAACGATTATTACGAAGTGCACAAAATGCATTTTGATTTGAACGCCCATTTTCATAAAAAACCTGAATAACTTTAAAGCGTTGCTCATTTGCGTATTTTTCCACGGATCAAATTGAGTAAGTTTGAGATTGAGAAATGTCAAGTGAAATGCAGAAAACAAATTTAAAGACTAGGTGTAGTTCACCTTCAACATGGGCCCTTAAAATTTAACCACCCTCTACAAAGAAAGTGATACATATTTTATTATAAAGTGATCATTCCATAGCGATTCACAAAATAATAAATATTGTGCTTTAAATGTACACAAAATTGGTGGTGGGAATAAAAGATTCGGCTCAGCCGAATATAGTACTCTTACTTGTTTTTTTTATTTTTTTTTATTTTTTTTTATTTTTTTTTGTAATTTTTGACATACGTTTACTCAATTTATAATTTTATAATGGTATGTTTTTATATGTATGTTTGTTACATGTGTGTACGTATTTTATATGAGATGAATGGTGATACAAGCAATTGTTATTGCATGACTACACGTTGTGAAGGGTATATAAGATTCGGCACGTCCGAATATAGCACTTTTACTTGTTTAATTCTACATCGACCGATTGAAGCGGTTTTTTCGATAATATATATACACATTAAAAATTGAATTTTTTTTTTTTTGTACAAAAATGTTTTCAGAATATTTGGTTGACTTCTTTATGTTGCCTGAACGCAAGCAATGTTTAAAATTTTATTTGTTTAAAATACAACAAAGGCACTGATGTACGTTTATCGTTAATCCCTTTTAATTTAAATTTGCAGTAATTTTAAATTTATTTAAAAAAAACCTTCTTTTTTGGGAAATAACCGTAAAATTCAAAAAAAAAATTTATTATCTTCGAATTTTAAAAGTTTTTAATAATATTCTGCAGTATGTAATATAAAATGTTTTAAAACAAAATCTTTATTTAAACAAAATATTGTTTACTTTATCATTTATTATTGTTAAGAATAAATTACCTTCTATTTATAGAATCTTTTCGATAAATTCTATATCGTACAATCACACCCAGAACAAACTGCGTCAGTTTCTTTTAAAATCTTCAAAATTAGTATGCCAATTAATCGGCCAATATTTTGTTTGCAAAAAAATTTAACAAATAATTGTTATTTATTTTTATTATGTTCTTTTTCTTTTGTTTAAGTCATATATTATTGACTTATTGTTAAAAACACAAATTGTATCTTTTTTTACCTTTAACTTGTAAAAAAAAATAATTCTTTTCGTTAGACTTAAGTATTTATTGTTACACTTCAAAGGCTTTTGACCTTTTCTTTGTTTTAGTTTTAAAGACAATTTGGTAATTTGTTATTCTTAGCATGTGTATTCAAAAAAAGTTCTAACTGTTTTATGATCATAGTGTGATAATTTACAAAATATTTTTCAAAGAGTTAAAAATATTGTATTGTTTAATGTAAATTTTAAAGCCTTCCTAAAAATAAACAAGTAAGAGCGCTATATTCGGCCGTGCCGAATCTTATATACCCTTCACAACGTGTAGTCATGAAATAACTGTAGTTTGTGTCACCATTCATCCCATATGAAATACGTTGATACATATATAAAAACATCCCATTGTAAAATTATTAATTCACGTATGTCTGTTAAAAAAACGAAAAAAAAAAATTTTTTAAAATTTAAAAAAAAAAAATTTAAAAAAATATTTAAAAAAAAAATTAAAAAAAAAATTAAAAAAAAAAATTATTATATATAATTATAATTATTATATATAAAACAAAAAAAAAAAAAAAAAAAAAAAATTAAAAATATAAGTAATATATTAAATAATATATAAAAAAAAAATAAAAAAAAAAATTTAAAAAAAAAATATGAAAAAATTTTTTTGGCTCAGCTGGGATTCGATGCATTTTACACTTTTTTAATAGTTTACTACAATGTAATGGTCAATCCCTTTTATTCAATACTAATATTGTGGGGGTTAAAGGGGACAAAACCGTAACTACTCTATTTGACTCATATATTCGCCATTTAATCTAGGACGCCATCTTGGGTTTTTCTCTATTTATAGCTAACTATATTTTAATACTAAAACCCTTTAACTTGATCCCGATATTGACTTTTTTGGTTGCATAGAAACTGACAAACATCGACTTACGTTTGTAAATTTTAGGAAAACCACTAAAACAGTTGTACTCTGCTGTATATATCTCAGTTAATTTCAAACCTATTTGTTAGTTTTTTTTTAGAAATTTTTTCCGAGATTACGGCTTTAAATTCTTTATGTTAAGCGTGGTCAAAAAATTTTTTTAAATTTAAAATATTTTCAAACAATTTTTGCCTATAACTTTGCGAATTTGTGACCAATTTATCCAAACATTTTCATGAATATCTCCAGAGGCATACCAAATCTGTAAATAGTAACAACCGTGTCTATAAATTATCCTAGACCTGGAAAATTTGATACCTTACACGGGTCTTGCCGATGTTTGGGGTTTCAAAAAAGTTGATTTCAACATACAAACGGACAGATCTCTAAACTATAAAAGTTGTAATAGACCCAATATACCATACAAGCATATTTGCTTAATCCTGTAAATATGTAATGCATTTTTATATCACCAACATCATCAGATTCCTCCTACTTAATCACATTCAAAGCATTTACACACTCAAAACAAACACACAGTAAATTAGATCAATAATACTGGTGTCCGTGTATTTGGCTTAAAAGGAAATGTCATTAAATGTTGCTTATTATTTGACAATGATAATGTTTTCAACAGGTAAATGAACTTTTTTAACTTAATCGACTCAGAAAGTCACAAGAGTTAAAAATAAGTTCTTTTTGAATACTTAATTGAATTATTCTTGGCGTTACAAATTAACACACATATGAGCACGATCCTTAACGTTTTTCCACACAGTATTTTGAGGGGAGAATTCAAAGTAAAAACGAGCGAATGTGAGACACATTTCAAACGGTTATTAAAAGCGTCCATAGTTTGTCAATTAATCTTAATTAAAAAATAATTAATTAAATTTGAACATTACATTTACCTATAAATGTTTACCTTAATATTTTAAAATTAATTAGGCAACTACAAAAAATAACATTAAAGCCTAGTGATCATAAAAAAATACATATTTTAAAACTAATTATTTAGAAATTATAATGAACCATTCAAAAAATGCAATAATTTTAAATAAACTTAATTAAAATGCTAATTGCTTTTACTTTCAATTCCTTCTTCATAATTTTCATGATTGCAAGATAAAATTCTCAACACTTTTCAATATTTATTAGCTAATCTTTTAATGCGTGATCGATTAACAAATGAAAGAGAGAAAAAAAATTTATTATATTTGAAATTTTTTTTTAACAAATTCGTTTATATGCTTCAGAGAAAGGAAATTCATTATTAATGTTAAACTAAATTCAAGGCCATTTTTTTAAAACTTATCAAATCGTTGTGATTATTTCACATAATTATTATAAGTCTTTTCAAACAATTTTTTATACAAATAAAATTTGTTTAAATTTTTTTTTTTGTTTTAAATCGTCAATAAATTTATAAACTGATTATGATTATGATGCTTAATTAATTTGTGTACAATTTATTTATGTAGGCATATGTAAATATAAAAAATTATGTCTTTGTTTTGCAAAATTAACACCAGTTACACTATAATTTATAAGATTCATTTTATGAGCCATGATTGAGACACTGAATACCTGTTTAGGCAAGTTTTTAAAATAACACCGGTGTTTTATAACAGGCTTTAAAATTTACATTTTTTCTCTACAAATTTTAACTTGTTCAGTAGCATTGTTAAATGCAAGACCATATTATATTTTAGGGTATATTAATCTATCGGTGGAAAAAAATGTTTTTTAATTTGAGGGGAATTTATTGATGCGACTTCTTATACTCATCAGGGGATTGTTTTTTAAAAACAGCAAAAAACCGGGTAAGTTAAAAAGATATCTGACCTTCTGCGAGCAAAGGGACCTAGTGTGTCGATAAAAAAGTACCTAAAAGAGTGTAGAATAAGATGAAATGAGTTAGATTTCTGAAAAAAAATTTATTTACCCCATAAAGTCGGTGTTGCGCCGGTCACTGGTTGATATCGAGATCATAACAAACAGAGCAGAAACAATATCAAAGGTATTGTCACACTAAAAGCGAAAAAAATACGTCACCAAAGTCGGCACCCAATCACAACTAACCATACCAAATCGCATTTAATTTCGATTTTAAACAAAGATCTAACAAACATCTACATGCATAAAGGTATATACTAGGGTGATCGATTATTCGTCATTTTTAGGAAACCGGTTTTCAAATAGTTTGAAATTTAGAAATAAAAAAAAGGGTAGCTTTTTTAAAAATTTAGAAGAAGCCGGTTAACAGGTCGAATACATAGAATATAATTTTTTCTTATACCCATGACACAGATACATATAAAAGGTATAAACTAGTTTGTTCTATGGTTTAATTGCATTTTAAGTTAACACACATTCAATGGCATTATTTTAAAATGTCGTTATATAAAATAAAGATGTTAAAGGACAGACACTTTTTACCTAAAACCGAAAAGTTTATGCTTTAATTACCTTTAACTTTTAAGGTTAAGTTTATAAATTTAAAAATGCCATTGTTTCTCTACATGAAACAAAATATGGCAACTAAATTGTGAATTATATTATTTTTTCTACTTCGACCTTTTTTTATTTTAAATTTTAATTTTTTAATATTAGTGACACAAAACAGTAAATAAATCATCAAAAATTTTATTTCGTTTTGTAAATAAAATGTATAAACTTTCGTTGTTGCCACTACATTTTTTAAAAACTAAATTAACTTGTTAAAAGTAATCGGTATTTGCTCTGGTACTGCCATATTAAAGAAAAACTTTGTTACAAGGAGGTTGTCATAATGAAAAATATTAAAAGGTCACTTCACTGCTCACGATAGTCAAATTTACCTTTTATTAACATTAACTTTATAGGCAAGTTGTAACAATGACCCTTTGTGTGCCAAACTATTTTAGTATACATGTCATATGTTATCAGATATATTAGTTAAGCTATGGGTATAGTCTTTAGTACAAGTCGCTGAATTTCATAGAATGAAATTCAAAAATGAGATCAAAAAGTATTGGAAAGTACAATAATTTGGTCAAAAAACTTAACTGAACAGCTGATTATCACAGCAAATTATAAGCGCAACAATGTATAAAATACCTGCTTTCCATTTAAAGCAAATAATATTTAAGCCTAATTATTTTTCTTATTTTACGTTTGTTTTTAAAACAACAAATAAATTTCTTACAATATAATGGAAGAGTATTTAAAAATTTTTCTAATTTTTTGAAGTTTTTTGAGTAATATATATTGTATGGTACGTTTGGTTACAAATAAAAATGAACATAAAACTTAAAATGAAAAAAACCGCCTTCTGTGAGTTAAAAAACCGGTATATTCGAGATTCGAAAAATTAACATTTGGAAAAAACCGCCAGCTAAAAGAGTAAAAAACCGGGTTTTTCACCGGTTGTAAAATTGAATCGATCACCCTAGTATACCTATATACATACATACATATAAAATGCAATTGCCGCTTGTATGTACAGAACTGGGACATAACAAGGTCACTCACAAAAATTTTACTATATTTTCATATAATTTATATGTATACTTTGTAAAGAAGACAATATATTTTTGCAGTTTACAGAACTCCAAAAAGATCATCAAAAAACGAAATGACTTACTTTTGTAGATTTTTATTTTTGTGCTTTTTACAACATAATATTAACAAGCAAATATCATTGCTTTAGCATGAGACAAATCTGTCTTTAACGGGTGTTTTTTATGGAGGTGTTATATTTTAAGTTTGCAACACTTCTTCAGCTGGAGGCCATTTCAGCTGTCAAGTTATTTATATTTAGTCTGGTTTGGAATTTTAACATTATTAGACTGACGCATAAACAACAAGGCGTAGATTCGGTTAATGCGCTCAAAACAAAATTGTCGTCGATCCCGATTTTTATAAATTAATTTTGTTTAGCAATGTTTTTGTTTGTTTGAGTGGATACGTCAATAAACAAAACTGCCATATTTGAAGAGATGATAATCCTTAGATAATGTTACATTCAGAAAAAACTGATTGTTTGTTGTGCTTTAAGGACTGCTGACCACATTGATCCTTTAAAAACGATACTGGTCAGAACGTTACAGTCAACGGTGACCGCTACAGAGCCATGATTACTGAATTTTGCATTCATCAATTGAAAAACCATGATATGCAGGAGCCATGACGGCGCAGCTATGCCACAGCTTGTGCAAAAATTTATTTATTGAAGAAAACGTTTGGTAACCGCAAAGTTTCACGTTTCGGACCCGTGAATTGGCCTCCAAGATTGTGCGATTTAACGCCGCTAGACTGTTTTTTTTTTGTGGGAATATGTGAAGTCACTAGTCTATGCCGATAAAGCCAAAACGATTGACCACTTGGAGAGCAACATTCGCCACTTAAATGCCGATATATGGCCAAAAATCTTGGAAAACAGTTTTTTAAATTAAAACCCCAGATCAGACTACGTCCGAGCCAGCAGCGGCGGACATATGCCAGAAGTCATATTTAAATTATAATGCCAGAAAATTGTCTAAATTTCATGTCAATTTAAAAAATTAACTTTTGTTTTATTCCATTACAAAGTTTAAATACCTCTATAAAAGAACACCCTTTAGTAAAGCATTAACAAAACTAACAAATTGTAGACTTAAGTTGGATATTTGTTCAAGTGTTGAAACGGTGTTTTTGTATATTTTTCATCTTATTTTTTTGTTTTCTTAATTTCTTAAATACACCAAAATAAAAATTCATTAAAAGAATAGAGGGTGTTTCAAAATTAACACATTCAAATCTTCTGTCGAATTGTTTTTTTTATGATTGCCAACAATTTACTACACAAATGACGACAAATTCAGATCTTGCGGATATTTTTGGGATACCCTTAAATGAGAAACATATAAATATCTGTTGTGTCATTGCCTTTATTTGTTATCGGCAATCAGGCCTTTTCTTAATGCACCTGTATGGTATAAAATGTTAAAGCGTAGAGGTTTATTCTATGGTAACCACTTTTAATGTGATTAAAATATGACTACTGATTATGACTGAATGCCCATAAAACTGATAATATTAAGTTAACTAGAAAAAAGAACCATATAAGCTAAATTGGTTTGATAACCTGGTGAAGAACAACAAAAATTATTTTAACATGCAAAAAGCTAAAGTGAGGTTCTTGTCGGATAAGATTAAATTTAATATTCACTTTATTAAAACATAATAAGTGCTAAAATTAATATTTGTGATCTTCTCCGAGAAAAGGGACCTAGTGTGTCGAAAAACGGGTTCGGACTTAAGAGTGGTTGCTGATACCTAAAAGGGTGTAGAATAAGATGAAATGGGTTAGATTTCTGATAAAAATTTATTTACTCCATAAAAACGTTGTTGCGTCAGTCACTGGTTGCGGCTTAAGACTCAAGTATCGAGATCATAACAAACAGAGCAGTAACAATAGCAAAGGTATTGTCACACTAAAAGAGAAAAAAATACGTCACCACATAGGCATGACGTCACCAAAGTCGGCACCCAATCATAACTAACCATACCAAATCGCATCACCCAACTGAAGGTGAGTTCACAGTGATAATGCGTTATGAAACTTTAAATGTGTTTTTCTCAAAACTTCATTTTCACACACCAGGTCCCTTTTCTCGGAAAAGGTTATATACTATATCAAAAAAAAATTATTTTCGCTTACATATGTGAGAGCGCATAGAGAAAAGCCCCTAAGGGTAAAAACAGGTTTTGTTCAGGAGAGCCATTTTAAAGATTAAATGATTTTTCTATTTTTTTAAATTGTTCATAAGGAAAAAAATAAATTTTTTGTAGTTTCGTAAAATAAAAGTATTTTGTTAATTTAGTAGGGGAAAAAATTAAAATAAATAAATTTTACCGTTAGGTCCCTTTCTATTTGCGCTTAGAATCGTCGACTTCACTTTTATAAAACTCGCATATCTCTGGGAACGAACACTTTTGGGGCATGGGATTGGTCTCATTCGATCCACATCAAAAAAAAAAAAAAAAGTGTGAATTGTTTTTTTTACCCTAGGTTCCTTTCTCTATGCGCTGTCACATATAGGATATTATGTAAAATATAAAATAATAGAGTTTATAATATTAGAGGTGTCTAATTGTAATTAAACAAATAAACAAAATAAAAATGTATATGGATAAATGTATGGCATTTAAGTAAAGATTAACAGCTAAATGAACAAAGTGTGGACAAGCAAAATCAAGAACTATTTCTTAAAAGTCCAAAATTTATACATAAATTGTTTAAATAAACTGGTATATAAGTATATACATATATTAATTTTTAGAAATCGTTAAACCAGAAATAAATAATTTATTGAAATTCATGGCTATAAATTTTTTTTTTATAAATTATAAACTTGTTAAATAATTCTATTGAAATTAATTTTTAACGAGAAAAAATTCTGTATTCGATCATTACGAATCCTATATACACTTTGGCAATATAGACATAAAGGCCATTGTTTGATCAGATATCAAGATTTCAGCTTTAATGTATTAAACTTCGAGTTCTATGATCTACCATTATTTTGGGATATCATCTTGGAATTTTTGGGTTTTTAATCAGCGTTGTTAACTTTAAATTCCTAAATTTGACCCATATATCCATAAATATTTGTGGCTCTTTTAATAGCTGTTTTGTTTGTATTTATTAAATGAATCTGTTAAATCTTTAAGCTAAACAAGTTCGGTATTTGTAAATTTTGATACTTAGACATCCCCTTGTCTTCTAGCGATCTTCTAGTTTTTTGAAAATGATTTCTGAAACTATGGCTCGAAATCTGGTGTCACCATCGTGTAAAAATTTTTATAAATTTATTAAATTATAACTCAAAATATTCATTGTTTAGTCGTTTTTTATCTATAAGGTTTTAAAAAATATATTTTTTTAGGTAGCCGCCAACACATATTTTAGAAATTAAAAACGGAAAAACAAATTCTTGCCATACAAGGTGAATTTTAAAAACATCCTAATTCTTTGAATAATGCTACAAACAATAGACGACAGCAGGCTACAAACTACATGACTACAACTGTCATTTACTGCAATCATTGTCGCATAGCCAGCAACTGAATTATATTGAGACGACAGCACTATTGTATTAAGGTGATAAGAAATAGTCAGCACTGGTGGCGGCGGCAGCGAATGCGGTGTAAAACATATAACGGCGATAAATGATAACCGGCTGTAAGAGATAAACTTTTAAGTGATTTAATTTGGAAATGATTATTTTTTTTATGTATTTACTGCAAAAATTGTTTACTGCCGTATTCTTAAGAAATATTTTGGGTTATTCAAAATTTAATTTGAGAGAAGTTGTACAGAAATTTGTCGAAAAAGAATTCAATAAATATTTTTTATGAATATAGCAGTTAAAATACAACTAACACTATCAGCTGATTCGATTTCCTTTAGGAACTTGTATGAAAATAGATACTTTTTCGTAATGGTGACATTGCGTTGAGAACGAACCTGCTAAAATTGAAATTTCTCTCCGTTTTTATGTATAAGTTTTAATTTTAATTTGTTATAAATTAGTTTTAAAAATACAAACCGCTTTAAAACCATTAAAATAATTTATAAAAGGTTTTTCAACATAATAAACTAAGTTTTATTCTCACCAATAGATACAAAATCCGTTACTGGTTTTTCTTTTATATAATAATAAAAAACTGCTACCAGAATAGCATTTTTTTCCAACTTTTTTAATAATATTATTTAAATAGCATTTTTCCCCCGCAGAAGCTATTCAGCCTGGTAGCGAAATAAGGGAAATAAATAACAAAATTATTTTCATATAATAAACTAACCTCAAGCTCATAATTAGAAACAATAGACTTCTTTAAAATAAAAAAAAAATTAGATGAAAGTTGTCTTCCAAAATGTCGGCACATATAGTCTTGGTCATGTAAGAGCTCGTTGCAAAATTATATATACAATAGATATTTCCATTCAAAATTTCATAGTTATGCTATTTCTGACATAATAGAAGAACTAAAACTAAATTATAACTATTCCAGTTCAAGTTCTAAAAACCATAAACAAAACATTTTTACCTTCAATTCTTAGTCTTATAATTGAATAAATAAAAAAAGGGTTTATATAGGATTTCGCTTTTTTTAAACTATGTCATTAAGAATATTTTTATACAACATGAATGACAAATATGTTTCATAAACACGTTACAAAGCTTGTATCTACTATCTTTCGATCTCATAAGGAAATATATCATCGGCGGATATCAACCGATTGGCTTCGTTTTGTGATATCAAACAATTATCTTGTCAATTTAACAGCTGTATGCAGCTTAGAAAATAAAAGTCAGTTATAATGCAGCTCTGGTCGGGTCAAGATCTTGCACATCATTGCTATTATCGTTTTAGGGCAACCAGTGCCCATGTTCTTTACTCTCAGTGCCCATTGTTCTGTAACTCTCGCTACGAGAAACTTTAAACATGTAAATTGGTTCAGGAATATAATAAATCGAGACAAACAGCTGTACTGTTTCTGTAACTATTCATGTGAGAAATACCTGTCCTGTAAGAAAAGGTTTCAGACGAGAATTTCTCACTTTGAACTGTCAAAATAAGTCACAAACAAAAAGACCGCGATATTGCAAAAACTTTAAGTCAAATAATATAAAAAGTAAAATATGAGTGACAAAAACATGGAAAAGGTAAAGTTTAAATGTTTTTTTTTTATTATTAACTAGCTGACCCGGTCCGTGTTGCTGGCCCTAAGCAAATATTAGTGTTGTATTACCACACGATTTAAATTGAGCTTTTAATGAAATTTACGGCCTTCAAATAAAAATCCATGGAATACCTATCATTAAGAGTTGTTTACAGAATAACCGAATCGAAAAAGAAACGCATGTATTTAAGGCAAATTGGAAATTATATTTATTTTTTACTTCATCTTAAAGCCAGCGGAGAGACAATGTTTTTTGTTTTTTTTTTTTGTGTAAAAATGTATAAATTTTTTGGAGTGCTAACTCGGGAGCAAGCCACATACAACTGGGCCTGTGAAAAACATGAAGTTTTCAAAATTAAGCCAGCAATAGTCAATGATTGGCCTGGTGCTTTTTTGATGGTAATAGCAAAAGCAAGACGCAAAGGCAATTGGAGACGCTTGAATTGGAATGGTAAATCGTTGGAAATTATCGGAATTCGTGAAATAAGTACGTCTTCGCCTTTGAATCTGCCACCGACGATTGTTGCCTCGATTAAAATTGGTAAGCAGTTTTTGATGGTCAATCTGGTTCCGTTGCATAACTTTGGTGCGTTTAAGTTGCGAATAAGAATTACCGGTGATCCAACCTTTAATGTTAGTACATGCGGTGGCATTCCGGGTGGTTGCAATGAATTCAAAAATTCAGTGGGATAATTGTCGGTTTTTTCTTCATCCATTACTGTGTCGATCGATTTGTATTTGATTAATTTGCCGGACAGTTTTAATTGAATTTGCTCATTGAGCTTTAAATATTTTTTGTAAATAAACCAAAAACTCTGATTTTTGAATGCAACATTTCGAAATTTTAAAATTTTGATATTGGATCATTATGAACATAAGTTTTTTGTAAATATCTTCGGAACTACACAACCGATTTAAGAGTTTGGTATCTCGTTTTGAAAAACATGACAACACAGTGTCACCCACCTAAATATTCTGAAGATTCCCTGAAAATTTCATTAAAATCGGTCCGGCCGTTTTTGAGTCCATACGTTACATACATACATACATACATCCTTTTTTATATAAATAGAAGAATAGAAGAAAGATACATATATGTATATGTATGTATTAATATTTATGTATATCATAAATTTGTTATTGTTTAGAAAAATATGCAGGTTTTAAAACAACAAAAAACAACTTTATGTTAAAAAATTTAGAATTTGCCAGAGGACAGTTTGGAGGAACACTTTTTTAAACACTTTTATTTTCTAAATTTTATATGTGTATTCTTTTTTTGCGCACCTTTTAAGTTTATTTTTTTTTCTCTTCTTCTTCTTCTTCTCCTTATAATTAAGTATAATTTTTGATAGCTCTAACGTAATCATAATTGGTATTTTTCGTCATGAGTTACAGATACACTTTTTTCTCGCACTTCGAGAAACGGTGGGATATTTTGTTTCATGGCTTTCGAAGTTCTCACAAAAGCTACAGAAAATGGGTACATGCCGTCCATTTTCATCTGATTTTGAAAGTTTTGCGTCTCACTTTGGCATTGGTTAAACAGAAGTAATACCAATTACAACGATAGCCATATTTCTGTGTTGCCATACTTTCATGAAGATAATAATTTTCATTTATTCTATTTTTGTCAGGTTGTAGTCGGTAGCCTACTGTCGTCTATGTGTTCATAGCATAATTTTATATCTTTATTGCAAATAAATACATGGAAATTGACTTTCATATTTCAATTATTAATTTTTGTTTTATCAAAATACAGGGCTGCAATTTTCATTAATAATTTTAAAATATGCGCTTGTAATTAAGCTCCAGAAAACTAGGACATATGTATGTACACATATATGTTATATCTTTCGATATCGTCATTATTAACGTTATTTTATAAGGTCCTCTACAGAGGTAACGATATACACTTATAACATGAGCTATAATATCGAAAACCATTTTGCAAACCTTATACTATGTTCACACAGGCGCCTTAATTGTCAATTTATAATATTATCGCAATTAAAGGCCTTATTGAGCTCAATTTACCATACTACAAATTATTTTTAAATTGAGCAATATATACTTAATTGTTTCACTTATTGTCTAAAACTCGAAATACAACTCTTGAGAAGTATGTTCAGTGAGAAGAAAATTCTAAAGGTGGCATTTCTAATGTCAAACAAATAAATATACAAAAAATAAAAATTAAGAAAATGAAAAATTTTTGAAGAAAATTTTAAAAAAATGTTTGAATAAATTCAAATACATACATATAAGTATAAATATAATGTATGAATATAATTGTTAATATATTTTATCAACAGGAAAAACACTGAAAAGAAGGCATTATTTGATTTGGTATCAATACATCGTATTTTACAGCTATCAAATGCTAATGGAGTAAGATAAATTGAGTATGTCTAAACACTTATTTTAATTGCTCAATCAACACTAAATTTAAACAATTAAAAATATCTGTCTGAACAGGGTATCAAACTCGAAATACAACTCTTGAGAAGTATGTTCAGTGAGAAGAAAATTCTAAAGGTGGCATTTCTAATGTCAAACAAATAAATATACAAAAAATAAAAATTAAGAAAATGAAAAATTTTTGAAGAAAATTTTAAAAAAATGTTTGAATAAATTCAAATACATACATATAAGTATATATATGTATGTATAAATATAATTGTAAATATATTTTATCAACAGGAAAAACACTGAAGAGAAGGCATTATTTGATTTGGTATCAATACATCGTATTTTACAGCTATCAAATGCTAATGGAGTAAGATAAATTGAGTATGTCTGAACACTTGTTTTAATTGCTAAATCAACACTAAATTGAAACAATTAAAAATATCTGTCTGAACAGGGTATCAAACTCGAAATACAACTCTTGAGAAGTATGTTCAGTGAGAAGAAAATTCTAAAGGTGGCATTTCTAATGTCAAACAAATAAATATACAAAAAATAAAAATTAAGAAAATGAAAAATTTTTGAAGAAAATTTTAAAAAAATGTTTGAATAAATTCAAATACATACATATAAGTATAAATATAATGTATGAATATAATTGTTAATATATTTTATCAACAGGAAAAACACTGAAAAGAAGGCATTATTTGATTTGGTATCAATACATCGTATTTTACAGCTATCAAATGCTAATGGAGTAAGATAAATTGAGTATGTCTAAACACTTATTTTAATTGCTCAATCAACACTAAATTGAAACAATTAAAAATATCTGTCTGAACAGGGTATCAAACTCGAAATACAACTCTTGAGAAGTATGTTCAGTGAGAAGAAAATTCTAAAGGTGGCATTTCTAATGTCAAACAAATAAATATACAAAAAATAAAAATTAAGAAAATGAAAAATTTTTGAAGAAAATTTTAAAAAAATGTTTGAATAAATTCAAATACATACATATAAGTATAAATATAATGTATGAATATAATTGTTAATATATTTTATCAACAGGAAAAACACTGAAAAGAGGCATTATTTGATTTGGTATCAATACATCGTATTTTACAGCATCAAATGCTAATGGAGTAAGATAAATTGAGTATGTCTGAACACTTATTTTAATTGCTCAATCAACACTAAATTGAAACAATTAAAAATATCTGTCTGAACAGGGTATTAGCTCTGGTTATGAATACACATAACAAATTTATTAACAAAATCTTTGAGACAAATTTATGGTTTAAGATAATACAAATTTCAAATGAGAAATCATAAAAATAATAAAAATAAAAACGGAGAATTAACAAGCTAGCAACAGTGGGACTAGAAATTATTTTTAAAGCAATTTTGTTTTTAAATTAACAAAGAAATCAGATTTTTTCAATAATCGAATAATAAAAACTTATCAACAAATTAAAAAAAAAACACAAAAGAAGAACACGTACATAATAATAGAATAATTACCTAACAAAACAATTACAAACGAATTATATTATAACTCTGCTTTCAAACTTATATAAAAAACTAAATTGTTTTTTATAAAAAAATAAGATAACTTTAAAAACTAACCTGTGTTATACTATGAAAAAACCCTTAATTTTTACCGGTTTTTAGGTTTTTTTCTTAACAAACTGTGCAACATTACCCATAAGTCACGTACATATTTGCATTAAATACCAAACACGTACAAACAATAACAGGTTGCTTCATAAAAAATGAGCAGCAATAAAGAATTAATGCTCTAAAATGTTTTACTTTAAAGCAATCAGGTGAGAATTTTATATTTAAGAGACTGCAAATAATGATAACTTTTCTAATTTGATTTAAAAACAAGTAAGAGCACTATATTCGGCTGTGCCGAATCTTTCATACCCACCACCAATTTTGTGTACATTTAAAGGACAATATTTATTATTTTGTTAATCGCTATAGAATAATCTCTTTATAATAAAATATGTATCACTTTCTTTGTAAAGGGTGGTTAAATTTTAAGGGCCCATGTTTAAGGTGAACCACATCTAACCTTCAACTTTTTTCTTGTATTTCATTTGACATTTCTCAATCTCAGACTAACTCAATTTGAACCGTGGAAAGATACGCAATCAAGCAACGCTTTTAAATATTAAAGATTTTTTATAAAAATGGGCGTTCAAATCAAAATTAATTTTGTGCACTTCGTGATTCTTTTGGTCAACATAATCGTTCGAATTCGTCCACAATCGTGAGAATTGTAAAAAATATTAAAATGTCTGCAAAGCAGGTCTGTATGAAATGTGAAAACATCTGTGAATGCCATCTTAGTTCGTTGAATGGGAAACATTGCTGTTTTTCACGATAACGTGGCAAAAGAGCAAGCAACCTCGACTCATCATCGTGCCCAACAATCGAGCATCAACAGTGTCATTGAAAATTTGGACTATCGGATCGTGGTGTGCCGCCTAGGTTGGGGGGCCATTTGGCCGATATTTTGTTCCATACATAATTGAAGCATACAAATATTATCATTATAAAAATAAATGATAATAATTTCATAATAATTTTATTCAAAATCAACATAGTCCCTTAAAATTAAACCACCCATTATAACTTCGGTATGCTAGTAAAATGTTTTCGTAAATTTAGTCTTTCAATGAAAGTGGCCGTTAAAATACGCGTGTCAATAAAGTTTCTGCTAATAAACATAACTTAGATATTTCAATATAGTCCTTTAGTATTCCAAAATCTTTATTCATAGAGAATTTACATGAATTAAAGAGGAAGAAAGTTAAATTTTAAGGGCCACAGGGTGATTTAAAATATACATTCTCTGCATTTTTCTAAAACGGGAAATTTATTAGTAAGATTTTGATTTGTAAACTTCTATAACATTTTGCTTTTAAAAGATTTTCAAACGAAATAAGTTTTGTATAATTTTAAAATTTGTTAGCCATTAGTACATGAAAATAAATTGTTTATAATGTTTAGAGATAATTTTTTTTGGCTTAGGTCAAAATTTTCCTAAATTCGCATTTTTAATAAAGCATAATTTCAGGAGAACATAAGCATAAGTTGTTAGCATGCCATCTAGTAGTTGCTAGTAGAGTCATCTTATCATCTTTATCTTATATTTAGCTACAGTACAATAAATGTCGCAGTGTAAGATGAATAAATGCTAATATATATGACTAATATATTTTTATAAAAATTTACGGAAAAAAGTGTGCGTGGCACATCTATTTTCCGTTATAACGAAGACTTTGACCAAAAAACCATGTTTGTAAAATTTCAGAATCGCACATATAGTTTTGTCAGTTTTATTACGTTTTAAATTTGAAATATACACTGTGCGGTATAAATTTTCGTACATTTTTATCTATAACTCTTTTCCTAATTCATAAATTTAAGCGATTTTCAGGGAAAAATACTCTTTTGACTCGATAAATATATATTCGAAGTTTCATGACTACGTTTATGCGTCTGGACACAATTCAAAAGTGAAAGTGGGCGTTATAGTAGGCGTGTCAAAGTTGTTTTTGCTAAAGAGTACAACTTAGGTGTTTCAATATAGTCCTTTATTATTCCAAAATCTTTATTAATAGAGAAATTATATGAATTTTAGGTAAAACGTTATATGGGAGGTGGGCGTAAAAGTGGGCGTGGCACCTTAATTTTTTGGCATAGTAATGAAATTGCCTAGGGGGATAGACGTAGCAAATTTGATCATCATACCTCTAATTTTAGCGGTTTTATGAGCTTTTAAATTTCATTAACAGTAGATAACGTGAAAAGTGGGCGTTATAGTAGGCGTGTCAAAGTTGTTTTTGCTAATGAGTACAACTTAGGTGTTTCAATATAGTCCTTTATTATTCCAAAATCTTTATTAATAGAGAAATTATTTGAATTTTAGGTAAAACGTTATATGGGAGGTGGGCGTAAAAGTGGGCGTGGCACCTTAATTTTTTGGCATAGTAATGAAATTGCCTAAGGAGACAGACGTAGCAAAATTTATCATCATACCTCTAATTTTAGCGGTTTTATGAGCTTTTAAATTTTATTAACGGTAGATAACGTGAAAAGTGGGCGTTATAGTAGGCGTGTCAAAGTTATTTTTGCGAATGAGTACAGCTGAGGTGTTTCAATATAGGCCTTTATTATTCCAAAATCTTTATTAATAGAGAAATTATATGAATTTTAGTTAAAACGTTATATGGGAGGTGGGCGTAAAAGTGGGCGTGGCACATTGATTTGCCGTTACAAGAAAGCGTGTCACCAAAAAGCAAAGTGTGCAAAATTTCAGAGCCGTACATCCAATTTTGTTGCTTTTATGACGTTTTTGTTTTTAAATATACCGAAAAATACACTGTGCGGTAAAAATTTTCGTACATTTTGATCGATAACTCCTTTCCTAATGCATAGATTTAGACAATTTTCGGAGAAAGATATTGTCTTTACCCAGGAAATATATATTCGAAGTTTCATGAGTCTACGTTAAGGCGTTTGGACACAATTCCATTTTATTCGATGTTCGAAGGACACGGTTTTTTCGACCTACTCTTGCTTTTCGAGCTATAACTCTCTTCCTAATATTCCGATTTAGCCCATTTTCAATACCAAACAAACCTTGTCTATAAGAAAGATTCTGGCAAAATTTGAGCCCCCTAGCTCAGTGCGACCTCTATCGTGCTTTCAACAGACGGACAGACGGACGGACATAGCTAGATCGTCATAAAATCAAACCCCGATTCAGAATATATATACTTTATGGGGTCTAAAATGGATATTTCGATGTGTTACAAACGGAATGACAAAATGAATATACCCCCACCATTTTTTTGGTGGCGGGTATAAAAAGATTACACTAAAAGTTTTCAAGCCAGTACGCAGGTAAAATGAATTTCTGACATTTTTTATAAATTAATATATTTCTTCTCTTTCACTTACAGTTTGGAAGTTTGTAAAATGATCCAAAGCGACCATTATTTTCATTTTTTTTTTCTCTTAATTTAAAAATACTTAAGAGTCCTATATTTGGCCGTGTCGAATCTGAAAATACCCTTAACCATAATGTTCATAGGTATAATGACCACATCGTAGCAAAGCCTTAATTTCGGATTAATGTTTACTCATTTTGCTTCATTATTTACGACGCAAATTTGGATAGAATTTTTTTAAAGTTAATTATATTCCACTTATCTAGCCCTTTCAAAAAAAAATATCCACCATTTTGCTTCATACACCACTTTTGATTTTACATTTTTTCTTAGTTTGCTGTATTCTACCCTTATATTTGAATCTAATATTGTAGAGGCCAAATACCAAAGCAGTTTTATTTTGGTGCTTATATCTCAGTTAATATCAAAGAACATTCTTAGTTCTCCTTACGGATAATTTTTAAAGCTACGGATTGAAATTTTGTATCACTATTGTGTCCAAAAATTACTAACGCTGGGTCTTCACGTAGAAATTTTGATTGCTAAGCATTAGCAAAAATGTCGGCAGAATAACAACACTTTATTGCTAAAGTATGTTTATTTTGTTTGGGTGAAAAACACGACACAAGTAATTTATTTATAAAATTTAATATTTTTGTTTTAACTTTTACGTGTTTTTTTTTTGGAATACCTCACTCTTAGTAAAACTTTTTTAATTTTCCTTTGTTTCTGCAAAGAAAAACAGAAATTTCAAAGAAAATTAAACGATTTTGACAGCTTTTTACGGCAATAATTGCTTAAGCAATCAGGAGAGCAATAATTGCGCCATAAATTGCCACATATAGCAATTTGCGGTCTACACGTCGCAATCTCTATGGACGCAAGCAAATTTGACAATTGCGGTAATAAATATTGCTACGTGGTGACCGCAGGTAAGGAGCGTGAGCAATTTGATATATTCAAATATTGATATATTTCCAAATAGGTTTTACCTACATATAGCTATGCCAATTAGTGATCGCTTAATCCACAATTTGTTCGATGAGACCTAGAGGCATATTAATTCTATAAATAGTAACAAACGTATCTATAAAGGGCTAAACAATTTTTAATTTATGGTAAAAATATAAGGAATAAACAAAAACAGTCCTGTTGATTATCTCATATATCAGAAAGTTATAAAGCGCTTGTTCTGGATGTCAATAGAAATTCATTTTAAAATATTTGCAAAAAATTTATATAATAGACAGGTCAGCGAAATATGTAGGGGCTTCTAAAAATGTATTTCAACTAACAACACTCGGACATTTCTCAATCGACTCGCCTGTAAATAAGCTTTTAGGAAATATATGCTTTAAAGGGTCGGAAATGAATATTGTGGAGGGTTTAACTGATCGTTCTTTTATTTATCAGATTTATATTAATTTATGTAGTTCCTTGGAAACATTGTAAGCCTACCACGATAATGGGACAATCGTCGATACATTTTTCGTTTATCGAAATTTTTTTCTTTTTAATTTGAGATGAAAACAAAGAAACACTCACACCACTTAAAGTACGTGTGTTTGTTTAACTTTTTGTATTTCATTGTTATTAAGCACGAACAACAACAATATGTTTCTATGTTAGAAGGCCGGCCTCTCGACACACAAACTGACAGACAGGGCTGTAAAAAGTAGCAGTATCGTAAATCTAATGATGACGATGGTGATATATAAATTTGGCAGGTGTGTTGGTTTGTTACTTAATGAATATTATTATTATTATTATTATTAAATTTGTTGCTGCAACGTACAACTGCCACTGTTTGTGTGCAGTTCGAATTATTACTAGAGTGTTGCTTAATTTTTTTCTTTCATTCAATACTATGCAATTCACAGATTGTTTTTTTTTTTTCTTTAAATTTAAAGTGTTTTTTTCTTTTGGCATTTTCTATGTAGTAATTTTGTTCATAGTCATTTATTACAACGACAACAAACTGCTATGTTAGTCCAACGTCAATTAAAAAACAAAACTTAACAACAGCAAATTATATATTACCAAATTATACAATTTAATGGAAAAAACAAAGTAGTTGTTATTTTTTAATCAACTTATTATTTAATTCCTATTTTTATGTTTTTATTTATTTAGGATCGATCGAACATGTCATATTAGTTTGTCGCTTAAGCAACTAATTTACTTCATACATACAATCAGTATAAATTGTCTGGGAAAATTATGTTTTTTTATCTAGAACAAAAAAAAAATATAAAAATGCGTATTAGCAATTACTATTATCGAAATTGGAGTAAAACAAGGCATAATGCTTTTTGTATCATAAATTGACTTTAGTTGACAGATAATATGGTATGGTATTAGTGGAGCCCTGATGCTAAAGAAGCATATTACTTAATAACGTAAATTGCACCGCTTAACACTTAAAACATTAATATTACCGGCCCGGAAGTACACCTTTATGTACATGTAAATAAAGGCGGTAATTGTGCGTGACATTACCAACCGAGTATTACCCCCGGACCACACGAGCGCTTGTTTATGACTTAATATAACGACGTCAAGCTTATTTCTCTGGGTGGTGAACATGTAAATATCTTAAAAAATAAACTTAAAATAATATATTTAATAATGCTTTCTTTTTTACTTTGCAGTGTTCTTTAATGCCTACATACGTTCGTCTACTTGAGTTTATTGCTCAGCAATGTGTTATAACATTTATGGCTAAATTTGTTTTCTAATACATATTAATGCGCTCCACATATCTTTTGATACCAATAGAAATTGGCAATTGCTGTAGCAATAATTGCCAAACATATTGCTCGTGTGGTGGGGGGTTAAGCCAAAAGTGTTGATTATTATGAAAATAAGATAAACCCAATAAATTTTGTAAAATAAACCCCGTTATTTAAAATAAATTTATTTACCTCAAACTTACAAATTTCTTTAAAGGCCCTAGAATTAAAACACAATTTAAATTTGCCATTATTTTGTTGCAACCAAAAAAAATTTGACAGTCATGAGTTTGAATTTTTTTCTTTTAACTCGGTACTCGACAAGCATGAACTATATGATATAAACAGTATTTTCGTATCACAAATCCATAAGCATATTTACCAAATATGCTTTTTATATGCATATTTAAAATCCTTTCTTGTGTAAATATATTTGGCTAATTCACAAGGGTGTCCTAAATGTTGTATTGTCAAAAAATCATAGTTTCCCATAACTTTCAAATTATTAAAAAAAAGTTTTTTAATTTTATTGTAAAATTTTTAGACCTTTTTAAAAATGTTTAAAATTACGACTTTATGATAATACGACGCTTAGGACACCTTTGTGAATTTCATTTAGATCTTACATATATTTTGGGACACTCTAACAATACTCATGCATTTGTTATGTATGTATGTACTTTATATAATTAAGTAAACTATTAATATGTGAAATATCTGTTTAAAATCATTTAACTTTTATTTATTTCTATCAATATTGGGGTACAACTGCTCATTCTCCGTTTAAAGTGAAAGTGTTTTATTTTCAAATGGTGATTGTAGTTATTGTTGTTGCTATAGTTTTTGTTCAAATTTAATAATGTTTTTATTTTCCAACATTTTTTGCTTGTGTTTTTTTTCTACAATTGCTTCAACATTTATTTTTAATTTGCGCTTTCTTACTTTTTATCTTTTTAAACACGATCTTACTTTGTGTGCCAACTGTTTAAAAAGTGTTATATCAGTATACACTTTTAAAACAGAGATTTCCAATCTATTTATATATAAAAGAATTGATATTACCACAAACTTCTGAAACGGGTCAACCGATCGGTTTGCATGAAATCGGCCTAGTGGTTCCAAAGATATGGCATTAAAATTTTCCTATATATTCCCATACAAATATCAACAAATTGCCCTCGATTTTCCATATTATGATTTTCTAATGTCACTTTAAAAGTTACTAAATCATGTATTGAATGTCATCTTTTAAGTACAATGAGATTCAATATTTCTTATTGGAATGTTGAGCAGAATCTCTTCAGTCGTTGTTTCTATCATCATTTTATTTGTGCGCTTACCATTCGATGTTTCACTTGCTAGAGACCTACATTGTATCATTGTTGTTGCTGCTGTTAAAACCGTACTTTATGCAAATCATTAAATTTTAACTTACTAATGACATTCGGTCTTTCTCGTTATAGTGACAATTTTGTTTTTTAGTTTACAAAATTAAAAAGTTTAAGGGAGATTAGAGATAACTACATTTTTTTGAAGTTTTTAATAAAGTTCTAAATTATTATTGTTACATATAATTAAGTAGTAAGAGCTTAAAAACAAGTCGATTATAAAAATTGCACACTAGCTTATAATACAAACGCCTCAAAAACAATGACTGATGCTCATGCTAGTTATGGCCTTTGGGCAAGGATTACCAATCCAGATAGTTTGTTGAAGTTCATCAAAGAATTGACTAGTAAGTTTTCTTTGTATTTGCCAGCAACTGGTTTAGGTTTTGTCGCCTATTAACTACTTATATACATACATTGCAACAGGGTACTAGATACCCGAACTCTTTAAAACTGACTGTCATACTAACGAAGTGTGTTAGACATTTTTTCAAAAAAACTTTTTCGAAACTGTTTGATATAAAATATTTTTTTAGTAATTAAGTACAAACAATTATATTATTGTAAAATGATTATGAAAAAGATAATCAAACTAAATCAAGAAAACAAAAACAACAAACCAACCGCCTATAAAATATTAAAGAAAAAAGTTTAGCCATAAAAGCTAACACCATTTATCTGTGTCCATTATCATATTATTATTGTGCATTTCTTATACACAACATTGTTATGTCTGTGTTGTATTTTTTTTTAATTTTCATACACATATGTAGGCATACTGATGAATTTAAAGAACAGTTATAATTTTAATTCGCCATTTTATTTAACATACATACATATATTTATATAAACATACATAATATAAGTATTTTATATACATGGTAGATATTGTTTACCTTGTATGTATATGGATATTTACTGTAACAATGACGATTCTCGATTGTGTTCGGAATGGATTTAAACGATAAAATGAAACAGTTTTTATTGGCCTCTTAATATAAAAATTTAAATTTTTTAGAATAATAGATAATCCATGTTAAAAAAAAATATGCTAATTACTGAAGAAATATTTATTAAAGCTCTCTTCAACATTTTAGAGTATTAACAATGCTTACAAAGGTGAGTATGTTAATATTGAAAGTAAATAAATTGAAGAATCGCCGCGAATAACGTTGCAAATGACAAAATAGTAATTTTTCAGGAGAGCAAAGAAACGTATTTAAAAGGTTTGATTATCTCTTTTTTTATTTTTTTTTAGTTTATCAAAAATAATAAAAATAAAATAAATAATGCACAAAATCCAGAAATTCAAGTTTCAAATAACATATAAATTAACTGTTTTTATTTTTTTTAGTGGAAAAGCGTTTCATATCCAAAATTTTTTTTTGTTACGTATGATTTTTCACTATTTCTAAACCTTTTATTTTTATTGTCTTTCCAATTTTTCGACAAATACTTTTTATTTTGTACCTCTGTTACACTTATCAATCACTTTCGACAATTCCGTAGCATTTTTCTTATAACTTACAACGTTCTTCCACTGACTGACTCATTGTAATTGCGTTTTGACGGTGATAAAATACATAATTATACCCTTCACACAGTGAACAAGTAAGAGCTCTATATTCGGCCGTGCCGAATCTTATATACCCTTCACAACGTGTAGTCATGCAATAACAGTAGTTTGTATCACCATTCATCCCATATAAAATACGTACATACATATAAAAAACATACATATATAAAAACATCCCATTGTAAAATTATAAATTTACGTATATATGTTTAAAAAAAAAAATAAAAAAAAAAAATTAAAAAAAAATTAAAAAAAAATTTAAAAAAAAATAAATAAAATATATATAATAAATATAAAACAAAAAAAAAATTTAAAAAAAATAATAAAAACATAAATAATATATTAAATAAAAAATAAAAAAAAAATTTAAAAAAAAAAATATAAAAAAAAATTTTTTTGACTCAGCTGGGACTCGGTCCCACGTTTACTTTAACCAATATACAAGTTTGTATGTATGTTTGTTGTTGTTGTAATGTTGTTTTTGTGAATAAAAAATCGAGGTGGTCGTGGGTTTTTGCTCATATCTTAATTTAAATTTTTAGTAGCAATTGAAATTTTAGAAACATAAAAATTTTAACCATTTTCATTAGTTTTGATTTGCACTTCCCATTCCTGATATACATTTTAAAGATTTTGTACTTAATAATAACATTTTGTTTTTAAAACAAGTACGAACTAACTAAAATTTAAAAAACTACTATTGGCAGAAGTAAATACATATACATATTTATTAATACATGTATACAATATATTTGCTCATATTTTTGTTATTTTTTTTTAATCATACTATATCAATGAAATTTATCTTTAATTTAAGTAAATTTTACCAAGTGTACGCTTTACTAGAATTAAGCAAATGGTAATATAATCAAATATATTTTCTTTATTTGAAAGTAAATTTGTACTTAAAGTAAAGAATGAAACATACTTATTTTAAGTTAATAAAAAAGCATTAACTAGATTTAAGAAAGCAATGAACTAAATTTTTTACATTTAATACAAAAATCTTATTACTTGTTTTAAGTATGGAAATACCTCAATATTAAGATATTTTTACTATAGGTCTGAAAAATTTTAATTAATTTAAAAACCATTTACTTTATTTAAGTATGTACAATTAAGGAAATTTATGAACTGTTTTTAAGTTAGTCAGAATTTTGCGTGAACTTTTATCAAGTACAATTTTTTTATATGAAGTTAAATTTTTTATATTTAAGTTAATTTGGATTTATTTTTAGGAAATTCAATAAACTAAAATTAAGTTCATGCCAAACTTAGTTTTAGGTCAATCTTTTTTTTCGGTGTATATATACCCTTGTGCACCACAGGTGAAGGGTATAACAAGAATACAAGAACACAAGAAAACATCTGCAGGAAAATTCCTTTAAAGTGTATTGTTTCTCTAAAATTGGTTGTTTTATGTGAGTGTAAGCTGGTTAACAAATTTTATTCTTTAAATTATATAGTGTAAGAAATAGCAAACTCGACATCAAATTTATTGTGTTTTCTGAGTATAAAATTAAAAGCTTAATATTTTTTGTTAAATCTTCTTTGCACTAGATTATTTAATAACAAAATATTTTAAAATATTAGCTCAGTGTATGTATGTAGTATATGAAAATGCGTATGCACGTTTAACTATGATTGTTTTTACATGCATATCTTTATACATACATATGTACTTCTTGTGTAGGTCGTAAGTTTTTTTAAAGTTCTTACACACCTTCTTTTCTTAAAACTTTTTTGTATTAATTAATTATTTGTACACAATTGAACTGCTTTAGTTGTGACATGTTTTAAAAGTCTTAAATTAAATAACTGGAGGAGTACAATGTACATGAGCTAAATGTGTGGAAACATTAATAGTCATTAATAGTGTAGGCTACAATTTTTATGATGGAATTTGTATTAAAAATTAGTCAAATATTTTTTGTATTACTGTTAAAAGAGGTGTTAAATTAAAAATATTAATACATTGAACATAACGCGAAAGAATGTAAAAATATTTACTTTTTTTAAAGAAGGCGCTATTTTTTTATTTTTGTTTCTTATATTTTTATTTAATTTTAAATGTGTTTGAGAAAATTAACGATTTAAGCTGTTTGTTGTTCTACAAAAATTACAGAAAAAATATGATTTACTTTCACTCTATATAAGACAATAAAAAACTATACTTTACGTATACTTTTCACCTGTGATGCCCAGATAATTTCTACAATATTCATTTCCGACTTCATTAAGTATATATTTTCTGAAAACTTATAAATAGGGGAATCAATCGACCAATGTCTGTCTTTTCGTTTGTGACACTGTCTGTGTGTTGGTTGAAATCAATTTTTAAAAGAAACCACATGTTGCACAGATCTGTGTATGGTATAATCGCCTTATAAGCTTCTGAGAGATCTGGGCAAATAAACATTACAATTTTTTACCATAAAAAGATACATTTTTCAGCCCTAAGATAACTTATACAAATGTTTGTTACTGTAAAATGCCTTTATTATAGAACTTTCCTAAAAAATCTTGAACAAATCGTTTTAAAACAAGTAAGAGCACTATATTCGGCTGTGCCGAATCTTTTATACCCACCACCAATTTTGTGTACATTTAAAGCACAATAATTATCAGTTTGTTAATCGCTATAGCATAATCTCTTTATAATAAAATATGTATCACTTTCTTTGTAGAGGGTGGTTAAATTTTAAGGGCCCATGTTTAAGGTGAACCACATCTAAACTTCAACTTTTTTCTTGTATTTCATTTGACATTTCTCAATCTCAGACTAACTCAATTTGAACCGTGGAAAGATACGCAATCGAGCAACGCTTTTAAATATTAAAGATTTTTATAAAAATGGGCGTTCAAATCAAAATGCATTTTGTGCACTTCGTGATTCTTTTGGTCAACATAATCGTTCGAATTCGTCCACAATCGTGAGAATTGTAAAAAATATTTAAATGTCTGCAAAGCAGGTCTGTATGAAATGTGAAAACATATGTGAATGCCATCTTAGTTCGTTGAATGGGAAACATTACTGTTTTTCACGATAACGTGGCAAAAGAGCAAGCAACCTCGACTCATCATCGTGCCCAACAATCGAGCATCAACAGTGTCATTGAAAATTTGGACTATCGGATCGTGGTGTGCGCCTAGGTTGGGGGGCCATTTGGCCGATATTTTGTTCCATACATAATTGAAGCATACAAATATTATCGTTATAAAAATAAATGATAATAATTTCATAATAATTTGTGTTTTATTTAAAAACAACATCAGCCCTTAAAATTTAACCACCCTTTATAACTTCGAAATGCTACTAAAATGCTTTTGTCAATGTAGTCTTTCAATGAAAGTGGGCGTTAAAGTAGGCGTGTCAATAAAGTTTCTGCTAATAAATACAACTTAAATATTTCAATATAGTCCTTTATTTTCCCAAAAACTTTGTCAATAGAGAAATTACATGAACTTAAGATAAACCGTTATATGGGAGGTAGGCGTAAAAGTGGGCGTGGCACCTTAATTTTCTGGCACAGTAACGACATTGCCTAGAGGGCTATACGTAGCAAATTTGATCATCATACCTCCAATTTTGGCGGTTTTATGAGCTTTTAAATTTCATTAACGGTAGATAACGTGAAAAGTGGGCGTTATAGTAGGCGTGTCAAAGTTATTTTTGCGAATGAGAACAACTTAGGTGTTTCAATATAGCCCTTTATTATTCCAACATCTTTATTAATAGAGAAATTATATGAATTTTAGGTAAAACGTTATATGGGAGGTGGGCGTAAAAGTGGGCGTGGCACCTTAATTTTCTGGCACAGTAATGACATTGCCTAGAGGGCTATACGTAGCAAATTTGATCATCATACCTCCAATTTTGGCGGTTTTATGAGCTTTTAAATTTCATTAACGGTAGATAACGTGAAAAGTGGGCGTTGTAGTAGGCGTGTCAAAGTTATTTTTGCGAATGAGTACAACTTAGGTGTTTCAATATAGCCCTTTATTATTCCAAAATCTTTATTAATAGAGAAATTATATGAATTTTAGGTAAAACGTTATATGGGAGGTGGGCGTAAAAGTGGGCGTGGAACCTTAATTTTCTAGCACAGCAATGACATTGCCTAGAGGGCTATACGTAGCAAATTTGATCATCATACCTCCAATTTTGGTGGTTTTATGAGCTTTTAAATTTCATTAACGGTAGATAACGTGAAAAGTGGGCGTTATAGTAGGCGTGTCGAAGTTATTTTTGCGAATGAGTACAACTTAGGTGTTTCAATATAGCCCTTTATTATTCCAAAATCTTTATTAATAGAGAAATTATATGAATTTTACGTAAAACGTTATATGGGAGGTGGGCGTAAAAGTGGGCGTGGCACATTGATTTTCCGTTACAAAAAAGCGTCTCACCAAAAACCAAAGTGTGCAAAATTTCAGAGTCGTACATCAAATGTTGTTGCTTTTATGACGTTTTTGTTTTTAAATATACCGAAAAATACACTGTGCGGTATAAATTTTCGTACATTTTGATCGATAACTCCTCTCCTAATACATAGATTTAGATGATTTTTGGGGGACAATATTGTTTTTACTTAGGAAATATATATTCGAAGTTTCATGAGTCTACGTTGATGCATTTGGACACAATTCCGTTTTATTCGATGTTTGAAGGACACGGTTTTTTCGACCTACTCTTGCTTTTCGAGCTATAACTCTCTTCCTAATATTCCGATTTAGCCCATTTTCAATACCAAACAAACCTTGTCTATAAGAAAGATTCTGGCAAAATTTGAGCCCCCCAGCTTTTTCGGTGCGACCTCTATCGTGCTTTCAACAGACGGACAGACGGACAGACGGACAGACGGACAGACGGACAGACGGACAGACGGACAGACGGACGGACATAGCTAGATCGTCATCAAATCAAACCCTGATTCAGAATATATATACTTTATGGGGTCTAAAATGGATATTTCGATGTGTTACAAACGGAATGACAAAATGAATATACCCCCACCATTTTTTTGGTGGCGGGTATAATAATCAAGTTTCTCAAGCTCCCCACTAGTTTTTGGACACGCTTATGATAGAAATTAGAAGCCGTGGTCTTAAAAATTATTCCTGAGAGAAACTAACAAAACAATTTGAAACTAAGATATAAGCACAACAATAGAAATGCTTCGGTGTTTTTCCTAAAATTTACTAATGAAATTTGGGGTTTTCAGTTCTAGACAACTGTTAGGATTAATATTGATATTATTTAAAAAGGATTTACTATTAAAACATATTGCACTATAAAAAGATTTAAAATCCCTAATGTCCGCCATTACAGAATAGGGTAAAATAAATACATATATAGGTCAAATCTTGTACAGTGTATCTCGTTGAACCCTCTCAACGTTAATATCAAATGAAAGTGCTTGACCAGTAGAATACAGTCAAAAAATGTAAAATCCAACATGGCGTCTAAAAAAAAATTGCGGAAATTTTACTCTTAGCCCCATCAATGAAATTTAAGCGTTTGATAAGTATAATACAGTTAACCATGCAAGAATTCAAGATTAAAGATGGTGTCGGGAATAATAGCGCAAAATCGCGTATAAGGTTAAGTCTGAAATCCGAGATATGCAACGATGTGGTCATTACATCTATGTACATTATGGTGAAGGGTATTATCAGATTCAGCACGGCCGAAAAAAGCTCTCTTACTAGTAGTAATTGTGGTAGGGTTAATAGTACACCTTAATATATTTGCCAACGATTACATTTTAATACACCTTTGGATGCTCTATTTCTTAAAACGATTTAAATAAAAAACCGGTCCGCTTGTCAACTTTTCATCTGTGTTTTCTCACGTTATTTTTACTGAGTACATTTCGCTGTTACACTATTTTACTTTGCTTATTCTGCACCAATTTTTGACAGATCTTTCGGCTTGTATTAGGTGCAAACTTAGCTCTATATAAATATTGAAATTAAAAAAAAGTTTATTCCACTTAATTTGTGTTTCTTTAAAAATTTAAAAATTAGAGAGTTAATGATAGCAAAATGGAAGCAGAGGTGTTACGAAACATCCACCGAAATCGATAACTGAAAATCTACACATACAGACTGATACATCCCTACAGATAATTTTGGACTACGTGGTTCATTTTAGCTAATTGGACTACTTGCAACATGGTCCTATGTAATGCAGTCATGGACCATATCATTTTTAAACAAGAGAATGTAGTTAAACAACAAGTACTCGTGTTTTAACTATTGCATATATTGTTGTTAAGATTTGTATATTGATCGTATTGGTGCTCCATCGAGTAGTGGCAAAGAGTAGTATGGTCCAGTCCTAGCACATCGTAATGTCAAATCGACCACGTTTTCTCCACACATTTGGATGATCTTTGGATTAGCCCTAGTCCATTACCGACTAGTCGCATTATCTGCAGGTATACTACCGCATATACATATGTATGTATGTATTACCACAATAAAAATAATTGCACTTTTATGGCGAGTGTTCAATTCTGTTTTGTACAAGTTGACAAGTCTCACCATAAAATCAACACATATGTACAAACAAAAAACAAAATTATAATGATTAAATTGCAAAAGTGCCTATTGTGGTGATTTTACTTTAAAAATAACATAGTTGCAAGAAAAATTACAACAAAATGTAATAACAAAAAAAAAAAAACAAAACAAAACAAAACAAAACAAAATCATTAAATTGTCAACAATTTAATTTGATTTTCTTTTGCAAACATTTTTAACAAAACGATATTTAATTTTTTGCCGTGTTGCAAATTTTATGTTGAAAACCTGCATGGGAATGTTGATCTAATGGTGTTTTTTTGTTTATTATTTCTCTGACACACAATGGAAGTTATTTACAAAGATTTGTAATGGAGTTAGAAAATGTCATATAGTTTGCTTTTTTAGCGTAGAAAATAATTTTTATGTTGTAATTATTTACAAGATAATCTCAGTTTTGAAAGGAATTGTTACCTCTGTTTCTTTAAAATGTATAGAATTTGACATTGAAATCGATTACGGAGATATTTCCCCAAAAAGAAACCAACAACAAGTTGAAACAAAGACCAAAACGAAAATAAAGTTATGACGCGGTATTTCGTTAGCCTATGGTCACACACGACGATTATAGTTGGGCAATTCCATGGTACAATCATCAGGTAGCCTCAGTTCTGCAACAACAAAATTCTACATGCATTTTGTTGTTGGAAAACGACGACATAAATGTCAAAAAGCAAATGTGTGTGCGTGTTTTTTTTGATGGTGGGATAAATACGTACACAATATATACACACACATATAAAAAATTTGACATTTTAGTTAAACCTTAAGGTAGAAGGAAAAAAAACAGCTGTTTTAGTGAGGCTACCTGATAGTTGTACCATGGGCAATTCTTGAGTTTATATGTAGATGTTTTCACCGTTTTAGGTGAGGAGAAAAAGAATGGAAAAATAATCACCGGTACTCGGCTATTTGAAGCAATTTTTTATTTTTTTTTTATATTTGACATTTCTTTTCATTCGGTGTTTTGCTTCTTGGTGAGTAAGTAATTGAAAATTTGAATTAAAATCGTCACAAATTAAAAGCTTAAATAAAATATTAAAATATAAAAAAACACAAAGAAAATATTTTAGTGAAACATTTAAATTAAAAGCGTTAATAAAAATTAATTATATATATTTACGGCTAAAGCACAAATGACAAATTGTAAGAAAATAAAGGCTAAACAAAAAAGAAAAATCGCCAAAGAAATTGTCGTAGGTGAAAAGCAAGTTCAAAAGAAAATATGGAAAAAGTTAGGCGATTAAAATCGTCCTTAAAATCGTGACCTTCGATTTAACAAATGTTTATCGATTTGCATGTAATGTGCCCTTCTTCAGCACACAATCGAGAATATAAACCTTTTCGAAAGATGGTTTTTTTAGAGGCTTTTATTTGAATCAATTATTTTTAAATTGCATTTCCAATTGACAGTTTTAAGAATTAATATTTTTTGAATACACTTACATATATGTATGTATATGTAAGTATATACATATATCGTAAACAGAAAGACAACAGGTCCAGATAAAATCCGCCTTCTATTCTTAAAACTCATAGATAATGATAATACCAATCGACTTGCGGCACTTTTTACCTACATTTGAATACAGGCCTATACCCACACGAGTGGCCTTAACTTATATTTATTACCATACCAGAGACGAATAATGCAAACAGTGCAGCGAATATAGACTAAATAGCCTAATGTGCAATACGTTAGAAGTATTTCTTAGAGTAACACACAAGAGAATATACATATGCCAAATATGAAGTCGCTGTGGGAGAATCACAAATTGGCTCTAAGAAGGGAATGGGTAATCGACAAGCATTACTCGGTGTTCAGGTACATATTTCATCCTGTCACTATATCCAGAAAAATATCTTCCTCTGCTTTATTGTCTATGAAAAATCCTTCGAAACTGTTCAATAGGATAAACGAATGAAAACTTTAACATCCATTGGAATGGACGAGAAGGAAAAACGATGCATAAAAATCTTTACTGGAACGAGTTCCATCTTAAAAGGAGTAAGACAGAGGCCAACAAAATATTCCAAAAATCAATTTAAAAAGAAAAAAATATTATATGCAGTAGAAATTGACAATTAAACCAACGGATAAGACAAAAATGAGAAGCTTTCGAAATGTGGATATACAGACGTACATTGAAGATACCATGGTCTGACCTCGTTGCAAATTAAGAAATTTAATAAAAATTAACCAGGTCCAAATACTAATTAAAACTGTCAATAATATGAAAATCCTAAACTAATCCTAAATCCTAGGATATATAATCAGAAACGATAGGTATAAGCATCTTCAAAAAATACTCAGAGCCGAAATAAAAGGAAGACGTGCGAGAAGCAAAACAGAACTTTCCTGGTTGAAAACTATTCACAAATGGACAGGATATCGTGTGATGAACTAAATCTACTAAATGCTTCAAAAAAATATACTTCTGATTAATTTTTAAAACATTCAGTCTGAAAGTTATTGGAGAATATATGTATTGCATTTACAAATTAAACTGGTTTTACAAATAAAAACAAAAGAATGGCTAATGGCCAAATGCAAAGATTTCTGGCTCAACGTATTTAGAAACGGCCAAATCTAAATCCAAAATGGCTTAATTGGAAACAATATTTTCTTAATCCCCGTGTTCGTTTGTACATGTATAAACTCAACTCTTTAGAAACAACAATTATGATTAAAAAATTTATAAAAATACTGACAGACTTTAATTATTTTATATAAATACCCCTTTTATAGTTAAACATTTTTTAAATATTAACTACTATATACATACATACATACATATATACCATGTGATGTTAAAAAAAATAAATAAATGTATGCATAACCAGCTTTAGCTAATAAATATTATTTCAAAATTAAAGTTCCTAGTTGTTTTAGGAGTTTTTTACTTAAACACTTTGAAAGCAATTCTGCATTATGCAGACGCATGTTTTGTATTAAAAAAAAGCACAAAATATCAAATCGTAGTAAATGTATTCATGTTACCATTTTCGGAGTTGCAATATTCCAAAGTGCAAAATTTTTTTTTTATGCTATAGCACAGAACTATAAAAAGTTTTTTTAGAGGTGTAGAACTTCCAATAGGGATAAGTGTCATACTAGTGTAGTGATAGGACTAACAGTAAAACTACGTTTACAAATTGTGGAAATATTTTTTCAAAATTCGCGTTCTATTTAATATTTTGTAAGATCTCTTAATGTCATTATATCAATGTTAAACTTATCATATTTTTATACTCTTTTCATTAACGGTGATTCCAAACTTGACTTCGTATTATTTAACGTTATTATGTATATATGTAAATCCAATTTAGAAAAAAATTGGGAAAAATTAAAAAAAAACCTAAAACAAGAAAGAGCACTGTATTCGTCTGTGCCCAATTTTTAAAATACAACACTAATTTTGTGTAGTACAGGTAACCCTCCTACAAGACGGCTTCCTACAAAACGATTTCGATCTTACACGAAAAATAATTTGCGGAAATCTCCTCATCTACAACACGGTTTCATTCTAACACGATAAAACGGAATTGCAACTTTATCATGATTGAAAATTGTACCAAAATAGTACAAAAGTACTAATTTTTGCATCCCTGTTACGATTTAGTTAGATTTCGGTGATTCTGCAAAGTGTATGTGTGTCTACACAATTTTCGCATCCACCGAAATTAAAATTAGGGAATACCCGAAGTATCTTACATCGAGCTTCGATTGAAACACAAATCATTTAGTATGTATACATAGATATATTAATAGAACAAGAAATTGGAGAAGACGATTTAGTGGAACTTACATCCGGGGATATTAGACAAATCGATTCTGAAGACAATAGCACTGAATGAGGATTGTGAAATAAATAGTTTGTCCACAAACAAGTTGGAAGAAGGATAAACTAACTTTAGGCAAAAATCTTAAAATATATTTCTTGACTGAAGATCCTTCTTCTGAAAAAAGCCTAAAATTTAAACGAGAGCTACAAAATTGTCCTTCTCCCTATAGTGAAATTTACAACGACCTCGTAAGGACCGGTAAACAGCTTAAAATAACAGATTTTTTGAAGAGAACAGGCACTGAAAGTCGTAGCGGAGAAATAGATTCAGAAAGTGATATCGTTCGGCCGAAAAACACTACCGACTAATTCTGGTGAGCAGTGATGGAGAATAAATTAAATTTAATGAGTTTAAACTGAATAAAAATTTAACTCTTGTTTATTTTTGTCTATGTATTTTTTTGTATGTATGAACATATTTCTAATAAAAACAATGAATTTAAAGAAAATGTTTAATTAAAAAAAATTTATATTTTACACTGTCTCCTAGCCTCATATAACACGTTTTCCTACAACACGGCGTTTTCTAGGAACCGTGTTGTAGGAGGGTTGCCTGTACTTTTATTATGAACAGTATTCACTATGGAATAATCTCTTTACATTACAATATGTATTACTCTCTTTGTGTAACTTCGATTTGCATAAAAGTCGGCGTGTCACCTTAGCTTTCCGGTATTACAATCTATTGACCAACTATTCTAAAATCGTACATCTAATTTTGTCAGTTTTATTACGTTATAAATTTTAAATAGACCCAAAAAGACACAGTTTGTCATAAATTTTCTTACATTCTGATCTATAACTCCTTATAAAAGTATATGGATTTAAGCAATTTTCGGTAAAACATATTTTTTACTCTAGAAATATGTTGATCGTTTAGACGAAATCTCATTTCATTCGATGAAAGAAAAACATTGTTTTATGATCTACTCTTGCAATACAAGCTATAACTCTCTGTCTTATATATTGATTATGCCCATGTTCATTATCAAACATTTCTAAAGTATTAGAAATATTTCGTCTCCCTATCTTTATCTCTTCAAGCTTTATCGTGTTTCTAACAGACGGAAGGACATAGTTATAATGTCTTAAAGTGAAGCCAAGAAAATATATATTTTTTTTGGGCTCTTAAATGGATATTTCGATGTGTTACAAATGGAATGGCAAAATCAATATACCCCCCACAACTTTTTTTGTGGGGGGTATATATTATACATGAAAAAAGAAAAGAATTAAAAGAATTAAATTAAAAAAAGTTTTTTTAAAAAACAAAATTTTAAATTTATTTAAAATTAAATTGCTGTTATTTTATATTCCTATAAATGTTATATGTATTATTTCTAATTAAAAGTTGTACTTAACAATAATAACAAAAGTATATTTATACACTTTCGCAATGCCACAATTGCTGACGTGAATTCCTTTTAATACAATTTCTGCATTTAAAAATATATAAACTCAAAACATAAGGAAATTCAAATTATAAAAAAATTAACAATGTATCGAACAAAACAATATAAAATATAAATAACAAAAATTGCATGAAACACTAAGTATACAACAAAAAAATTAATATTTAAGTAAAATTGAAACGGCAACCACATAAAACGACGAGTTATAAATATAAACAAAAGTTACGCATAAAACATATTAAATAAAAGCAATAAAAAATATAAATATTATATAAGTTTTGGGAACTTGAAATAAAAATCAGACAAGAAAGTTAAAAGTACATACTTTCATTTTTTCATAATAAAAGAAAGACCAAAAACTTAAAAAAATCAAACACGTACTACCGCCTAAACTATAATAAATAAATATTTAAGTACTTAAAGTGAAAAAAAATACAGAAAACACTCAAGTAATTCACTTTACAACAATCGAACAACGAAATAATTAAACTGAAGATGAGACTTTTTCATAAATGAAAAAGTTAATGCTCTTTTTTAAGGTGCATTGTTTAGCAAATTACGAACGAAAGCCCCCAAAATAATGAACAACTATTTAGCCGTTCGTTTATTCATGATTCGTTTCTGGTTCGTATGTGATTGGCATTTAATTAAGCTTAAATTTCAAGTTGGTTCATATTTCTTTATCTGACTGTTTTTGGTCATTTGGTCGGTCATCTTGTTTTTTTTTTTTTTGTTTTAAATTAAATTTCACTTTTGTTTAAGCATTTCAAACATGCTGCTACAAGTGGTATTTTTTCATTTATTTATTTTTTTTTTTGTCTTACTAGTTAAAGTTGTGTGGTAATAAAATATTTTATTATCAATTTACAATATATTAATATATTTTGTGTTTTATCTATCAATCACGAACATAAAAATAACACGAAAAAAACAAAAGTTTTAGATTTGATGAGAAAAATTTTAAATCTCCCTATTTGGAAAACAAAAAGTTGAGAAATTTTTATTTTAATAATCGCAAATATTCTCTATACTGTAAAATGTTTCCCTACCTCAAATTAACGCAATATTTTAAGGGTGTCCCGAAATAAAAGCGGGATTTTAATTGTTCGCCATTTGACCAGTAAAGTTTTGGCTACCCTAAAAACCAATTCGGCAGTAGTAGTTCATAATAAGAGTTGCCATTCATTGTTGCTATAAGGCGCTTTAGTGTGCCCACTCTGACATTGTTTGCTGCATTACACATATTTGGACAATATTGGGTACCAGCGGTAAATTGACAATAAAATCTACATTTTTTAACCGATTTTTATGGTTTATGGCTTTTTTTATTTTTAAGATAAGTTATTCTTAGAAAAAAGTGCAAAATGTTGAATATTACCTTAATAATTTTTTTCATTCTATTTTTAAATTAAAAAATATTACGAATTTTGCACGAAAAAAAATTTTTTTCTCCATTAATTTCTGAATAATTCCAAAACGATAAGAGATAAGAGAAAAAAACTAAAATAAATACAATTTCGTTATACATCTTCTGGTGGTTTATTTTTGAAAATCGGATGACTGGTTCTCGAGTTAGGATGAAATATGTCTCCGTACCTGACTAATTGAGGGGAAAAAATTTGCTACGCCCATAAAAAAATTCCGATTTGATGGATTTTGCTGCTGAGCAGTGTTATTTATTCAAAAATATTCGGTAAAATCCATTTTAAGATTTTTCACATAAATTTCACGCTTATAAGAAATTGGTGAATACGTACTTTTTACATTTAAGTATTGATAATTTTCAGATAATTTTTTTATTTATAAAGAATTTCTGGATAAATGTTTTTCAAACACTTATCTAAAAAAATTATCTATGTTCCTATTCACCCTCTCTCCACCTCCCACATTTTTAAAATAATTCTCATTATTTTCTTGCGTTAAGCCTTTAGTTTTTTTAACAAAATATAAACTAGCGAAAACAAGTAAGACCACTATATTTGGCTGTGCCGAATTTTTAATACCCAACACCAATTTTACGTACTTTTATTATACAACATTTATTATTTTGTTATGTTCAGTAATCGCTATGAAATAATCTTTTTATACTAAAATATGTATCACTTTCTTTCTATAACTTGGATGTGCTATTAAAATATTTTCGTAAATTAAGTCTCCTAATAAGAGTGAACGTTAAAGTAAGGTTGCCAAAATAGTTTCTGCTAACGAAGACAACTTAGATATTTCAATATAGTCCATTATTTCACCAAAATATTTATTCATAGAGAAATTATATGAATTTGTGATAAAGCGTGATACAGAAGGTAGGCGTTAAAGTGACCGTGTCAACTTCATTTTCTCACATAATGACATAGACTCGATTTTATGAGCTTTTAAGTTTCATTAACAGTAGATTACGTGAAACTTGGGCGTTATGGGGGGCGTGTCAAAATAGCTTTTGCCAATGAACTTATCTTAGTTATTTCAATTTAGAGTTCTTTCTTCTTTCTAAATCTTTGTTTATAAAGATATTTTACAAATTTTAAATTAAGCGTTATATGGTAGGTGGGCGTAAAAGTCGGAGTGTCACATTTCCGTTAGAATAAAGCCTTTGACCAAAAAGCAATGTTTGTAAAATTTCAGAGTCGTACAACTAATTTTGTCAGTTTTATTACGTTTTAAATTTAATACGCTGCGCGGTATCAATTTTCGTACATTTTGGTCTATAACTACTTTTCTAATGCATAGATTTAAGCAATTTTCAGGGAAAATATTTTAACTCAGGAAATATACATTCGAAGTTTCATGGCTCTACGTACGTTTGGACACAATAGCATTTTATTCGATGTTGGAAGGCATGATTTATTTGAACTACTCTTGCATTACGAGCTATAACTCTCTTCCTAATATTTCGATTTATCCCATTTTCAATATCAAGCAAACCTTGTGTATAAGAAAAATTCTGGGCCCTAGCTTTTTCGGTCCGACCTCTATTGTGCTTTCAACTGACGGACAGACATAGCTAGATCGTCATAAAATTAAACCTCGATTCAGAAGATATATACCTTATGGGGTCCAAAATGGTTATTTCGATGTGTTACAAACGGAATGAAACAGTCAATTCATTTTTATTGCTTGAGAAAAAAATCATAATTGTGAGTGCATTTATTTAATAACATTTATTCTACACCTGAACAATGTAAATCTCTGATATGTAAATACATAAGTATATAATATACATACATACGTGTTTTTGCTATTGTTCTGTTAAACTGTCAGTTTGTTTATCTTTTTTCACACAATATGCATTTTATGATTTTGACACAGTTTTAATATTTATCATAAAATCTTGTAATAATTACTGACAACAACATGTCACTACAGATATTAAAAACTATTTTGCACTTGGCGAAAAAATATTACAATCTTACTAATATAATAAATGTGAATGTTTGTATGTTTGGATGTTTGGATATTTGTTACTCAATCACGCAAAAACGGCTGAACGGAACTAAATGAAATTCGGCACATAGATAGATAACAACCTAGATTAACACATATTTTACTTTTTGTCACGATAATAACGCGAAGTCGTTGGCGAAGTCATTATAACACATCCTAAACGGGTTGTTTGTGTTGTAAATATTTTTATTTTTTTGTTAATACTAAGTCTACCTTTTATCCCGATAACTACGCAGACGAAGTCGCGGGTACAAGCTAGTATCTAAATATGTATGTTCATACAACAGGAAAATTCTAGCCAAAACGACATCGTAATTGTAATGAAAAAAATTTATCGGCCTTGTAATAAATTGGATTGTATTTTGTTTTGTCTGCTAAAAAAAGCAAAAAAGTTCAAAACCTGATTTAATACTTAAAAAAATATTCAATATTTATAATGAAAGTCGATTTTTATGCATTTGTTTCAGGTCCCTATGCCTATCGTCCCATCCTTCTCAAAGTAATGTCCCACCGTTGACCAAATACAAGCAGAGTTTTTATTAAGGTTTTATTCAGCTTTTCCAAAATTAATTTAAATACCTAATAAATACAATTTCATAATTGTTATAATGAACAGTTATTTAAGAAGAGGCCTATAGGTTGTATTAATTTTCATTTAATACCTATTCAATCAATAAAATGCGTACATTTGATGACCCAAGCGTCCTCCTTTTAAACATAAATAATTATTAGTATAATTAACAACCCCAGTTTTATTGTATTACTAGCCAAACCCGGCGCGCGTTGCTACGCCCCTTAATGAATCGAAATGCATTCTGAATTTTAATTGAATATCAAATGTAAAAACCTACATATTATAATTTTCTTTTATAGGCGTGGCATTGCCCACTTTTCTAATCACGAAATTGTAAAGTCATAACAGCTCAATATGCGTGCAAAGTTTCAGAAGAATCGGACCAGTGCAAGTACCTCAAAATTATAATTGTTTTTATGGGCGTGGCCCTGCCCACTTTTCTAATCACGAAATTATATGGTTATGACAGCTTAGTATGTGTGCAAAGTTTTAGAAAAATCGGTCCAGTGCAAGTACCTCAAAATTAAAATTTTTTTTAGGGGCGTGGCCCCGCCCACCTTTCTTATCACAAAATTATTTAGTCATGACAGCTCGATATGTGTGCAAAGTTTCAGGAAAATCGGTCAAGTGCAAGTAGCTAAAACAGATAACTAATTTTTATGGGCGTGGCCCCGCCCACTTTTTTCCACCCATAAACACTCCCTAGTATGTGTTCAACAACTTGCCAAAGTTTGAGTCCGATCGGTTTAACAGTTTCGGAGTCTATAGCTAACACACACACACACACACACACACACACACAGAGTTTCACTTTTATATATATAGATTAGTACTATTTATGTATGTGTCTACTGCACTATATGCTTGTTGTTGGTAATTTCCATTGAAACATTTTATATACTAATACAATTTAATTTTATATGTTTTTAAAGTGTTGTATTAAAGGGAGGAGAATTAAAAAAATTATTTTTGTTATATTTTTTTGCTCCCAAAATAAGAAATATACAAGTAACAGTGCTATATTCGACCGTGCCGAATCTTATATACCCTTCACAACGTGTAGTCATACAATAACAAGTGTTTGTATCACCATTCATCTCATATGAAATACATACGTACATATAAAAAACATACATATATAAAAACATCCCATTGTAAAATAATAAATTTACGTATGTGTGTAAAAAAAAAAATTTAAAAAACAAAATAAAAAAAAATAAAGCCAAAAAAAAAATAAAAAAATATATAAAAAATAATTAAAAAAATAAATAAAAAAAATATAAATAATAAATTTAAAATAAAAAATAAAAAAAATTTAAAAAAATAAGAAAAAAATAAAAATAAATTAAAAAAAATTAGAAAAATATAAAAAAAATATTAAACATATAAATAATATATAAAATAAAAAATAAAACAAAAAAATAAAAAAAAAATTTGTTGGGCCCTGCTGGGGTTTGATGCCACGTTTACTCTAACCAGTATAACACGTCTGTATATAGGTATGTTGTTGTTGTGTGTTGTTTTTGTGTTAAAAAAAACGAGGTGGCCGTGGGTTTTTGCTCATATCTCAGTTGTTTATGTACCGATTTTCAATATCGATCTACCCCCGAATATTTCTGATATTTTAATACCTCACCCGGGTCTATGCGATGTCGGGGGGCTTCAAAAAGTTGATTTCAACATACACACGGGCAGAGTGACAGAGCTAAATCGACTTCCCTATTCATAAGCTTTCAGAAAATATATACTTTATGGGGTCGGAAATGAAAATTGTAGAAATTTAATGTTTTACTGTGTGAAGGGTATAAAAATAATTTGACAGATGCGACATATATAAAAAAGTTGGTAACGCTGATAAATTGTACATATATAAAAAACCAGTCAGCTGATTACATACGAGTCCCTTATTAATCTACCTTGACTAGGCTTGTAAAATATTAAATAAAAATTAAAGGTTTTACTGAAAAATCTAATGCAAATATTTTATGAATTTTCCTCAAACAAATTTTTTAAATTTCTTGAAAATTTGTTCAATGTTCTTCGTTTAATTTTTTTTTTATTTCAAATAACTTGTTTTATATATGAAATGTTATCTTAATGTCTTATTTAATTTATTTACAGTTGTTATGGATTTTTTTAATTACACACAAATTTCCTTAATTTTTCTTTTTATACCCGCCACCAAAAAAATGGTGGGGGTATATTCATTTTGTCATTCCGTTTGTAACACATCGAAATATCCATTTTAGACCCCATAAAGAATATATATTCTGAATCAGGGTTTGATTTGATGACGATCTAGCTATGTCCGTCCGTCTGTCCGTCTGTCCGTCTGTCCGTCTGTTGAAAGCACGATAGAGGTCGCACCGAAATAGCTAGGGGGCTCAAATTTTGCCAGAATCTTTCTTATAGACAAGGTTTGTTTGGTATTGAAAATGGGCTAAATCGGAATATTAGGAAGAGAGTTATAGCTCGAAAAGCAAGAGTAGGTCGAAAAAACCGTGTCCTACGAACATCGAAAAAAATAGAATTGTGTCCAAACGCATTAACGTAGACTAATGAAACTTCGAATATATATTTCCTGAGTAAAAACAATATTATTCCCCAAAAATTATCTAAATCTAAGCATTAGGAGAGGAGTTATCGATCAAAATGTACGAAAATTTATACCGCACAGTGTATTTTTCGGTATATTTAAAAACAAAAACGTCATAAAAGCAACAAAATTGGATGTACGACTCTGAAATTTTGCACACTTTGCTTTTTGGTGACACGCTTTTTTGTGACGGAAAATCAATATGCCACGCCCACTTTTACGCCCACCTCCCATATAACGTTTTAGCTAAAATTAATATAATTTCTCTATTAATAAAGATGTTGGAATAATAAAGGGCTATATTGAAACATATAAGTTGTACTCATTCGCAAAAAAAACTTTGACACGCCTACTATAACGCCCACTTTTCACGTTATCTACCGTTAATGAAATTTAAAAGCTCATAAAACCACGAATATTAGAGGTATGATGATCAAATTTGCTAAGTATATCCCCCTAGGCAATGTTATTACTGTGCCAGAAAATTAAGGTGCCACGCCCACTTTTACGCCCACCTCCCATATAACGTTTTACCTAAAATTCATATAATTTCTCTATTAATAAAGATTTTGGAAAAATAAAGGGCTATATTAAAACACCTAAGTTGTACTCATTCGCAAAAATAACTTTGACACGCCTACTATAACGCCCACTTTTCACGTTATCCACCGTGTATGAAATTTAAAAGCTCATAAAACCACGAATATTAGAGGTATGATGATCAAATTTGCTAGGTATATCTCCCTAGGCAATGTCATTACTGTGCCAGAAAATTAAGGTGCCACGCCCACTTTTACGCCCACCTCCCATATAACGTTTTACCTAAAATTCATATAATTTCTCTATTAATCAAGATTTTGGAATAATAAAGGGCTATATTGAAACACCTAAGTTGTACTCATTCGCAAAATCAACTTTGACACGCCTACTATAACGCCCACTTTTCACGTTATATACCGTTAATGAAATTTAAAAGCTCATAAAACCGCCAAAGTTAGAGGTTTGATGATCAAATTTGCTACGTATATCTTTCTTATCAATGTAATTGCTGTGCCAAAAAGTTTAGGTGATATCGCAAAAACCAGCAGTGGTTCCCATTCAACGAACTAGGAAGGCAGGATTATGTTGATCAAAAGAATTAAGAAGTGCATAAAATGCATTTTGTTTTGAACGCCCATTTTCATAAAAAAACCTGAATATTAAACCTGAAAATTAATTTACAAATAATTAATTAATAATAATTAATTAATTAATAATTAATAATAATGAATTTTCCTGAAGATGCTACACGAAGGACTAGCGAAATATTGAGAATTTAAATACAAAAATTGGATATTTAAATATGAAAATTTAAAAAAAGAGATCAAATAAAATAAATAATTAAACCTGAATAACTTTAACGCGTTGCTCATTTAGGTATCTTTCCACTGTTCAAATTAAGTTAGTCTGAGATTGAGAAATGTCAAATGAAATGCAAAAAAAAACTTGTTGCTTATGTGTGGTTCACCTTCAACAGGGGCCCTTAAAAATTAACCACCCTCTATAAAGAAAGTAATACATATTTTATTTGAAAGAGATTATTCCATAGTGATTAACAAAATAATAAATAATGTACTTTAAATGTACACAAAATTGGTGGTGGGTATAAAAGATTCGGCACAGCCGAATATAGTGCTCTTACTTGTTTTTTTTAATTTTCATTAGATTTATTTTTGATTTTTCGGAAACTTTTTAATATTATTTCCATTTACAGAACGTATTGAAGCTCTCTATACAAAAAGGTCTTGTAAAAGAGGAAAAATGTAATGATCTACAAAGATTTTCCAAAAATACTTTTTGAATATAAAAACCTTCTGAAAATCATTTTTTGCTAAATATTTAAAATCTTCCCAATCCTAAAAAATCTAAAGTTTTCCACTTACCTTAATATTTGGTTGCTGCAATTGCAAGAATGTGGCTATTCCATTGCGCACACGATTCTTGACACCACGTACTGTGCCCTTCGACGAGCGTATGGTCGAGGTGTTCGATCCACAGCGTAAATCTCTGTAACCAGCAAAAACGTCATCCTGCAAACTCTTTGTCTCATAATCCGAAATACTCAACGAATCACCACCCTCATTTGATGTCGTCGACGAAATGGAACCATTATTGCCAAAACTACGAAAATTATCATGCTCATTGACATGGAAATTATAGTATTTATCGGCCTCATAGGTGCGTGGCATAGAATTCATTTTTGTATCAATAAAAGTACCATCCTCGGTATTCAATACGAACGTTTTCGACGGTAAGGAGGCACGTTTCAGTGACGAAGATAAGGTGGGAGGAAGATTATTAAGATTTTTGCGTGACTGCATGAATTCATGAGATTTGATGTAGTCCTTATTGCTTAGCGGTTCTTCGTGTGAGTTTGATTTGTATTCTGCTTTTAGTGTGGGTAAAATATCGTCTTCCTCTTCATTTTCTGCCTCATAGTCATTCGAAGAGAACTTGAGATTTTTAATTTCCCTTAAAAGGGAATCGGGTAAAAAGGATTGTAGTTTTTTAGAGCCATTTACCGAGGTGGATTTTAATTGTAAGGGTGAAGTAGAGGATTGTCGTAGAAACTCATTGGAGTGCAAAGAGTCACAACTTAAGGAAGAAGCCTCACTCTCTTCACTATCGGTATAAGAGCATTGACGTTGTTGCATTTCCATAGAGTTGTTGCCATTAGCTGTACGTATTTTTGTGGTCTTCAAATGCATTTCCAAGGGGACTAATAAATTGTTGCTTTTACTTTTCGATAATGTTGGAATTGTGGTTAAGGAAGTGTTAGTGGATTTTTTTATTTGTAAATTAGGTGAAGATTGTTGTTGCTGGCCATTGCTTTCCAAATCACTGCCGGTACCACTATCCAAGGTATCGCAGGGTGAAAATTGGCCACTAGACATCATGTAGTACAAATAATTATTGGGATTTGAGACATTTAATTCCGTTACCGTTGTACCCGTCGTTAACACGCCCGAAGTATTTGAGACGTTTGTTAAATTACCGTTAGCATTACTATTCGAAATTACCGTTACCGTGGCAGCACTACCATTAATCGACGGTCTTTGCACCATTGCTATAGCTTTGTTTAATTGTGACTGTTTAACACTTGTTGTTTTTGTTTGATTTTCTTCTAAATTTTCTTTATTTCCAATGTTTTCACTTGTTACCTGTTGTTTGTTGCTTTGTTTGGTTGTTGTAGCTGTTTTGTTTGTAAATTCTTGTAAATTTTCTATTTTCACTACCGTTATTTGTTTTTCCGTTAACGTGTTATTATCACTACTACTACTACAACTACTCGTATTATTATTTGGTTTAATTTGTATTTTAACCACGTGATTGATTTGCTGGTCGTTTGTTAAATTTTCCACTTTGTTGGAAGCATTTGCATTTATGGTCAGCAGAGTTGATGACTTTGTACAAGTGGATGCATCCGCTTTCGTTAAAAGACTGTTAGAGTTTTCTTTAATCAATGATCGTTTACCATGACTTAAATCTGCTTCAGCTGAATCTCTCTGAACCAGACCAACAGTAACACAACCACAACTATTAAAGCTACCAATACCACTACTACTATTGCTATTATCGTCATTATCACCTTTTCTATTAGTTATTTCATAATGATCGTAAGATTTTATACAATCATCATGATCATGGTCTATAACATTATTCGGTTGTTTTTCATATTCATCATTGTGCTCTTCATTATTATTATTGTTATTATGATCATCACAATTATTACGATTACTGAGTTTAAGTTTTAGTTCGTTGGTAGTGGTGGAGTTTTGACCATTTTCTCTAAGTTTACTGTTACCATTTCCATTGCTGTTAACCTGTTGCTGTTGCTGACTAGCTGTTTGGCCACTTTCTTTTATATCTTCCTCTACTCTTTCTTGAGCGGAGTTTTTGGTTATTATTTCTTCCACTTCCAAATTATTTATTTTCTCTCCATTACTTTGAACGACTTTATTACTATAATTTTCCCTCTCTGTTAAAAGGCCATTATATTCCAATTTAAATGCATTTGTTTGTGTATTTTCTAACATTGATTTTGCTTCCCTGGAAATTTCACTGGAAGCAGCTGAACAGTTTATGTGTAAAACGTGATCATGTTTAGCGTCATCATGACGAAAATCGTCTACATCATCATCATTATTAAGCTTAATGTCAATAAAAGTTTTGTTATTTTTACTAACACCGTTATTATTACTTCTATTATTCAATGCTAAGTTCTGTCGTTGTAAAATTTGTTCGTTAGAATGTTGTATTTTTATAATATTCGAATTTGAAGATGCATCGTAAACTTGTTGCTGATCATCTGTATTATGTTGGTCAATGATTATCGAAACTTCTTGATTGGGTTGTGTTATAGAATGTTCCATACAACTTATAACAGTTTTGGTGGCCATTTTTATGTTTCCAAATGTATAATTATGTTTTAATAAAATAAAATATACATTTTTTTAACGAGGACAGTTGTTGTTTATACTAGATCGTAAATGTCAAGTATGTTTTTTATGTCAGTATCTGACTTAAGCGTTTTTAATTGTTTCTTTGGACTTGAGTTATTTAAATATTTGGTTGTTTTTTTTCTCTTGCAAATAAGTTGTCATCATTTGCAGTCATCTTCATACAAAGTTACTGAAATTAAAAAATAAATGAGAAAATATTTAAATATGCAAATTAAAAAGCAATTGGAAATATCATATAAAAAAAACAGTTTTTAGAGTCTTTTTAATTTAAAGGTAAATAGAAATAGAATAGAATACTTGCTATTTTTACAAACACAACAATTACTTTATAATTTTTGTTGATTTAAAAAAAAAAGACATGTCCTATTAGTTTACTTAAATTGTGTTTAATTTTATTTTATAGAACATATACGTTCGTATTTTTTATTTTTAAGAACTTTCAAAAATAACATAAGATTTAAAGAAAAAAAAACTTTATTAATTTTATTTTGGCTCTAGTTCATCAACTACTAGAGCCAAAATAAAATTAATTAGGTCTTTGTTAAAAGTTCAACAATAAAATAAGAAATTTAAAAAAGAACAAGTAAAAATGCTATATTCGGCCGTGCCGAATCTTATAATACCCTTCACCGTCATGTACATATGTAGGTATAATGACCACATCGTAGCCTAGATTTTAGATTTCATGTAATACGATATTTCCTTTATTCTTTCCGACGCCATCTTTGATTTTAAATTTTTACATAGTTAACTATATTCTGCTAGTCAATCCCTTTCAATTACACCCATATTGTTGGGGTTAAAAAAATTCGCTCCGCCATTTTGTTTCAGATGCCATCTTGGATTTTAATCTTTTTTATAGTTAACTGGTCGAGCGCTTTTATCGAATAACAATATTGTGGAGGTTAAAGGGACTAAGCCGCAACTACTATATTCGACTCTTAAGTGTGTTCAAAAATTAGGAGTTTGAAAAAAATTTTATAATTTAAAAAAATATATTTTTTTAATTATATATTTATATTTTATTCCAACTTTTTTTACTATATATTAAATTTTCAATGTGAACCATTTTTTATTTTGGCTTAAGTTCATTTATTCTTTTATTTAATTTTTTATAATTCAAATTTAATTCAATTGAACTATGAATTGTCATTAGATAGGTGAAATAGAAATTCAACAAATTTGAAAATTAATACTAAGATTCACTAATCAAATTTTATTGAATTGTAACAAGGCGAATCCAATAAGGTGAACTTATAAGATCAGATGATCATCAGCTGTTGACTACTTCTAGGAACCACTTGCAAATTTTTGTGTATTTTTGACATATCGTTTTGTTTTACACTAACAAAATACACGTTTGTATTTTTTCACTTTGTAGTTGTTTTAACGACGAGTTCACCTTGTTGAATTCGCCTTGAATTGTAACATAAATAGGAATTTTCAGTTACATAGTAGTATACCGATAAAGAGTGCTGATGATGAAATCGTAGCTGATTTCGAAAATGCATTCCACTCGGCTAATATCGGAAATAATTTTAGAAACAATATTCCTGATTTAAATTTGAATTATAAAAAATTAAATAAAAGAATAAATGAACTTAAGTCAAAATAAAAAATGGTTCACATTGAAAATTTAATATATATTTTTTTAAATAATTTTGTGCCTATAACTATAACGATTAGTGACCATTTTTCCAGAATTTTTTATGAGTAAGTCATCATGGATAAACTCAAACCATAACAGCGTCACCAATTTGTTCAACTGTATTACGCAAAACGGCGTTCTGTGGAAAATGTTTTTCGTGCGATTCCTGGAACTTACGGTGCGCATAATAGACCAACTGAAACCACTACTGCCTAAACCATTCACAAATTTGAGTCCCAATTTACATAAGTAAATAATATTTGACCAGTTAGACCACATCCAGCATGCAGTGAAGATAATATAGCAGCTGCAGATGAGAGTGTAAGCGAAGACCATGGCGAAACGATTCGACGTCGTACTTAGCAGCTTGGCTTGTCGTATTTGACAACTTGGCGTATTTTACGTAAAGATTTCAGCCTTAAAGCGTACAAAATTCAACTTGTGCATGACCTAAAGCCAGGTGACTTTTATTTTCACTCAATGGGCTCTGGAGAAACACAATGAAATTCTGATGTTTTATCATGATATTTTGTTCTGTTATGAAGTACATTTCTGGCTCAATAGATGCATTGATAAACAAAATAGTCATATGTATATGGGAATTATATCCATTAAAAACAACGGTATGATGTGGTCTATGGGCTGTATTGACGAAAGTATAGAAGGATGTCATTTCATTTTTATTTTATTCATTTGTGGCGCTATAAAAACATGTATTCTTACTTCTTATAGGCATATAAGTCAATATTATTAAAACAACAAAAGCCGCTAATTACACTAATACCATAGACAGACGACAGCGTTAATTTGCATTAAAATCTCACTAATGCAAATTAAAATTTTACTGTGTCAGACGACTGTTTATGCATTTAGTAAAAATTGTAAATGCACTAGCAATCACAAATCTGAAGATGTTGCTACAAGTTGGAATGACAGAAGGACACTCTGAAATAAGAGAAAAGGATATCTTTTCATGGAGGTTATAATTGATATGTAGGTATATGGTATTTTTTTAAAGGACCGTAACAGTACTTTTTGGGAGAGTGACGTGCTTACGATGGACGATACCAGTATTAAGGAAAACTATCGCCTAAACAGAAAGGCATTCCAAAAAATATGTAAAAAATTTCAACATATCGAACAAGGCGAATTCATACAGGTGAAATTATCAGCCCAGCTGATGGGGAGACTTTATGTCAAAATTGGTAAAATTTGCCTTATTAATGCAGGGAAGGGATATGTGATTTTAAATTCTGTATCAAACAATTAACTTACGTGTACTTTTTTGATAATAAATGTGCTAAATTTACGTATATTTGTTGCTTTTGCGTCATTAATAATGTGTTTTAAACAATTATATCCTTTTTTTAATCAAATTTTATTATATTTAATATGTAAAAACAACTTTTCCATCCCTGATATACGAATTGGCCTTGACATAAAACATCCCATGAAAAGTTGCTTTGTTGTATCAATTCGCCGTTGCATATACCTTATGGATATGCCTTGATATCGAATCTATTTTTATTTTACACTTTTGATTTTTTAATTTTTTGATTGATTGCCGACCGTATTGCCATATTGAAATTGCTAAATGCAGTATAAATTCAATATGATTTAGTGCATTTACGTGAAATCTAATACACATTGGAATGGGGATAATTCAATAGTTAATTTGAATTAAGACTTTTAATGCAAATTAACGCTGTCGTCTGTCTATCGTATTATACACACTTATGTACATATGAACATGACGGTACAAACTGTATGAAGGGAAAGATTCGACACATCCGAATATAATGTCTTACTTATTACTTATTATTTAATGTTCATTAGCAAACTGCTTATTTTGTTCAATTGTGAATTTTTATTAAATTAATTTACGGAATATGAAGAAGTATGCCTTTTTCTAATGTGACCTTTATGTATCTAGATGTAGTATATGAAATAACATAAATCTTTGAAATGTAACATATTATTTTGAACTTGACCTTTAAACATACATATGTATTCGCATTTGCCAAAATCTTAATTGAACATTACTTTTCGATATTTGATACCTCTGTAATAATAATAACATATTAATTGGTCACAAACAGTACTAAGTGAAATTCGAAATACATTTTTAAATTATTTACAGTTAAAAAGAAATTATTTATTGAATTATAAGTATATTTTTTTTAATTTATGCAATTAGGCTTTATACCTTTTGTATAATATTTTCATTTGAAATGTTTACTCGTCCACCTTAAACCGTTTTTAATGTCTTTTTTTTTAATGCAATTTCAAAACCAAAATGGGTTTTTGCTGTAATTTGAACCAATGCGGAAGTTTTATAGTTTCTTCGTACTTTAGTTTCTTGAATTAATGTGGCTTTAACACGTTTACTATTTATGTATTTATTTAAATACATATGCATATCTGCATATTTTATATGCTTCTTTATAGATTACATTTTATTTTTTCTATTTTCTTCTTGATGTTTTATTTATGTGTAAGTATGTAAGTCCACCAAAAAGGTTTTGGATTTGGTTAAGTTAATACATAGTTTAATTAGTTTGAACACCTGTAGATCTGTTTAATGTTTGTTTGTATGTTAGTCTTCGCAGTGTTGCTGCAAGTGTTTAATTTAATATTTTGTTTGGCACATGTATGCATGTAATATAATTGTCTTGGTCCGCGTGCCATAATTTCTGGCCGGCCATCTCTCTCTATTTATAACGTACCATGCAGCAATTATTATACCCTTCACCTGTGGTGCACAAGGGTAATATAGGTTTGTCATTCCGTTTGTAATTTCTACAATTTTCATTTCCGACCCCATAAAGTATATATTTTCTAAAAGCTTATGAATAGAGGAGTCGTTTAAGCCCCGACCGTATGTCCGTCTGTCCGTGTGTTGATTTAAATCAACGTTTAGCAGCAACCACATGTTCCTCAGACCTGTGTATAGTATCAATCATCCGGAAATATCCGGGAATGAATCGCTATGGAAATTCAGCACAATCGCCTTCTAACTTTCAGAGATATGAGTAAATAAACACGACTGCTTCTGTTTTTTCCCATATTTTTACCACCAAAATTAAAATTTTTCAGCTATAGAATAATTCATATGTACCTTTGCCAATGTTTGTAGATATAATATGTCTCTAGAAATAATCGTGAAAATTCAACATAAAGCGGGCTCTAATCGGTAAACTTATAGGCAAATATTTTCTTTTTAAATATATATTCCAAAAATTTACAAACGAAAACCAAATTTTTTCAGCTTCTAGGCAACCCAGAGAGTCAATATTGGTATCATCTAAAAAGACTTGACTAGCCCACTATAAGGAACTATAAAAAAATTAAAATTCATGATGGCCGCCACTACAAAATGGCGGACAATAAACTTAAATCTGGTATTTTAAAATGTAACTCCTTCAATCCCCACAATATTGGTATCAAAAAAAGATCCTGACCAGTAGAATACATTAAATTATTAAAAAATGTAAAATCCAAGATCGCGTCTAAAACAAAATGGTGGAACAAATTTTTTTAACCCCATCAATATGGGTATTAAATGAAAGGGCTTGACTAGTAAACAGATAACTACGTAAAAATTCCAAATCGAGGATGGCATATAACATGAAATATAGGTTTTGCTACGATGTTGGATTATACCTATATACAAGATGGTGAAGGGTATTATCAGATTCGGTACGGCCGAATGTTGCACTCTTACTTGTTTGTGTATTTAAGTTGTTGTATATTTATGCTTTAATGTGGTTTATATTAATAAATAGTTGTAAGTTTTGTTAAAATCTTGTTAAAAATAATTTATTATATTTTGTTTATTGTAAATTTATTATATATATACATGTGTACATATGTATGTATGTATACGAATATGTTAACATAAAAGTATTCTGTACGTGCTTTTTTTATATTCAATATATTGTTAATTTTGTTTTTGTTTTTTGCATTTAATGTTATTACTTTCTTCATGTTTAATTTAACGTACATACATACATGTTTGATAGTTTAGAAATTTGTATTTTATTTTTAAAATTGGTTTCAATTTCCATACAAGTTTTCTTTTCATATTTATTTTTATGGAAATTCTATCATAAATATACATACATACATGTACATATATATTTTCAAAATTTTATTTTGTCGGCTTTCTCTAGCTGGTTACCAATAAAGAATATGAATGAATACTATTGTTAATAATTTGTTTTAGGGCCATTACTATAACTTGGAATTAGTAAAAGGTAGGATTTTATCGGCCGGATAAACAGTTATCCATTATTGAATTTTCAAATTTAAATTTTTAATCTAAAGTAAGCGGTAAGTTAAAGACAAGTTAATTCAACCTGGTGGGTTAAATTAAATTTGTAATAATGGTAAACTGTATATTCCTCCGAGAAAATCCAACCTTTAACTAAAGCCATGTTGTAATAATGGCCCTTAATCGAATTATTTTAGCAAAAATATTGAATATAAATATAAAACTTTACAACACAGTTATAAAAATAATAATTAAAAAAAATTATTTGTTAGAAGATTTGAACTAAATTTCGAAAAAATAATTTTAATATAAAGGGTGGTCCAACCATAAATCACGATATTAACTGTGAGTCACACCCTAGCGTCAAATTTTTGCCCAACTTCATTTGACATTTCTTTGTTTTAGTGTTTTACAAATTGAATCATGAAGAGGTGCACAATTGAGCAGAGCATTAAAATCGTAAAAGCCTTTAGTGAAAATGCATTTCTTGCACTTCGTGATTTGTTTGGTCAGCATAATTGACCAAATTTATCTATAATCGGTAGAATTGTGCGCAAATTTCAAAAAACCGGATCTGTAGAATGTGTGGAAACACCTGTTCATGCTCGCCCAGTTTGTTCTGTGGAAAACATTGCTATTGTTCGCAATAGTGTGACAGAAGAGCCGTTAACCTCAACGCATCGTCGTGCCCAACAATTGAACATCTTACGAACATTACTGATGCGAATTTTGAACAAAAATTTGAATTGACATGCTTAGAAAGTTCAATTGACTTAAGAGCTGAAGCCTTTTGACCATTTCAAACGTCGTCAATACGCCGAATGGTTGATTGAATAGAAAGCAGTTAATAGTGACTTTTCAAAGAAAATCACCTTCATTGATGAGGCACACTTTTACCTCAGTGGATTCGTTAACAAGCCGCATTTGGGCAAATAAGAATGCACGAATGATAGGTAAACAGACTATGCATCCACAAAGAGTAACTGGCTTGAAGCGGTTTATGGGTTGTAGGTGTCATAAAGCCGTACTCCTTTAAAAATTATATCGGCCAAGCAGCGACCGTGAATGGTGTTCACTATAGCGAGATGAAAACGGACTTCTTGAGTCAGAAATTGAGGATATTGACGTGGACGACATGTGGTTCCAACAGAATGGTGTCACACAGCCAACGTTAACTCACGTCGTATCGATGTTAATTAGCCGACTTTCTTCTTTGGGTATGTTTCAAAGAAAAAGTGTACGTCAATAAGCCAAGAACAATTCAAGACCTTAAGGATGAGATAATTCCGTACATTAACGACATTCAACCTCAATTATGTGTCAGTGTCATTAAAAATATGATCCATCGGATAGAAGTATGACACCGAACAGTGGCGAGTATTTGGCCGTTTTTTTTTTTTTTTGCGCACACATAATTATCCTTTTGTTATAATAAAAAATATTCAGATAATTCTCTGGACACTTTTTGCTTTATTTACAATTATCATCGTATGTACAAAAAATGCTTACTTTACAAATTCTCAAAGTTCAAAGTTCTCAAAGTAAAAATTCGAACTAAAATTTTTAAATCTAGTTTTAATTAATAGAAAATTAAATCTTTCACAGTTGTGCTTTTTCAATTATCAAAAATTAATATTAAAAAAAATCAATAGCCATACATATGTATTATTTACATGGAAACCTATAAAAATAAGTTTTTTGAAATTTCGCTTCTTGTCCATTAACTTACTAATTTTGGCATTAATGTATCAGTTTTTTAATCTTAATGTATGTAATTAACGGGCACCAATAAAATTGTGACTACACTCTTTTAAAAAGCATTAAATTTAGTTTACCTTTCTAAACATTTCTTTTGTTTTATTAAATGGAATTACTTTTTTTGTTCGCATCAAATCGTTAACAGCTCTAAAATTTTTAACATAAAAAATCAATAAAAATTTTCTTTCACTCATCTCACCTCATATTTCGACCACTGATGTGTTATAAAAATTTCTTTGTGTTTGCCAAATAATTAGGAGTTGTGAGTGGGGAGTGGAAGCATGAAGCAACAAAGAAAACGTGTTATAAACAGCATTTTTGCTGTTGTCTCCTTAAGAATTGGGACAAGTTCTTCTGCCGTTCCGCTGTCTCCTTGATTGTGGTTAATTCTTTTTTTTTATCGCTTAAAACTTGTTATTTAATTTAATTTTATGACGGAGTTTTAATTTTCTATAAAAAAATATTATTAACATTTATTTAACCTAAAATTAAACAGAAGATTAAAAGATTGTATACATTTACACATCTTAAAATTAAATGCTATAAAAAGTATTGAAACTTTTAGTTGTATCATTATATTATGTGGTTATAGCTTTCGTTTCCAATTTTAAATGGAATTTTTTTTACTGCAAATAAAAACAAGTAAGAATGTAAACTTTGGCCAACTCTAATAAAACCCTTTAACGTCGTGCACTTAGGTATAGTTACTACATTGCAGCTTATCCAAATTAGATTTAATGTTACACGCCATTTTGCTTTATTGTTTTTTGACGACATTTTCCATTTTGAACTTATTCGCAGTATGCTTGTATTGTATATATTTTAATTCTGATACCCATATTGATGAGCTCAGGAAAAAAATTATTCGCGATTTTGTTTAAAATGCCATCTTGAATCTTAACTTTTTCATAGTTTACATTATTCTACTGGTCAAACCCTTTCCTGTGATATCAATATTAAAGGGGTTGAAGTGGGTACATTTAAAATTACTAGACTCGACCCATATATAAGCCAAAAATTTATTGGCAACTTTAGTAACTTAATATATTAAAAAAAATTTATTTTTTCAAGATTATTTTTGCCTATAATTTAGCAGATAAGTGACTGGTTTGTTCAAACTTTTTAACAAATAGCCCTTAAGGTATTATATCTACAAGTAGTGGCAAAGGTGTCTGTCTTATCCTACAGCTGAAAAATTTTCATTTCGTTTTTATCACAATATAGGAAGTAAACAGAAACAGTCTGGTTTGTTTGCTCATATCTCAAAAAGTTAGGGGGCGATTGTGCTGGATTTCTATAGCAATATTATTTTTAAAAAAAAATTAGTACCGCACATAGACCAATGCAACATTTGGTGGTTTCTTAAAATTAACTTAAACCAACACACGAACATACGGGCATAGCTCAATTATCTCCCCTAGTAATAAGCTTTCAGAAAATATATACGTTATGGAGTCGAAAAAAAATATTTTAGAATTTACAAAGGGAATAACAAAGCTTTATAAACCCTTGGCACCACAGGTAAAGGGTATAAAAAATATATTGCATTAATTGTATCCTTCAGTTGGCTCTTCGTTTGCCACAATTAATCAAGGGCTAAATTTTCGTTAACGGTTACTAGTGAAAATGAAATTTCTGAACCCATATACTAAAACAAATAAAATAAAATTTGCATGACCGAGTAAAATTTGATCACGTCTTAAAGTGCAAGGTAATCATGTCGAACCTATGCCGACAACATTGAAATCAAATGTAAGGTCAAAAATAGTGAAGGCTTTTATAAGTTCACTTGGAATAGTTGACAACTTAGTAAATCTGACTCGACGGAGATAGAAATATAAGGATCTCGCAAACCAATTCTAGGCAAATACTGTAAAATGTAAATTTTTGATATTTTGTAGCCATTATTTTTGCTGGTTTAAGGATAACAATTTTAAGCTGCCAACGTGTATCTTAAACAGTCACTGCAACATCAGATAATTATTTTTTTTTTCTTATCAAAAGTGTAGACGTATTTCTTATATATCTTTATAAATATTTCATTTTTAACGAGGTCGGACTGACGTATTTTGTAAAATTTTTACTGCAAGTTCTTAAATATAACTTAAAAACAGGTGCTATATTCGACCGTACCGAATCTTATATACCCTTCGCAACGTGTAGTCATGCAATAACAATTGTTTGTATCACCATTCATCTCATATAAAATACGCACATACAAAACATGTGTTTCTAAAAAAAAATACAAAAAAAAAAAATAAAAAAAAATTTTAAAAAATTTTAAAAAATAATTTTTAAAAAAATATATATAAGAAAATAATAAAAATATTAATAATACATCAAATAAAATATAAATTAAAAAAAAAATTTTTTGACTCAGATGGATTTCGATGCCACGTTTACTCTAACCAGTATATATGTATGTATGTTGTTGTTGTAATTGTGAAAAAAATGAGGTGGTCGTGGTTTTTGCTCATATCTCAGAAATATAGGGCGATTGTGCTGAATTTCCATAGCGATTCATTCCCGGATATTTCCAAGAGATTGATACCATTTACAGATCTGAGGAACATATAGTTGCTTCTAAAAGTTGATTTCAACCAACACACGGACAGACGGTCAGGGCTTAATCGATTCATAAGCTTTTAGAAAATATATACTTTATGTGATCGGAAATGAAAATTGTAGAAATTACAAACAGAATGACAAAGCTATATACATATACCCTTGTGCACCACAGGTGAAGGGTATAATAAACATCCTATAATTTTTAAACTACATATATCCAGATTTAAAATACTTCGTCATTGTCTTAAAAAATTTTTATATTCTTCATATTCTCAAAATGAATTTATACCCTTCACCTGTGGTGTGGTGCTTTGTCATTCTGTTTGTACTTTCTACAATTTTCGTTTCTGACCCAATAAAGAATATATTTTCTGAAAGCTTATAAATAGAGGAGTCGATTAAGCCCTGACCGTCTGCCCGTCTATACGTGTGTTGATTGAAATCAACGTTTACAAGCAACCATATGTTCCTCAAATCTGTGTATGGTATCGATCTTTTGAAAATATTTTGGAATGAATCGCTATTAAAATCCATAACTTTCTGAGATATGGGAAAATAAACACGACTGCCTCGGTTTTTTTCCTCATATTTTTACCACCAAAATTAAAATTTTTCAGCCATAGAATAATTTATAGGTACCTTTGCTACTATTTATAGATATAATATGCCTCTAGAGATATTCGTAAAAAATTGTTGATAAAGCGGGCTCTAATCGGTAAAGTTATAAGCAACAAATTTTTTTTTTAAATATATATTTCAAAAATTTACAAGCGAAAATTAATTTTTTTCAGCTTCTAGACAACCGAAAGAGTGAATATTGGTATTATCTGAAAGGACTTGACTAGCTCAATATAAGCATTATAAAAAAGTAAAAATTCATCTTGGCCGCCACTACAAAATGGCAGACATTGGATTTATATATGGGTCAAATCTGGTATTTTAAAATGTAACTTCCTGAACTCCCTTAATATTGGTATCAAATGAAAGGGCTTGACCAGTGGAATAGAGTAAAGGCCTAACTATATTTATATTATGCTTTTGCTGGCTTAAGCAAATGTGCGGATACACAAAATTAAATGTATGCAACTATATTGTACTTAAGAAACTTTTCGTCAAGTTTCGTCAAGTGTCATTTGCTTAAGCAAACTGCGAATCTGATCGTACTTTGCTTAGAAATAGATTTTCATTTTATATGTACACACTGTTGCATTATTTAGCACTTTTTTATTAATGTTGTAATTTGTTTTTTTAAATTAGTGAAAAAATGTATAAATTTAATAGTTTATAGTAAAATATTTTTACATTTTACACATTAAATAATAATTTTGTAACAATATCAATATATTTAGGAAATACAGAAATAAAACAGCTTTTGCAAAAGTACAAATATTTGCAACTAATCATAGTAAGTATTTAAGTTTAGAAAGTACAATATATCCACCGACAAGTCTTCAAAAATTTGCTTAAGCATTTGACAGACTTTTCGTTGGTTTTTGATATTAGCTTAAGCCAGCAAAAGCATAAATATAGTTAGGCATTAAATTGTTAAAAAAAATTAAAATCCAAAATGGTGTCTAAAACAAAATGGCGTATCAAATTTTTTTAACCCCATCAATATGGGAATAAAATTAAATGGTTTGACTAGTAGAATACAGTTAACTACGTAAAAATTTAAAATCAAGGATGGGGTTGGAAATAGTAAGGAAAAATGGCGTATAACATGCAATATAGGTTAAGCTACGATGTGAGATTATACCTATGTACATGATGGTGAAGGGTGTTATTATTGTTTTACCTGTTATAGGCAGTTGCTGTCGAAATGTTGAGCTTTCAAGGGTTTATTAATGTTAACTTTTATAACATATCGTAGACTTGAAATAATTTAAATGTAAAGATTTTCATTGACATCCTTTATTTCGCCTCTCTACCCTATCACAAGACTTGTTGAATATATGTATTTACAAGCAAAATCATCAATGATTTTATAATTACATATGCATAGATAAAAATTCTCTTTCAAAAGAATATACATATATAAAAAACAATTCATTATTTTTAACAACCTTGTAATTTTTTGGGAGTATATTTATTAGTTGCAATATATATGTACGTCCAACCTTTATTTTTTCTGTTGTTGCTGCAGTCACCGTTGTTCTTTTAAAAACAATACTTGAGAAGGACGTGTTTATGATTAATCTGAATGTAAAATACAGAACAACAACAACAGCAGCAAAAACGACTATAGCAACAAAAAGTCAACAATACCAAATGTCGTTGTTTGCTGTTTAAAAATATATCTTTATTTTTCAAGATGCCAAATAAACCTGTTCCATAAATTTTATTATATATTCTTCTTCTTTCACATCACTGTTATTACCTATTTGTTTTTTATACATAAAGTCAATCTTTTATTTACAATAAGAACAAGTACATATTTAAAACAAGGTGTATTCAGTTTGTATACCCTTCACCACTACATAAGTTTATTATTGCGTATGTAACACTAATAAATATTCATCTATGTCCGTCTATGGGAAATATTCTCACGGCAAAACAATTAAGCCTAATTAAGTTAAATCCACAAAAACTGTTTATAGTTTCCGGACACAATTTGTGGTTGAAAATAGCTGAATTAGTCAGGCAGAAAAACACAATGCACACAAAAAGTGTTAATTTTTAAACGACTGAAGGAAATTATAATAAATTAATTTGACTACTAATTGTAAGTAAAAAAATAATAATTTCAAACCTGAATAAATTAAATACTTATGTAAGTATATGTTTGGAGAAGAAAATGTGAGACATAACATAGATAAAAAGATAAATATTTTAATGATATTTTTAGCAAAACAAAAACTTTAAATTATTCCGAGCTACATTGGGCTACTTATAGGTACTATGAATCAATTTATATATTGCATAATTTTATAAGCGGATTTCTTTCAACTATAAAGTTTTTACCAAAAAAAATCGCCAATTAAAAATTTAGTTAAGACTTTGTTAGAGATCTGAAATAGGTTACCGAATTTCAAAAACAAGAGAATCTAAAAAAATTGTTTTGGACTATTTAGAATTAAAAATATATTTATATAAAATTAACAGAGTATTTATTTCCAACATTTAATACATCTATAGCTTATAATTGTTAAAACATTATCATTGAATTTTGATTTTATATACATAAGTATGGCAACTTTGTTCAGAAAGTGAGAGATTTTTAACAACTACTTGCTGCGGCGAGTTTAAAATGTTATAATGTAAAAAAACTTGTTATACCAAATTCTTTTTGATTTTTTATCATACTCTTTTTTAATTTGCAAAATCTTTATAAAAAAAATTTTTATTTTTGAGAAACTTTTTTATAAAATTTTTAATTGTTAATATTTTTTTAAAGTTTTTGTTTATTAAAAAGAAAATTATTATTTCTTTTAATTTTCCTACATTTCCGAAATTCAAATTTTTAGCAGGTTTAAAAGTTTTTTTGAGGTAAAGGTGATATGTATTGTCATTTTATATCTTTTAAAATAATTGTTATTCAAGACATTTTTATTCATCAGCTGAAGTTTAAAATAAATTAAGAAAAAGAACAAGTAAGTAAGTAATGGTATATTTGGTCATGCTGAATCTGATAACACCCTTCGCCATCATTTTCATAGGTACATATATTGACTACATCGTAGCATAGCCCAGATTTCAGATTGAATGTTATACGACACTTTGCTATTTTATTTCTGACGGTCAAATTAGATTTTTAACTATTACATAATTAGCTGTATTCTACTGGTCAAGCCCTTTTATTTGACACTAATATTAATGGGGTTAAGATTACGCGCCATTTTGTTTAGGATTCCATCTTGGAATTTTACTTTTTCCTAGCTTACTTTATTTTATTAATCAAGACCTTTCGTTTGATACCAATATTGAAGGCGTTGAAGAGGTTAAATTTTTAATTACTATATTTACGGTCTAATTCATAAAAATTAATGAGCTTTATAAGTCAAATTTCAATAGAAAATCAGTTCAATAAACCCTTTATAAACCTTTAATAACTTTTATGAATAATGCGGTTAAACTATGTGTGACAGCGCATAGAAAAAGGGACTTAAGGGTAAAAAAAAAACAATTTTCACTTTTTTTTTGATGTGGACAACATCTGAGCATCGAATGAGACCGATCCCATGCGCCAAAAGTGTTCCCTCCCAGAGATATGCGCTTTTTATAAAAGTGAAGTCGACAATTCTAAGCGCAAATAGAAAGGGACCTAACGGTAAAATTTATTTATTTTCATTTTTTCCCCTACTAAATTAACAAAATAACTTGATTTTACGAAACTACAAAAAAATTATTTTTTTCCTTATGAACAACTTAAAAAAATTGAAAAATCATTTAATCTTTGAAATGGCTCTCCTGAACAAAACCTATTTTTACCCTTAGGTCCCTTTCTCTATGCGCTGTCACATATATAAATTTATTGTACGCTATTTGAAGTGGCGGGCATCATGGATTTTAATTTTTGTTTATGCTGTCATATATTTTGCTGATCAAGCTCCTTCTTCTGATACCCTTATCGCATCTCTCTGTTGTCTAGAAGCTGGAAATTTTTTTTAATTTTTAGGAAAAATACCGAAACATTTGTAATTTTCTGCAAATGTATATCTCAGTTAGTTTTAAACCGATTAGTAAAATTTTCTCATGAATAATTTTCGAGACTACAATTTGGTCTCTTCAGAGTGTCAAACATTGATAACTTGTTATATTTAAATAAATAAAAATATTTAGCTTTAGAGGTATATAATATCCACAAATAGTGGCAAGCGTGTCTATAAATTATCCTTGATCTGACACATGTTGATTATTAGGTTAAACAAAAATCGGGAAAATTTCTCAAAAAGTTATCAGACTGAACTTCAATAGTGCTTTATTTACCGGATATTTCCAATAGATTGATAACATCTTTGCAATATGTGGAGGATTTTAAATTTGATTTCAATTAATATGCGGAAAAACGTACAGATAAACATTGCTCCTTAAGTTTTCAGAAAATATATAATCTATTAGGTCAAAAATGAATATTGTAGAAATTACAAACGGAATAACAAAGCTATATATACCCTTTGAACCACTGGTGAAGGGTATAATAAGCAACTGATGAATCAAGATTTTTTTAATTTATTTGATAAACAAAACTATAAACTAAATGTAAAAGGCAAACATTATTTTTCGGTAGCGGATATTAAAGATTCGGTAGAGTCAAATATTCAATACTATTTAACTTCTTTTGTTGCATAAATAACAATTTATGTTGCCTTCGCTATCAACTACAACAATAAGAACTTGTTGACTTCGTATAAGCACAGATGTTAAAGATGGCATAGAAAACATTAAAAAAAACATGTTCGTACTTCATATACACTAACAGCAAATATTTACATATATACATAAGTATGTATATATGTATGTCTGTATATGCTTAAGAGTTATTAGAATTTTTAAAATTTGTGTTATAAATGCCATAGAAAATTTATATTTTATAGAACCAGAATATTTGTAAGCAATTTAATAAAGAAAACATTTATTGAAGGTATTTTCAAATAAAAAATTAATTAAAAAAATATATTCTATTAAGAAAAAATTAATTTAACATTGTTAGAAATGAGCTCTTATAAAGGGCTATAAAAAATTAAAGTTATTGACAAGTTTTCTATATACATATATGTACATATATAAGATTTTTACAAAGATTTATATTAAAAATAATTTCAAAGTCATCAATTAATAAAATTGTTTAATAGTTAGCAAAATGGTTACAAAAGTGTAGCTTAACTCTTTTTAAATAATTCATGACGAACCATTATAGGTGGAAACATTATTTGTTGTTTGTAGTTCCCAAACATAAAATGGTCCCATACCTATTATATACTTAGAAATCCCTTCTTAGTCAAAGTTCATCCGTCGGTCAATCTAACCATGTTAGCCTGGTTAGGTCAAGAAAAACCAAATCTCATTAATTTAAGCTTCAGTCCGTCTATAACTTAATCTACCCCCATACAATTTCAATGTTAAAAAATCACCTACATATGTTATAGTTATACTAGTGATGCAACGAATACCAATTTTTAAGTATTCGCGAATGCGGATGCGAATATTTGACGCCGTTGTTCGCGTATATAAATGCAAATGTTTAGTAAAAAAAAAATTTAACTCCCTATATATGATGGGATTTTGACAGCTATGTTGCTGTATGAGGTACCACATTTTTATATCGCTTGCTTCTATCCGTTTCATTGATCTAAATCAGATGTAAAAGAATATATAAAAAGTCAGAAACTGAAACGTTTTGACAATTATTTAATGTTAATTTTTACGTTAAACAATGAGGTTTTTTAGACTTTCAGAAACAATCAGAGTAAATGGCTGAAATCCAAAGTTTTAAGTGAAGCGCAAAGGTTCGTAATCGATATAAAGGGTGGTTAAATTTAAGGGCCGATGTTGAATGTGAACCACACCTAAACGTCAAGTTTTCTTTCTCCATTTCATTTGACATTTCTCAAATTCATACTTACTCAATTTAAGCCATGAAAAGATACATTATCGAGCAACCCGTTAAAGTTATTCAGGCTTATTATGAAAATGGGTGTTCAGTCAATTTAATCGTCCAAATGTGCGTACAATCGGAAAAATTGTGGAAAAACTTGAGCAAACCGGATCTGTAAGAGATGTGAAAATACCAGTGCATGCTCGTACAGCTTGTACTGCAGAAAAAATTGCTGCTATTCCCGAAAGTGTGGCTGAACAGCCGTCCACCTCAACTCGTCGTTGTGACCAACGAATGCACCTCAAGCTCGTCGTATATAAATATTATGCATAAAGACTTGCATTTACATGCTTACAAGGTGTAGTTGACTCAAGAACTAAAGCATGTTGACCATTCCAAATGCCGTCAATGGTCAGAATGGCGGCAAGAAATGGCAACCGAGGATGATAAATTTTCCAAGAAAATTATATTCAGTGAAGAGGCATATTTTCACCTCAGTAGGTTCGTCAATAAGCAGAATTGCCGCATTTGGGCGAAGGATAATCCAAAAGTGATTGTCGAAAAACCAATGCAGCCACAAAGAGTGACTGTTTGGTGCGGTTTGTGGGCTGGCGGCATCATCGGGCCGTATTTTTTCCAAAATGAGACTAGTCAGGCAGTTGTGAATGGTGCTCGCTATCGTGAAATGATAACGAACTTTTTATAGCCCGAATTGGAAGATATAGATGTTTCAACAGGACGGTGCCACTTCCTACACAGCTAACGAAACAATGTTTTTTTTTCGCGGTAAATTCAATTGCCGTGTCATCTCACGTGGTGACGATGTCAATCAAGATCATGTGATTTGATACCAATGGACTTATTTGTTTAGGGTTATTTAAAAGAAAAGGTGAACATCGATAATCCAACAACAATTCAAGAGCTAATGGATGAGATAATTTGGCACTTTAACGGCATAGAACCTCAATTAAACGAAATTTAGTTTTTAGTGATTCCGATACATTTCACACAAATACGCAAAAGTATTAGAAATAACAGTTTTACAAGCAATTTTACAGAAGAAGTTACATTATGATAATGCAGTTTCTGTTACGTTTTTACCTTCTCCTGTGAAATTACAATTGTTTGAGTTCGGGCCTTCCGACTTGTGACCAACATTTTGTAATATTTTTACGAGGTATCGTTTCTAAGTTTTTTTTAAAACAAAATAAAAAGCACTAGAGAAAAGCGATTTTTTTAAGAAAAGTAAAAGATATGAATGCTATATTCTATAGGGTCATTATATATATAACATAAATTCGTATTATTAACAAAATAATAAATAATTTATAAAAGAAAGTATTTTACAAACAAAAGCTCTTCAAAATAGTTAAAATATTAAAGAAGCTGATAACAAGTTGCTTTCAAATGTCACAACTTGACCCAAATTGGGGTCATACTAACGTTTTGTTTGTTGGCGGTAAAAAGAGTGTTAAACATATGTAAATGTTACCCACACACCAAGTGGCAACCAAATATAAGATGAACAGAAATTATCTTTATTTAAAATGATTAATTAAAAACGTGTGCACACCTTCAGTAGGGTTTCGCGTTTTCCAGACTTTTAAACTTCGGAGTTCCTGTGAAGAATATTTCTTTTTAAACTAATCATATTTACTTTCTTAAAACTTAAGATGTAGTTGTTAATTCATAGTTTTTATCAAATAATGTATACTTGTTGTTAACAACAAGTAATAAAAAATATTAAACAGAATTAAAAACATTTAAACATAAATTCCTTTAATATCGGTCCTTCAATCTTCTTTATTTTCGGCCCCATAAAGTAAAAATTTTCTAAGAGCTTATGAAATCAATTGAACAATTTCTCTCTGTCCATGTGCTTATTTAAATCATAAAAATCAAGACTATGAAAATTTATAGACACGTTTGCTACTATTTGTATCTCTAGAATAAATCGTAAAAAATTTTGACAGTTCGGTCATTAATCCGCAAATTTATGAGCAAAACTATTTTTTTTTAAATATATATTTTTTTAAATATATCAAGTTACTAAAGGTTCTAATCAATTTTTGGACATACTGAAGCACCAGAATACGGCCCGTACTCTGAAAAATTATTGCTGAGAAAAACTAACAAATCGGTTTGAAACTAGCTGATATATTAGCACCAAAATACAACTGCTCAGTGTTTTTAATAAAATTTATAAACGAAAATCGATTCTTTTAGCTTCTGGATACAAAAGAGGAGCAAAATATTTATCAAAAGAAAGCGCTTTCTAGCAGAACATAAAACAATTTTAAAATTCATGATGCCCGCTACTAAAAAATTACGTCCAATATAACTCCTTCAGAAAGCTATGATAAAGTTAAAATTTAAGATGGCATCCGAAATAAAATGGTGGTTATATGGATCAAAAATATTAATTACACCCTTGCCCCATTAAACCTCAAAGCATTCGTAATAAATGCAAGGGCTTGAATACAATAAACTGTTAAAATTCAAGATGGCGTCAAAAAAGTCAATATTTTTTTTTCGGCCTATCAATATGGGTTTGAAATTGAAAGGCTTGACTAGTAGAATACAAATAAATTGTTAAAATTCAAAATCAAGGATAGCGTTGGAAATAATATCTCGTATAACATAAAATATAGGCTAAGCTACGATGTGGGATTATACCTATGTACCTGATGGTGAAGGTTATTATCAAATTCGGCAAAGCCGAAGTATTTATCTGTATTCTACTAGTCAAGCCCTTTCATTTGATACCCATATTGAAGAGGTTAAATGGATTTTGTATATTCTTTAATAATTAAATGTATTCTACTGGTCAAGCCCTTTCATTTGATACCAATATTGAGGGGGTTCAAGAAGTTACATGCTAAAATACCAGATTTGGCTTACATATAAATTTATTGTCTGCAATTTTGTAGTGGCGGCCAACATGAATTTAAATTTTTTATAGTGCTTATATTGCGTTAATCAATCATCCTTTCAGATGATACCAATATTGACTGTCTCGGTTGTCTAGAAGCTGAAAAAAATTTAATTTTAGTTTGTAAATTTTTGGAATATATATTTTTCAAAAAAAATTTTTGCCTATAACTTTACCGATTAGAGCACGCTTTATCCAAAAATTGTTCACGAATATCTCTAGAGGCATGTTATATCTACAACCAGTAGCAAAGGTACCTATAAATTATTCTATGGCTGAAAAATTTTAATTTTAGTGGTAAAAATATGGGAAAAAACAGAGGCAGTCGTGTTTATTTTCTCATATCTCAGAAAGTTATAGGGCGATTGTGCTGAATTTCCATAGTGATTCAATCCCGGATATTTCCAAAAGATTAATATCATACACAGATCTGAGGAACATATGGTTGCTTCTTAAAGTTTATTTCATTCAACGCACGGACAGACGGTCAGGGCTTAATCGACTCATCTATTCATAAGCTTTCAGAAGATATATATATTTTATGGGGTCGGAAATGAAAATTTTAGAAATTATAAACGGAATGACAAACCTATATATACTCTTGTGCACCACAGGTGAAGGGTATAACAATTTGACTTTTGACTTCTGTTGCAAGAATTTTAGCTATTGAAAACAGAACTTCACTTTCCACTCAGGTGAGCCTCTAAAGTTAAACTTATTGTTTTTTTTTCTTATACATAGTAGTTAGTGATAAGTGATATACATACTTTTAACAAATAAATAATATATATAATAATGTAAAAATCTATTAGTTTAATTAATCTGTATCGAATAATTAGTCTACCAAAAAAACTTTAAAAAAAGAAAAATACAATTAAATAGATTTTCAATTATATTTCAAGGTGGGAATTCCCGTTTCCCATACCCTACTTATTATAAATATACATATTTATTTTTCTTAACAATTTAAAACAATGCTTTTGTGGGCACTTACTTGCAAATTTGTTTTTGATATATTTCTATTAAATTGTATAAGTTTTTTATTGGTGTTTAATGAAATCATGCGGATTTTATTATAAAATGATTTAATGTAAACCTTTTTATTAATGTTAGATAGAAAATAAATAAAATATATATCTTTTATTTTTTATTCCTTTTGTGTTAGCAAACAAGTTTCTGGTTTTGAAAAATTTAATAAAAAAAAATAACAATGATTTTTTTTAAATAATCATGTGAGAATCAACATTGTTAGATTTTTAGATTAAAGAATATTGTCTATAAGAATTTGTTTTTCCTATTCATAAGAAATTTTAGATTTATTAAAGGCTTATTTCACAGATGTTGTAGAGAAATTTGTCATATAAGTCTGCAATAAACCTAAAATATTGTTTATGAATACGACAGTAAATTTTTAATAAATATACCATAACAGTAGAAAAATGTTAACCTAATCAAATAAAAACAAGTAAGAGCACAAAATTTATTATTTTGTTATTAACAGTAATCGCTATGGAATAATCTCTTTATACTAAAATATGTATCACTTTCTTTGTATAACTTCGATGTGCTATTAAAAGAAAGTGCGATTTTTTAAGAGCTTTGGAAAAGTTTAAAAAAAAAACACATAAAATTCAGAAAAATGCATGAAATCTTTATTTGAATCGGTAGTACGGTCCATATAATTTAATGTTTGAAGATTATTTTATGCAAATGTTGACCGTGACTGCGCCTCAAATGGTCCATCCGCTTAGTCCAATTTTGGCATACTCTTTCCAACATTTCGGCCGGAATCTCATGAATAAATGCTTCAATGTTGTCTTCCAATGCATCAATTGAAGCGGTCATGTGTGTATAGACATGAGCTTTAACATAGCCCCACAAAAAAAATATAAAGGCGGTAGATCGCACGATCTAGGCGGCCAATTGACCGGTCCCGAACGTTAAATAAATTGTTCACCGAACTCGCCTCTCAATAAGTCCATTGTTAAGCGTGCTGTGGGGCATGTGGCACCGTCTTGTTTAAACCACATATCATGCAAGTCAAACTCTTGCATTTTGGGCAAAAAAGGTTGGATATTTTCCACGTTGTTGAGTAACAGAGGCCCAATTCCTGCGAACGGCGACGAATCGATAATTGATAGTCATCATTAACACTGGCCGATACATCTGCGATATTTTCTTCACTTCGCACTCTACGTAAGCGTGTTGCTGGTTTAATGTCCAACAATGTAAATTTGGTGCGAAATTTAGTCACAATAGCCCGAATAGCCGCTTCAGTGAGTCGATTAAACTGACCATAAAACGGAAGAAGCGCGCGATGAACTTTCTTAACAGAGCACGCATGTTGATAATAAAATTCAATAACTTGCAAGCGTTGTTCGTTTGTAAGACGATTCATGGTTAAATTATAGACCAAACTGAAGATGTTTGACAGTGAAACAAAACACGAAACGTGCGTCAGCTGTTTAAACCAGTGTGGCCAAAAAGATAATAGCTAAAAAATCACCCTTTGTTAACGTTATTTTAGTCTTTCAATGAAAAGTGGGCATTATAGTAGGCGTGTTAAAGTTGTTTCTGCTAATAAATACGACTTAGATATTTCAATATAGTATTTTATTCTTCTTCGGTCCGAGCTCTATCAAGCATTCAACAGACGGACAGATGGACGGACATAGCTAGATCGTTATAAAATGAAACCCCGATTTAGAATATATATACGTTATGGGGTCTAAAATGGATATTTCGATATGTTACAAACGGAATGACAAAATGAATATACCCCCACCATTTTTTTGGTTGAGGGTACAAAAAAATATTAAACATTTTCTATACTTCCAATATTTTTTATAAATATAGAACTTATCAACCTTTTTTCTAATGGAAAAATTATATAAAATGTTTAAAAGTTGTTTTGTTTCTTTGCTCAAGTTCATTTCGTAAACTTCTGTACTTTCACTCGGCTAATAACGGATAAATTTTTCAGTATTTTTCGGTGCTTGTCTTTAATTTATTTGTTTTAGCAATTTATTAAAAGCAACTTAGCTAAGGTTTTATATTAATGTATAATGAGATATGCAAATTGAAAATAATTTTTAAATTGAAACTATAAATTGTTTAATTAAATTCTCGCCGGCATTACAAAATGAGAAAAAGAAAATATAAAAAGGAGCTATAAATTTATAATTTTTTTTTTTTAATTAGTATGAATCAGAGTTTGTTAAAAGCTTTTTTTAACAATAAGAATTTAACTAAAATTTTCTAAAAATTAAAAATTTAAAAATTAAAAAAATTAAAATTTTAATATTGTATAAATTAAATTTGTAAACAAATTACATATCTTTATGGATATTAATAAATTTACCAAAAACTGCCAATTTTGATAAATTTATTTTATAATTACTTTTTACATTGATATCCCTTCTTTAAAAATATGTATTCAAACAACTTAACACTAACAAACATTAAATGCTGTATGGCGATTAATATTGATGTTTTGTTTATCTAAAAACGCATCTAATAATTACCTTGCTAAGGGGTTTGTAATAAACTATATAATCCAATAAAGGCAATCAAAATAAACAGCAGTAGCTTCAGCAGCCCGAGTAAAATGCTGTAACGTAAATCAAGTTAAAATATTTTTTAATAGTTTGGAATACAATAAAAGAAATCCCCCATAAATCCACTGAACTGTCTGAGTGTGGCTTTAACATTAAATTATTTAAGTTGTTGTTAATGAGGGATTTTTAATTTCTGATCGTTAACACTTTTATGTAACAAACACACTCAAAAAATACCAACAACAAACAATTTTAAAACTTTTATTTTATTTTTTTCACACTTTTATTATTTTTTGATGTACAATAATCAATCAATTTCTATTTTAGTTATTTTTTGTTGGAAGTTTTACACTTTACATGATTTTTCATTCAATAATTTTACAAATGAGAAGAAAAAAGTTCATCAAAACAAGTGTAAACAAAAGTTTGTTGTATCTTTTTTTATATTTATTGTTGTCTTTTTCCTAGTTTCATTGATTGGATAAGAGCCAACAAACATTATTCGGGTTTAAGAAACACACTTTCTGGAATGTCTTAAACAAATTCCAGCAACAATATTGAGGTCATATACTCACAGACACTCTTTTGCTGACAAATGCGCGCACACACACACACAAGAACAACAGAAAATTTACTATATTTTTATGGTTGTGAAATGAAAATCTGCACACATACAAACATGTTTGCACACTTAACGCTTACAGGAGTTTGCAGCAACTTGTATTTTATCAACAAGTGTTTGATGTTTAATTCTAAGCTCAAGAATTTTCTGTAATACAGTTTGAAAATTTGTCTTCTAACTTGTACTCATTCAAGAATTTTGATTTACAAATTCTTCGTGTTTCACTTAGCGTTAGTAGAGCCACGGTTTTTTTTTTCTATTTAAACATTTTTTTTACTTAAGATTTATTTATTGGAGGCGCGCGCTTTAACTCATTCAGTCAATACCACGTCGGCTACTAAAACAGCATGTTGTTGGTTACCGAAATGTTCCACTACTCCATGCTTTGGCTGAGAAGCCAACAAAAACAACAACAATACTAGAAGCAAAACAACACTTTATTCATAAGCGTTACGTTGTTGCTCGTGTACTACGTTACTTCAGAGTACAAGTGCTTCTACCGAAGAAAACCAAAAACAATTACAAACAAACTTTTTTTAACTAAGCACACCGAATTATTATTTATTACAGATGGACAGATAAACTTACATACATACGTACATATGTATGTATATGCCAGAGTCAAAGCCAAAACAACATTCATACAAGTTTAAGTCAGTTAACAAAGAAACACACTGATTGAGTCAGGCTTTTTAGCACTTTAAGTACCCAAGCAAAAATAAACGAAAATTACAGCAAAAGCTAACAAACATACAGAAATACCTTTGAGGATCTGTAGATAAATTTGTATACACAGTTTATAATTTATGCAGTACCTACAACGAATGTTATCACAAAACAAGTCATGAGAAACTAAATTTCCAATAAATATTCTACTTTTAAGAAATGCTTGATATGTTAAGTACCTAACAGTAAGAAAGCTAAATGCTTAATACCCTACAACAACATAGAATATTCAATTCTTTGTTAATTTCCTATAAATTTAAAAAAAAATTCTATTAGAGGCATTTTAATGTAATTATCCTTTTAAAGGAAATTTTTGCAAATTGTTGTTGTGTTAACACGAACTAACGAACTACATATGTGTAGACAAATTATCAAATAATTAAGTTCAAATATTTGTATTTTTATATAAAACATTATCTTTATTACAAAAAAGACCTCTAGCTTCAATAATTTTTTTTAATATTTAATTATCCTTTTATTATTATTAACAGTTTTATTAGAGTTGTTTGTATGTATATGGGAACTGTGGTCATTTATGATTAAATTCTTACAAAATACTATTAAATGATTTGCATTACCAAAACAAATCTGTTTGTATATAAGCATAAACAAAAAAACAGCAGACAGTTGTCCGAGGCATTCGGCCACGGACTGTCCCTGCAGGCTATGTCAGAGACACGGCCATTAAGTTTAACGTAGAATACGCCATCCGATAAGACAGAAAACATATATAACAATAAATGATAATGATATTTCATTTAACATATATAATTATTAACATATAATATTATTTATAATTATATTTCATTTAACATAAAAATTAATGAATTAATTAATTTTTTTATATATTTTTTATAATTACATATCCATGTTAAATTCAAATTCACATTTAACATTTTGTTTCACTTAAATACATAAGTAAATATATATATATATATTTCAATATTTCATCAATCAAAACAACAGCCGAAGGTTTGTGTCCACACTGAAGCAGCAGCATAGTTCACGCTACAAACTCAAACACTCAACCAAACACCACACATACATATGTTTGAGTGTATGTGTTTAAACAATTTTCATTTGAGATATTTAAATATTAGGAAGATATCAACCAATATGAAATGTATATCAAACGAAAGATAACATCTTCATTTACCTAGAAAAAAATTTTTAAAAAAAGTTATCTCGCCGTTTCCTCATAATCAATGAAATAAAGATTACAACAATAACAATCTGACATGACTCCCAATACCGTAAGGTAAGACGTATTCTACGCCAAAATATAAAAATAAAACAAATACCTTTAAGATTCTGTACATCGTATAAAATAAACAACAACAAATTCAAAAATGTTTATGTAAATTGTTAAAAAAAAACCCTCTGAAACAAAAGAGTATTCATTAATTTACTGAGATTTTTGTCAAGCTTTTTTATGTTTCTTGTACTCATATGTTAAACAAAAAACAAACAAAAACATTTTTATGCTTTTTGCGGATGCTCTGAGCATAAAAGACTTTCGGCAACGTAAAGTTGTGACGACTGCGCGGTCACAATTCAAATACTGTCGGTAAAGGTAGACCAGTTGCTGCCTTTAAGGTAGTCTGGTTATATTCGTTGTATGGGTAGTAGGTTTATCAATATGTATATGTATGTATGCATATGTATGTTTTTTTTTGAGATTGTTGTTATTATTTTTGCCATTATAAATTTTGTTGTCTGCTGATTTTTTGTTTTTGTGCTTTTAGCTGCTGTTGTTGTTGATTATAGATGTTGCTGATTATCTTAAATATAATTTTGCAATATCGCATGTTGTTACTGGCATACACATCCTTACATTCATATTCTCACATACTCGCAAAGAAAATGTATAATGCATCAAACATGCATACGCGTACATACATATAAATGTATGCACAAATGTTTGTTTGGATGAAGTATGCAATCATTTTATTTATTTATTTCAATTTCATTTTCTTTGTTCACCAGGGTGTAGGTATGTGTTTTTCTTGAGCAGTGCATTTGGATTAATCAAATACAGACATCGTGCATCTACATATTGTCTGAGAATTTAATGATTCATGATATGAAAATCGCAAAGATTTAGAAAATAACAACACAAACACATAAAACAACTTTACTTGTTGCGTGTTGCCAAAGTCACATAAAAATATATTAGAGGCCTATATTTAGTTTATGGACAAATAAAGTTTATTAAAAATTTAATTAACAAAAGGAAAAATTAAAAAAAAATGTTTCCAAAATAAAACTGCCTCAAAAATTAAAAAAAGTAATCAATCAACAATCAGCTAAATGAGATAACACAACTGTTTCGATGTTTAATGTTCTAATAGTATTTTTTGAAGAAGTTTGCAACCTCTTGCTGTTTTTTTAGAGTTTTTGTTAAAAGGTTTTTTCAACTTTAAAAAAAAAGTTTAAAATACATATTATAAAAGAAATGTATTATATTTTTTATGACAAAATTGTACAAAGAGATTCAGTAAACCTCGAAAACGAAACAAAATTTGTTAATTTGTTCGTCGTTATTCATAAAATAATTTAATGAATACTATTTTCTGCTAAGAAATTCATTTTTTAAAACAATTTTATTCTTCTCGCATACAAAATGATGTGTTAAAATAAAATAAAAACACAATATGTTATTGTTATTATTTCTCTCTACAAAAAAAAAATAAATAAAAAAAAATAAGAAAAAACTTAAAGTATCAATGAACTTTTCAACTTATGGTACTAGTATAAATAAAAACTCTCACATTTTAATACACGCATAAGACTGAACTAACCTAAAACTGTTATTAATATTTATTACGGCTGTTAGAAATTTGAATTTGAGAAAAAAATAACATGTAAGTACATATGGATGGCTTAATATAAAAAGGCCTTATCTCCAGTTTTTCCGAAGAAGTCGATTTTTCAACGTCATCTGGTTGTACACTTGAAGATACATTAACCCTAAAATGAACTATGATCAAAAATAACGGATTTTCCTTTAAATTTTAATCAGTTTTTTTCCTTCTCCTGTAGAGTAACAAAAAAAGATACGCCCTTTCTGCATTATGCCATTGAAACGTGTGTATTTAGGTATGTAAAATAGTTATTAAAAAAAATGTTGTAGTTATGTATTACGACATTAAAATTTAAAAAAAATTTCACTTTCATACAGAATTTGAATAAACATAAATAGATAATAATAAAATGTTGTAATTTCTTTATTTATACGTTTTTGGGGGATTGGTTCATTTTGAGTGAATTATCTGATAAGTAATTTTTTACGCATATAATTACAATTTAAATGATAACTTTCTTTAAATATTAGGTAATTATACACTACATTATGCAAAGTATAAAAGTACGGCTTGTATTTTAATTATAACAACTGCGAACAGAGGTGGGAAATTAAATATCATCTTTTTAACGAGGGTCTTCTGCCGCATCGGAAAAATTGTTATAAAATTTTAAAAGAAATAAAAAGTTTTGTTTTAACAATTGACCCAAGTTTTTACACATTGTAAAATTTTCTTTAGATTTTCAAGAAAATTTACGATTATATGAAATATTTAAAAAAAAAAGTTACAAGCAATTTCCTGCTGTAAAAAATAGTAGATTTACCATATAAATACACTTTTTGGATATGCCTTTATTAATTAGAAGAGTTTAAAAAAATTGTTTATTAAGTAAGAGAAAATATTTGGATACAAAAAAATTAAGCAATCTACCGTATAAACACAGTAATAGAAGGACAGCAGTATACCGACTACAATCTGTCAAAACTAAAATGCATAATAAGTATGTATATTTATATTATTATTTTGATGCCATCAAAGCTACACGACTACCGTTGCCGCTGTAGTCGACTTAAGGCCTAACTATTATATTCATAAGCTGACTTAAACTTTCGTCAAATCCTTCCGATGAGTTTAGTTGTATGTGTATGTTTGTAAACAATTTATAAAGAGCTTTTTCTGTGTGGAATTTTTGATTAGTTTCGCGCTTTGCTAAAGGAAATGGCAAATGAAACTTAACAAAACTTAACATTATGGCTTACCACATTTAATTATTATACGTATGCGCACTACGGATACAACTTTTTTACAATTTTTGAAAATATCAAAATGACGCTATCCATACCATGTAGTGCATAAAAAACAATCTTTCATCTTCATTTTCATCTTTCGATTTTCGATATCGTTAAAAAAGGTTCCGCATCAAATGCAATTAAGTTTGGGTTCAGTAAGTTCTAAAACAAATATGTAGTTAATTTCACTGTACAAAGATAGTTTTTAGATTGTGATTTTGATTATAATCATATAATTACATTAAGAAATGTAAATAGTTAAATAATTATAAAATAAAAAATTTTGAAGAAATAAAAAATTTTGAAAAAATAAAAAAAAAAGATCTTAAAGGGCTTTCAGAAATCGGTTGCGACGCGGAACGTTTTTGTTCTGAAATGACCTGAGGAAACATTTTTCGGTTTCAGCACAACATCGGCTACAGCGTGGTGATAGGGCCTTATTTTGGTTGTAACCCTAATGCGCACGTTTACTTAAGCAACTTATAAACTGGCTTATTCACATCACCTGATGTGAATTCGCCTTGATAAGAATGTTTACAAAATTAGATATTATGAAGTGGTGGCACAACCAAACGTCATATTTGGCGTTTTGATTAAACCGAGGAAAAGAATTCATATAGGTAATTACTTACATATTAAGTTTCGAATCCAAGAGAATATATTGTGCTGCAAGGAGTATTGATTCAAGTCACATCTGCTATAATATAAACAAAGTCGGTTTTTTTTTTTGTATGTATATATAAAATTACTTGAACACTTATTCTGCTGATTGACCACAATTTTTTTTAATACTCATCTCCCTTTTTATATGATTAATCAAAAATCCTTAAAAATCAAATCTTGGCAAAAAAAAATTTTTTTTTAATATTATTTATCAATACATTTTATTTTCAACTGACAGGAGTTTAAGAGTTTTTCAAAAAAATAAAATATTAATTAAAAAAGTTATTTAAGTTAATAAAAAATATAATTCAAATTTAGAAATAAATCGGTTAGTCATTTAATTAAAAGTTTTAAGCAATAATTTTTTCTGTGTACATACATACATTCATACATAATATATGTCTATAGTATATATGTAGATATATAGTTTTATGCAACATCAAGCATGGAGTGTAGCTTGAAAAAAATATTCATAAAGAATTTTGTCACAATAAACTTTTGTTATAATTTTTAGTTTCTCAAAATATCGTTTTAAATTATGATGTTCAGATATACTTTTACCAAGAAGAAAGACCCAAACAATATCAAAAGGTTTTATAACTATTTCTTTTTTTTATTGCATTTTCATGTTAAATAATTTTAGCTTTGTTAAATACTTCCGGTCTTTACCTAGTTTGTTTAAATTGTTTTTTTTTTACTTCTAATCGAAAAGCTCAAAAAAATATTTTTAGACAATTTCTTTATGTAAGACATTTTTAATCATAAATTAATGTAAGTATCTAAGCGACTAACTACCATAGTGACGCTCCCAATTTCAGCTACTTAAGTTCAATGATACACAGTGGCAATTTTTTTTTTTTTTTTAACATCTAACTTTAAGGTCACTAAAAGACCCCCCTAGCTATGTCTGAGATAGTCGCACCACTGTGTTCTCTTAAATTTTTAATAACAATGGGCCAATTCAAAGTGGTTGCATATCAGTCATATTTGTACTATTTCATATTATTTTATGCATGCATAAAATTTTTGTTAGTAATTTCCATACAAAAAAAATAATATGACTTTACACATTTGTTTCCTATGTATAAGAAATTGTTTATGTTATACTTTTAACCATACTGTCTCTCAGAGAGAATTTCTTTGCTTCTCACCTCTCAGAGAGAATATTTTCTATACATACAATTTTTAACAGCGTCATCTCTTTTTCTTCTTTCTTGTATTTAATACATAATTTGTTAACAAAAGGTGTTCAAAGTCACTAGTCATATTAATATGAATTATATGACATAGTACAATATGAGAGTCTACTTTGAATTGGCCCAATGAAATTGTAAGTAATACAATAAAGTACTTGAAATGGGCAGGTACAGTAGTTTTAAGTTAACAATAAGAAAAATAAATGAAAGCAATATTACATTTCTTTTTTATAATAATAAACTGTTTTCAAGCATTTTCTTTTTAACACTTGTTTTCCATTGCAACAACATTACAACAATAATATGTATCAGCTACTACGCAAAATTTTCTATCAGCTGTCTTTTCTTGTCTTTCATTGTGCATCTTTAGCAGCTTCAACATTTAACAACATGCAACAACAAACCAAAACAACAATAGCAGCAATAATAATAATTAATTTCTTATGTTTCCACTTTATGCTCTGATGCCTTAAAGTACAAAAATAAAAATTAGTAATTGTACAATATTCCAACATCAAGTTATGAAAAAACTAGAAGTCTTAGAATAATATTGAATGATTTTATTGATCGGCTGTTAATAGTTTTAAGGTTTTTACGTAAGATTAAACAAGAAAAGCGGCTGTGCCAAATCTTATTATACCCTTCGCAAAAGTATAGATACGCAACTATAAGTATATAGTTATAAGTTGTTTGTGAAAAAGATTTACACTTACTAAATCTAATAGGTCGAAATTGCAGATTTTGAATACCTTGGGATATATGGGGGCTTCAAAAAGTTGATTTTAACGTTTACACAGATGGACAGTTGTACATAGCTAAATCTTCTTCTATCTATAAGAATTTTTCGTCTATAAGAATTCAGAGCATATATACTTTATGGGGTCACTAATGCAAACTGAAGAAATCACAAAGGGAGTGACAAACTTCTATGTACATATGTATATACCCTTTTACACTGTCATGTAAAGGGTATAAAATTTAAGACTTTCTTGGTTTCATTAAACAGAAAGTTTATTCTAGATTAAAAAAATATAACTTTTTTTTGTTGTAAGACTTTTTTTCAATTTTTTTAAACCATAAAAAAGTACCTTTTTGAGTTTTCAATATCAAATTTCACGTTTAAAATGACATGATTTAAAGTGAGTAAATAATTGTTCATATTCTGTTAGGCGATGGTAGTTATCTAATTATATTTTATTGAATAATGTAAAAAAAATAAAACTAAAGTATCAAAGAAAGAGACAAGTTGTACCTGTTATTAAAGCTAATTTAAAAAAAGTTCTGAAATCCTACTAATATTTTTTCGCGGATTAACTCATGCAATTTGTTATATTAATATTTTTCTTGCTTCGTGTTTGAAAGTTGAATAGGGTACCAAAAAAGTATCAATTTATATTTTTTTCCTCTTAGGGTTGAAAATACAAAAAAAGGTCAGACAAATGTCAGCTTATTTTCTAAGTAGATTACAATACCTCATCTTTAATCTATATAATTTTTAGTTTAGCAGATATATGTTACCGATTTTACCCCTTTTTTACCCCCTTCAAAATTAAATTTCCAAAAAAAGGAACCCACTGTCTGAATTACATTTATTTAGCTCTTTGGTGGTGCATCAGTCAGTCAATCACGTTAAGCATTTATATATATAAATACGTCATAGATGTATAGGGAAATTTTGTTACTTTTCAGACCATAACTGGCAATCATATGGTGCGTAAAAACTTTAATTTATTTTCCTTGTTTAAAAAAATTTAGTGTCGATATTTTTATGGGTAATTAACTGACCCATTACACTATGATTTTCTATAAATGTTAATAAAGTTGCATATTTTATATAGCAAACGTTTCAAGTCATAGGAGCAAAATCTAATTTTGTTTGGTTAAAAAACTAACTGCCTGTTCAACGATGTCGAAAGAAAACCCAAGCGAAATTTCATTCGTACAAATACGTTAAAAACAAAAACAAAATTTTAGTTTTTGTTGTTGTTTTCAAGGTATTTGTACGAATGAAATTTCGCTTGGGTTTTCTTTCGACATCGTTGAACAGGCAGTAAGGCAATCGTGTTCTTTCGCTCATATTTCAGCATCTAATATGCCCATACATACATATCTAATTTTCAATAGCAAAATATTCAAAAGCATATCTGATCAATTAATACCATATATGTAGGAGTGGTCTTAGGGACAACTCTTGTGAATAAGCCAAATATTTATAAACATTTAATTCAATATAATCAAATACTGTAATAGTTATAAAAAAGTTGTTGTTGCTTTTCAAATAAAAACTGTTGTAAACAAACGAACAAAACCAACTGTTTTCATCTGATTGCATTTGGTCTGCATCCGATTGTAGACTCAGAAAAAATTTAGAAAATAATTTTTTTGATAAGTGTAGGATTTTTTTTTAGTTAATTTTTCAACAATTTTCTTGTTTATTAATATTTATAATTGTTGTTATATATTAATTATTTATTTTAGCATTTTATTTACTTTTTACAATTTTTACTTGTTATATCAATTACTTGTGCACTGATCTGACGTCACACACAAGATAGCAGAATTACAACAAACATGCGCAATGCGTAATCTTGTTATACCCTTCACCTGTGGTGCACAAGGGTATATATAGCTTTGTCATTCCGTTTGTAATTTCTACAATTTTCATTTCCGACCCCATAAAGTATATATTTTCTGAAAGCTTATGAATAGAGGAGTCGATTAAGCCCTGACCGTCTGTCCGTCTGTCCGTCTGTCCGTCTGTCCGTCTATCCGTCTGTCCGTCTGTCCGTCTGTCCGTCTGTCCGTGTGTTGGTTGAAATCAACTTTTAGAAGCAACTATATGTTCCTCAGATCTGTATATGGTATCAATCTCTTGGAAATATTCAGGAATGAATCGCTATTGAAATTCAGCACAATCGCCCCATAACTTTCTGAGATATGAGCAAAAAACCACGACCACCTCGCTTTTTTTCACAATTACAACAACAACATACATACATAAATATATGTAAAAACCATTCAAAAAAAGAAGAAATTACAAAAAAAAAATATTAAAAATAAGAAAAAAATAATAAAAAAAAAACTACAAAAAAAAATTTTAAAAAAATTTAAAAAAAAATTTAAAAAAATTTTTTAAAAATTTTTCAAAAAAAATTTTTTAAAAAAATTTAAAAAAAATATAAAAAAAAATAATAAAATATAAATAATGTATTAAATAAAATAAAATAAAATTTTTTTGGCTCAGCTGGGATTCGATGCCACATTTATTCTAACGGGTACGTGTGCACGTATTTTATATGGGATGAACAACAATTGTTATTGCATGACTACACGTTGTGAAGGGTATATAAGATTCGGCACGGCCGAATATAGCACTGTTACTTGTTTTTATTATTGTTGATTGATTACATTTAACAACATTTATCTAACTAATTACCCCGTTTTTTAAACGTTTTAAAAAATACAATCCGCTTTTTTATTCACTGTTCTACTTTGTTCATTCTACACGAATTTTTTACAGTTCATACGACTTTTATGTAGTTTTAACCACAAACTAATAGTCTAATATAGTAAACTATAGTCTGTGGTTTTAACAGTCTGTGTTTCAAATAATAAAAAAAAATCTTTCACAACTCTTTCTCTGCGTGTATCTTAAACAAACTCAACACAGCTAATGAAATGTCAAAACAATATAAACCAAACAAAAACACTGCAAAATTTTTCACTTTGAAGAAAGTAAAGAAAATTTTTGTTCTGTTACAAACAAATTAGCTACAAAACAATATAAAAGTAAAGAAAATAATTACAAAACTTATTCGATATCCAGCAAATTGTTCATAAATGTTATTTAGTAACAAATAAAAACTTTTATGGAAAAATAGAGCTTGTAAAAACAAACAAAATAAAAATTATATATATAGAAGGTAAATATAATCCTTAAAAAAAAACAACTGAAAAACAAAGAAATTATTAAACATGACCTTGACTTTTGATTAGATTTACTGTGAAGGGGCAGCCGCCAAGGATAACTGCCATCATTCTTCTAGTGTGTTGGTAGTGTTACAAAAAGAAGCCATATAAAAGAGAAAAGGGGACTACAGAATTGTTTGGGGTTGGGTGGTTCTTACGACCATTTAATGATATCATCGTTAACAAGCCATCTTATGTCTCTTACGTTTGTGTTATTCGAAAATTCATCAAAATTGTGTTTGGTTTTCAATTTTGGACACAATCCACTCCGGCTACAACTGTCACCCGCACACGTAGCTGGTTTGGATTTGGATGCACTCCAGAGCAATTACTAACACTGACACAGCATTTAAAGGGACTGTGTCAGGCTTATAGAACAAGAAAAATGTCATATCAATCTTCTTCGTCTGGGGAAGATGATAGGAGATCAGGAGCCAAAAAGTCAGTTGCTGTCGACACTATTGTTAAGTTCTCCAATCAAAGTCAAGACTTAGAAATGGACTTGTTAGATTTAGACGATGAATATGAGGTAGCTGGGGCTTTAGTAGATGTTGAAGGTTTTTGCTATGCCGACTATCGTATAGAGCAATATGCTCATAGTGTTTTAGATTTTAGTTCGCAGTATGGCATAGATTTGAGTATATCCTACACGGCACCGAATATAACGGGCAGACCTTCAAAATATCCTGAATATGGTGATTTTCCTCAAACTTTTGCTATGGTATGGTAGTTTTTCGATATTTCGTTGTACCTTTCTAAATTAATTTGTTTTATTTCAGCGTACTTATGGCGACTGGTGGGATAAGGCTCCTTCCCGTTTACGCGAAATATCTCCACAGAACTTATCAAAAATACCTGCTGAAGATTTTATAGTTTTGTACTTTGAAGACTATGTTATACCAGACGAAATTGCTATATTTGAAACGTTCAATCCAGGTGCTATTATACGCATTTGGGCGTATACAATAACCAAGACTTGGATTTGCCTGTGGGAGGATAATGATTTCTATACGCGGCCACCGTATATTTCTAACAAAGCTAGGCGATTTGTGCCACCTTTAAAACGTATAAAATTACCAACTAAGTGAGTAACATATGTATATTAATATTTTTCTTTTTTTCATAACATATTTTTAGTTAAAAAATCAATTTCATGATAAAAAAAATTTTGTCACAAAACTTGTAAAAGCACTATATTCGGCAGTGCCGAATTTTTAATTTACTTTATAGCATAATATTTTATTGTTATTAACAGTAATCACTATAAAATAATCTCTATACTAAAATATGTATTAATTTCTTTATGTTACTTCTATTTTATTTTGCTATTAATTTGTTATTTTTTTTCTTAAATTTAATTTTAAAATTCAAATTAAATTGCAATAATAATAATATAATAATAATTTAGAAAATTATTTAATAAGAGTAAATTTTATTTTTCGGATGCCCTTATAAACATTTAGTGTTAACCAACGGTTAGCCAAATGTTAAAGGGATTAGAAAAATAGAATAAATTAAAATTAAAAAATTGTTGGTTGGGTTTTTGAAAAAGTTTTTTATTGTTTTTGGTTTTATTTTTGAATTTTAATTTTGTTAATAAGAATAAGCAGATCGGTATTAAAAACCTAGACCACCTCGTCTTTTTACACCAATAAAAACTGGTTCGAATCCTAGTTAAGACAAAAAATTTTTTTATTTAGTTTTTTTTTTTTTTTTAGTTTCTTTTTTTATTTTAATTTTTTTATCTTATTTTTTTTTAACATTCATATATATATATTTATTTATATTTATTTATATATATTTTATATGGGATGAATGGTGATACAAACAATTGTTATTGCATGACTACACGTTGTGAAGGGTATATAAGATTCGGCACGGCCGAATATAGCACTGTTACTTGTTTTTAAACTACTTTCATGTTTGACATGAATTTTTTAGATAATTTTAAAATACAAAAATATATTATATTGTATTTAAGAAAATTTTTAAGTTCTTCAAATTTCTAAACATAAATTTTAAGTATAATTGAAATATTTTGTAAAAATTCAAAATGTTTGAAATTGCAAACAAAATCAAACACTTGCAATCTACTCAAAATAAACAAGAAATACAAAAAAGGCCTCAACATATTTTAAATGATGTTGAAATGAAATATAACCATAATATAACAAGAAATCAGCAACAAATCAAAAGTAAAGAATTCTCTAAAAGTCACCATAAAATTCCTTACTGTAATAGAAAGCACTGTGAATCAAACTTGTATAAAAATAAGGAAAACTTTGCACAATCCCTTATACAAATGATACGAGAGAATTGTCCCAAAGACTTTTATTCACCACACTGTCCAATCGATAAATTGGAGGGCAATAAAATAAATTCTTTTGATCTTAAACAGCAAACAAATCGCTTTAATAAAGTTCGTTTGAAGAACCCTGTGAAAAAAGTATCTACTGGTATTATAATTACCAATCAAGAAACCAAACAGACTTCAACCTCAGATTTAAAAAACAAAAGCTTTTGTCTTAAATCTATCTTGAAAAAACAGAGTAAACATGTAGATCTACTTAATACCGACAACAAAGATAAAAACGAACATAACTTTAGTGTAGATAAATATCGAGTGTATAACAGAAAAATATTACAATCTAAGGAAAACTCTACGGTCACAAATCAATCAAATATTGAAAATAAAGACAACTTCAGAGAACGTGAAGATTCTAAAGATAATAAACAATTAATAATTAATAAGGATTTAAGCCAAAATAAAAGAAATCCAAATGATCATAAGAAAAGGCAGCTAAGAAGAAAAACGAAACCTAAACAAAAGCAAGCAGATGTTTTAATGGAAAATCTACGTAATGCTGTTATGCACAGTATACAAATATTACTAAGTGCACCTAGCCGTTTTGGTAATTATTTGCAAAACAAATCATGCATTCTTTTCTAACATTTCAAAATAGGAAAAGTTATTTCATTTTTATTTTTTTGAGGAAGAATTAACCAACTAAATGTCTATTGCAGAAAACTTTAAAGCAAATTCGCCTAACAAAATCAAAATTTTATACATTTGACCAACAAGAATTTGATTCGAATTTGTTCATGGTTTACTGTTCTCTATACAGTACCCATATTAATAGTTAAGAAAAACTATATATCCGCCATTCTGTTTCGGACACCAACTTGCATTTTGATTTCTTTTAAAGTTCACTGTATGTTGCTAGTTAAATATCAATATTATGATGGTTAAAGGGGAGAAATTTGTAATTGCAAGTTTGTATTCATATATCCGTTATTTTATTTCGAAAAACATCTTGAAAACATCTTGGACTTTGAATTGTTTTTGACTAGTCAGGCTCTTTTTCTTTTTTTTTTTTTTGATATTAATATTGAAGTTGAAGGATAAAGTAGAATATTAAATTTGTTATAGATTAGGTTGTACTAGCAACCGAAACAAAGCATTGCATAATTAATAATGTTCGTTGTTATTGTAAAAGCAAATTTGATATGGCTCCTTTAAAATCTTTAACATGAGTAGGTATGTGACCAAATTAAATCATCTAGGTTACCTAAAAAAATAACCATGTTTTGAACTCCCTCGATTGAAATTTTATAATCTCTCTGCTTTAGAATCTAGAGCACTATTAGTATTCTACTTCCTACTAATATAATAAATGTGAATGTTTGTATGTTTGGATGTTTGTTACTCAATCACGCAAACATGGCTGAGTGGAACTGAATGTATGTGTTATCTATCTATATATATAAAACCGTAAAGCCGATCGGACTCAAACTTTGGCAAGTTGTTATACATATACCAGGGAGTGATTATGGGTTGTAAAAAGTGGGCGGGTTTACGCTCATAAAAAATAAGTTATCATTTTTAGCTACTTGCACTTGACCGATTTTTCTGAAACTTTGCACACATATTGAACTCTCATCATTATACAATTTCGTGATAAGAAAAGTGGGCAGTGCCACGCCCAAAAAAAATAAGTTATCATTTCTAGGTACTTGCACTAGATAGATTTTTTGGAAACTTGCTCACATATTGAACTGTCATGACTATAAAATTTCGTGATTAGAAAAGTGGACAGAGCCACGCCCATAAAAAAAGGTATAATTTTGAGGTACTTGCACTGGACCGATTTTTCTGAAACTTTTCACACATATTGAGCTGTCATGACTATACAGTTTAGTGATTGGAAAAGGGGGCAGTGCCACGCCCATAAAAAAAATTATAATTTTTAGCTTTTTGTACTTGATATTCAATTAAAATTCCGAATGCATTTTTATTCATTAAGGGGCGTAGCAACGCGCGCCGGGCTTAACTAGTTATTTATATTTTCTAAAGGCTATAATACACGGCATGTATTTCACATCTGACTTGACAAATTCCACACTGATAAATACGAACATGTCGTGTGTTACCTATAAAACATTACTTTTAAAAAACATGTTTTGAGACTTTGTACAAAATTTTAATTAGAACGCGCTCTATTTTCCTCTGTCAAAACATATGACATCAGCCGTTGGCAGAAATCTCTCCTGCTGCAAAGCAGTCAACGACGGTTGTCTGAAAAAGTGCAATTTACACAGACATGTTACGTTTGTCTCACAAATTTTAAAGTCAGATGTACAAAACATGCCGTGTATTATAGCCTTAAGCGAATCTAGAACTCAATCACGCAAAAATGGCTGAGTGGAATTAAATTAAATTTGACAAACATATAAATAATAATTTAAGTTATTACTAAGTCTACCTTTTATCGCAGGGCACAAGCTAGTTTTAAATATTTTGAATTTAAAATGTTTAAGTAATTTGGGTGGGTGTTTTAAAAAAACTTTGGAAACAAGAAAATATATTTATATTTCCACATCCCAGCTGATCAGTTATTAAAAATCTGATTCAACGAAAATCTTGCATATATATGTATTTATATGTAGAATTGTGAATACCTCTATTATTTATGATTTTTGAAACAAAAAATCAATGTCAAACAAAAGAAATATTCAAAATAAAATTATAATTTGATAAAAATTGGTTGTGTAAAGAAAATTCTTTGTGTAAAAACTTTTAAATTATTATTGAAATATGTTAAAAATTACCAATAAACAGCGACTTGAAAAAACTATTGAAAATAAGGAACAAACGCTGAAAAAGTTACTTAAAGAAATAGAGCGATATGATGCAAAAATACCTTCCTCCGTACGCGACCACATAAAGGGCTCAAAATATGTACAACTTATGCAAAACAATATAAAGAACACAAAAGAACAACATGACAAAGAATCTCTAAAAAATCAACAATTTCGTAAAAATTGTTATAAATATTTACTGCAAACTATAAACGATATATGTGTGAGAAATCAAGTAGAACAGAGGAATACGATTGCAGATAAAAGCTTGTTTTATGTAAACAATTACAATAAGCTTAAAAGCCAAAGAAGCCATAAGTTCAATGAAAATATCAATGATAATGTTAAACGTCGACTACATCATTCCAGTTTAAAACTAAATTGTAGCCATAAACCTAGTGTTCTATATCAAAGGAAAATTATAAAACCAATTTCAACGTTTACGAATAAAAATATTTCAAAAAATGGAAAATATCATAATCAGGCGTTAAATTGCACATTTAAAAAAATGCGTTCTCATGATGTTATAGAATCGAATGAAGCTGAATATCGTGTAAAACATGGTCGATTACAGCCGATCTTATCATCATTAGGTTCAAACGATTCTTTTGGAGCCATTAACATGCCCAGTCGTTATAGTGAACAATATAACAGAGTTTTTAATTCTGAAAGTCGTGCCTGGAAAAATATCTTTTACCATCAAATTCCTTCATCCAAACAGAGGAACCATTATTTTAAAGAATAAACTTCTTCAGCATTTAAGCGATAATGTACTGGGTCACGAAAAAAATGAACAGATTTATTAAGAAATTATTGCAATTAACAGACAGATCTTAAAGATCATAATAGTCATTTGGTGGATTAAGATTAACAAAAGAAAAATCGCTGCGAATACAAATTTTTTATGCTATGGAATCAAATAGGAAATAATTGTGTATATTTTTTAATTCAGAAATAAAAAGGTAAATTATATAAAAGTAAAGAAATAAAAATTTCAAATAAAAAATTTAACATGTTCGCACACTCAGCGTCACATATACATTAGGGTTACAACCAAAATAAGGCCCTATTACCACGCTGTAGCCGATATTGTGCTAAACTGAAAAATGTTTCCTCAGGTCATTTCGGAACAAAAACGTTTCGCGTCGAAGCCGATTTCTAAAAGCCCTTTAAATTTTTTTTTATTTTTTTAACATTTTTTATTTCTTCAAAATTTTTTATTTTATAATTATTGAACTATTTTTAATTTTTAATAACTTATTGATCCCACACTTAATTGCATTTTTTGATATTTTTAAAAATTTTAAAAAAGTTGTATCTCTAATATACATATGTGACGACATTGAAGTTTTCAAAAAAACTGACGTCACATACAATATGTGTCGCATTATTAATAATATTTATTTAGCTATAATTTCTTGAAAGTTTGTATGTATTTTACTCTCTGGGGAAGTGTTATTTCAAAATTTCGTTTTTTAGGGGATACCCCACGAAAATTTGTCATGTGCCAATTTATATGAAAACTGACTTTAAATGCGTTTTTCATACTTCATTCGTATCGCAATAGTGAAAGAAAATGTTATATTTTATTAAAGTGACAATATTGTTATTGATATTAACAATTTTAAAGTAAGTTTTTATAATTCTGTAATGCCTTTACTATTTGCACACCTATTTCCTGCGTTATGCATAATAACAAACTGTGTGCTAACTAACGAGCTGCTAAGTTTCCCTTATGGAAATTTTCCCATAAAAACTTAACAGCTCGTTAGTTAGCACACGAACTGTTACTTTGCCAGTATATCCCAAATAGGAATGGACAATTACTATAACAGCGTAAATTTGGCAGTATATTTATTATGAAATCCCACATACGTCGTAAAAATTAAACTCACCAGCATGGAACGTAACACAAAAGGCGTTATATTATTATATCGATCGATCTGATTAAATGGTGTCGTACTATACCTGCCCCAGGTGATCAATTCGCTAGTATATGAAAGTGTTCTTTCACCTGATCGACATATCAATGTGCAATGTCTGCTGGATTTATAACAAAATAAATGTTGATAATACTAAAACGTTTTTGTCGCTTAAGGAGTGTTGCCATTAAACGGTATAAGGAAGACCTGAGCATTGAAAGAAAACCTGGATCCGGAAATAAAAAAGGTCCAAGGGATATTGGTAAGGTAAGAGAAGTCGAGCAATTGTTTCGAAAAGCACCTAACACTTCTATCAGTACGGTGAAATGTTCTAATAGTTTTGTCCAAAGGGCCAAAGCTTATGCTGGGCTGAAGATATACAAAGTTCAAAAAGTTCCAGATCACAATTCGGTAAAGAACTTGGAAGCAAAAAAGCGAGCGAAAAAATTGAAGGCAGATTTTATAAAAAATACAACTGTTGTGTGATGGATGACGAAACATACGTACTGGGAGACTTCTGAACTTTCCGGCCAAGATTTTTATGTTGCTGATGAAAGAGGTAATGTTCAGGAAGAGTTCCGGACAAAAAAAAACAAACAAAATTCCCTAAGAAATTTCTCGTGTGGCAAGCTATTCGCAGTTGGGGCAAACGAAGCCAAGCATTTGTGGTATCGCAGAAATTTATATTACGGAGTATCTTTACTTTTTTTGAGATACATAGCACCGAGTGCCTACATATTTTCGGCCTGATTTGACATCATGTCACTATGGAAAAAATGCGCTTGAGTGGTATTAAAAAAATAATGTTATTTCTGCATCACGAGAGGCAAATCTACCTAACTGTCCAGAACTTAGGCCTGTGGAAAGGTACTGGGCTCTTGAAAAAATGAAATTGAAGAACACAGGAAAGGTGTTCCAGAACATGTCTGATTTTAAGTGTAGATGGACCACCTCCCCCAAAAAGGTAACAGAAGCAATTGTGAAATCTTTAATGGCATGACTTCCGAAAAAAGTCGATAATTTTAAAAATACGAAATAATAAAATACGATTTCAATGTTAAATAAATTTGTACAATATGCCAATAAATTTGCGTTTTTTAATGCAACTACAAATTTTTTTTGATTCTCTCCTTAGCATTTAGATGATTGTTTTTTTAAAAAACTCACATTGCTGAGCCTTCTTTGACTACTTTCGGTGATCAAAAACTGATTAGTGACTTACACGATTAAAACAGGACTCGAAAATGATTCGCGTTAATGATTAAAAAGAGTTTGATTTAAAATACAATAACAAATTGTATTGTAATCGCAAATCGATCAACCGGGCGTATAATATGTGAGTATATTATCCGTTATTTATTATCATAATTTGCGCATCTGGATGATCGAAAACAGATCATGCAGTTGTTTGAAATATGGGGCTTGTTCGGAAATGTATCACTGCATTTAATGCGTCTGTGTGATTAATTTGCTCAGACAGCTGATGCAGATGCTTAAATGCAGCGCAGAGAAAAAAGTTCATTTGATTGCAATTTCGAACGCGAGAACAAAAGAAAATTCTTCTTCCATGTCCAAACGTTGTCCTATTATTAATTTTGTCAATTTGACGTCAATATCTATTCTAAAAATTTATAAGAAACAATAAATTAACAAAATAAAACAAATAAATAACAAATCAAATACATACTCATCTGTTGCATCAGCCATTTTTGTGATTACTTTTTGCTTTTATTTTGCTCATCATATACTTCAGTGTTGCAATTTAGAACTCACTGCATTTGCAGTGTTGCCATCTCTTGTTTTTCAGAACGCACGACACATCATCAGCAGCGCAGTGATGCATTTCCGAACAGACCCATGCTTATTTTCTGCATTTTGTGATCATTATAGATGATTTTACACCCTGAGGTTTATATGGATGTTGTTTTAAAAAGCTACTCGATTTTGTTTATTCCACTGCCATAACGCGGTTAAGGAAATTACGTCAGTGTGAATTTAGGATTAGGAAAACCAACTGAAAAAAACTTTAGAAAGAGAGACATATCCGATTAGCAATACGACTGATAAATGATTCGAAAAACAATCATAAATTATTATAAAAACACTACCAAAAAATAAGAAAACGACTTAAAAGTTAGTAAAAAAAAAAATCTCGTGAGCGATTAGAAATACGACTGATAAATGACTCGAAAAAGGCTCACAAATAAAGTGAAATAAGACTAATAAATGACTAGAGAACTAATCGAATAAGGCTGTAATACACCGAATAAAAGGAATCGAAAATGATTCTAAACTGACTAAAAAAATTAATCATAAATAAAATATCAAGAAGAGTCGCGGTAGGAACACTTTTCTTCCGAACAAAGTATCTTTTACGATCAGAAAATGAGCTCATATTCTGCATTTTTAATCGAGCAGAGGAGTTGAAAAAGGCTCGAATTTAATCAAAAATTACTGGCTGGGTTACAACTATTTATATGACTAGTTCAAAATGTTACTAGTTAAATATTTAGACCAAAAATACTTAACACTTGAACATGGCTGAGTTTTACTGTCACATTCACTTGGATCATTTAACTGGAGGAGAGCCATAACAGACATAACATAGCAGAGACGTCATAGCAATAATTGCAACAAGCCAAAACCCAATAAAGGCTTCACTTCTTGGCCAGAATCAAATAAACAATATGGAAAAGTGTCTTTCTAGGTGGAATATTAAAGTGAACTCTGATAAATCCAAACACATTACTTTTGCATTGAGAACAGGAGACTGTTCAAGTGAACATACATTCAAGTACCTAGTAAAAAAACAAAATCAAATATTTAGGGATTACCCAAGATAGAAGACTGACTTGGAAACCACAAATCAAATGTAAACAAATGCAATTAAAGATAAAAACGCGACAAAATTTAAACTAAACTTTACAAAAAAAGTAAATTATCATGAAATTAGTTTAGACTTACGGAATTATATTCTATTATATTATATTCTGAAAAGATATCAATTAAAAAACTTTAAGACTAACTACTACAGCGACGTGGTTCGTAGCAAACAAATGTATTCGAAGAGATTTAAAAATATTCTCACGAAAATATCTCCAAAGACTACGAAACCATACAAATCCTCTGGCTATTGCACTCTGAGACGACAACAGTAAAACATGAAGACTGAAATGTGCACACATATTAGATTTACCTTTTAGAAACTTCTAGACTGCTTTAATTGTATAGTTATAAGTAATCAAAATAAACCAATTTTAAGTATTGTTAAATTACATATTGTTATGCAGCTCATTGGAGCTGTATAATACCTGTTATGTTACATTTTTGTTATCAAAATTGCTTATTGTCTTCAAGTAGTTTTATTGTATATAAATAAAGAATTAATTTAAGAAAAAGAAATTTAGTAGCATTGTTTAGTCGTTAATCTATCGATGGTAATTTGTCAGTGTATATCGATCAATAATGACAAAAAGTAAATGCAGCATGAACAGGACCTAAAAACATAAAAATTTTATCAACTCTTTCCGGCGCACTATATGAAATCGACAAAAATTAAAACCGATTTTTATTTGCTTTTCTTTCTTGAAGATATGTATTTAAAAAAATGTAAAAAATGTTTATCCTTGAGGAATTCACTGAAAGGATATCGGTATCCTCTCTCATCGTTTAACCGATGGTACTCAATTTTAGTACAAAAAAATAAGTATTTATATCCTTCAAACACTTGTATTTTTTTTTTTGTTAAATATAAGCTTGAATCTACATAGAAAAGTGGTGATTAGGTTATACCATTGAACACAGAATGTATGAAAATTAATCAAATAAATGGTATAGTTTTTATACAAGGAGCAATTGTTACAAAGAGGTTATAATTATCTTTTAGAAAATATACCAACATCCCTATTATGACTATTTATACTATTTCCTGATAGTCATAACTAAGTTCTTTTCTATATAAACTTTTAGTAATTTTAAATATTTTGTTAATTTACAGGACAATAAGACTAGAATTTAATCATCAGCGGCTCCACTACTATACCGAAATCGATGCAGTTTTATTAAGTGGAAAAAAATTCAACATGAGAAATATGCAAACTCTACTTGACTATTATGAAAAACAAAGAAAAGGTAATGAAGTAAACACAAATATTTATGTATTTAGAATATTCATTCTAGAGATTTATGACAGAGACAAAACATATGCACAAGTAATTTACAGTAATCTATAAAACTGTAAGAAACCTGTGTCTGTAGATTGAATATACAGTAGTTCACGGATAAATGCGCCACGCTTAAGAGAGTTTCACTCTTAAATAGTTGTCAAAGCCAACATTTTCCTCGATCTATTTAATTTGTGCACATTTTTTTCTGTTAAATGAATCCCGCTTTACTGCGTTTCACTCATAAATAGGTCGTATATTTCATAAAAATAAATGATTTATCATGCAGACTTTCACGGTTAAATGCAAAAACTGAATTTAAAATTGTCAACCTTGTAAATTGTTTCTTTACACCCCGTAAATCGAATTATTCAAAATGAAAAGGTATTGTTAGAAAAGTGTAAAACGAGTAACGTGCGCTCCAAAAGGGATCGCAAAAGCAATTACCCCGAAATAGAAGAGGCAGTTTCTCTTTGGTTTAACCAAATGCGGCAGTCGGGTGCAATTGTTTCAGGTACCATGGTTATGGAAAAGGCAAATCAGTTCGCAGTTCAAATGAACAAAAATTTTACCGCAAATACAGGCTGGCTATGGCGTTGGCAGAAACGTAATGGCATTACTTTAAAAAAAATACATGGAGAAGGCTCCTCCGCCGACGATGTGGGAGCTAGTGCATTTCAAGAGCTGCTTCCAAATATTTTAACAAATTACGAGCCAGAGAATGTGTTTAATGCAGACGAGTGTGGTTTGCTGTTTAAAGCTTTGCCAACTTCAACTCTTACCAGTAAGAGGCAGCAAATTAAGGGATTTAAAAGCTCTAAGGAAAGAATAACGCTTACATTTATTTGCAATGCAACCGGTGAATACAAAAATGTGTTTGTAATAGGGAAACCAAAAAATCCTCGCTGCTTTAAGAATAAAACACTGCCAGTCAAATATTTTTCACAACCAAAGGCCTGGATGACACAACAAATATGGGAGAAAATCCTTTTTTCGTTCAATGAAGAAATGGCTCGTAAGAATCGCAAAGTAATCTTGTTTATTGACAACGCTGCTCCCCACAAGCAGACTGATTTATCTAATGTTCGAGTAGAATACTTGCCTCCTAACACAACACCGATAGCACAGCCTCTTGACCAAGGAATAATTAGGTCATTTAAAGCTTATTATCGTCAAAACATAATTCGGCGGCAATTGGCGGCAGTCGAAGGTGGAAAAACTCTTGATGATTTTAAAAAGAGTATCAATCTTTTGACAGCTTTGCATTTAATAAAGCGTGCTTGGTGGCTAGTAAAACCAAGTTGCATTCAAAACTGTTTCAGAAAAGTAAGACATTACGACACTGTCATTGACTGTTTTTTTATTACAGATTTTATTTTTAGTGCAAGTTTGATAACGGTTCTGGCAATCGAAGCGAACCACAAGAGGAACTAATTGAAATAGTTGAAGCATCGGAGACTTATGAATCTTCACAAGAATATGAGCATTTTTTAACTTTTGATGATGATTTACCCTGCTTTGGTCAGCTAACCGATGAAGAAATAATTGCGGATATTAATCATGACGAAGTGCTTTTATCTAGTGAAGAAGAGGAAGCCGATGATCCTACAGAAGATTACTCTGTACTGGATGTTTTGAAGCCGGTTAATGATCTTTGTAAGACTTTTATGCCAGAAAATAAATTTATGCACGAATTAGACGAAATGGAAGAATACTTTTTGAAAAAAAAATCTGGAAACTTGATGCAGACAAAAATAAGTGACTTTTTTAAAAAAATTTTAGATTAAATAAAAAAGCCTTGCTTTTCCTGTAAAATGTATGCATGTGTATGTAGCATACATACATACATACATACGTATTACGTATGTATGTACGTTCCTTTGGCGTACAATGTACATATGTTACATGCACATGAACTTAAATCTGTTGCCTTAAATTTCAATTTGTGAAATTGTTTTTTTAGTTTTTAAGATATTTTGCTTGAATTGTTATGTTTATTTTTTGTTATATTCCATTAAATAACAAATCGGAAAACGATGATCTCTAATACTTAAACATAGTATTTTCGTTTTTTTTTTTTAGTAAGAATGAAAAGGGATAAAATTTAGTTTTGATGCACGCACTTCGGAGAGAATTTTGTTAAATGCGTTGGTAATGCAATTAACCATGATTCTTTTAAATGCGCCGGTAGCGCACTTAACCGTGTTTTTTTAAAAGCGTTTAACGTTTAAATGCGTTGGTCTTTAGGCATTTTCACAAACTCATTTATCCGTGATTTACTGTATTTGAAATTTGAGGACGATAAATATGTTAAACATAGCGAGAATTCCAACTTTATTTTTAGTTAGAGATGCCAATACGTACCGAGTTTAGCAGTACATGTACTGGTTTTCTTCAAATGTACTGTTTTATGCACAACACCCCAAAACAGTACGCATACATACTAGGTTTGTTCGACGTAAATCCGGGTAAAGTCCGGTAAAATGAGAGTAAACAAAAAATTCTCTCAGAAAACGATAAATTTACCAAAATTTGCTGGAACGCAAAAAACCACAATTCAAGCCCGAAAAAAAACGTCAAAATTGTACGGCTGTTGTTTAGAGATCCAGGTTGATATGCCCCCAGCCGGCTTACCGCCGTCGCCGAATTATTTTGTTCGGATGAACCGCATCAGGCTATCTCGAGATAAAAAAAATAATATGAAATATGAAAAAATATATAAAAAATTAAAGAAAAATAATGTGTAAATAAATATGCACTTCCACACGTTGCTACTAATTTTTTTCTCATTTACCCAATTTTCAACACAAGAAACGCTTTTCGGTAAAATTGGGAGCCCGCGGGTTCCCGCGGTAACGTACGTCGAACAAACCTACTGATTTTTACTCTTTGTACTGTTTTTTGGAACTTTTTTAATTGGAATTCCGCCTGATGACGATTTCACTCCAAGCTGTTCCCGTAATCCACAGGTGAATCAGTAAAATATAGTAAGAAATAGTAAGAAATATTAAACATGGCGAATTGACTATAAGATGGTGATAAACCTACAACAAATACAACAATTGTACTGTTTTTTGGAACTTTTTTAATTGGAATTCCGCCTGATGACGATTTCACTCCAAGCTGTTCCCGTAATCCACGGGTGAATCAGTAAAATATAGTAAGAAATAGTAAGAAATATTAAACATGGCGAATTGACTATAAGATGGTGATAAACCTACAACAAATACAACAATATAAAAGCAACAGAAATTTGCTGAAAATTTACTCAAAACACAAAATTGCTTTGAAATTAAATAAGAACAATTTTCTAAAACACTTGACTGTATAATGAATATCATTAAGCACATTTGTTCGCTGCATAAAGCTTCTGGCAATATTTAATGTCATTGGGCGAACAATGGTCTTATTATTTATTAGCGTAAATTTAGTCTTAAATTTAGTCTTAAATTTTGTTATTAATTTTGCACATAGTGCTGTTAGTCAGTAAAATATTTCTTCCGCCAAAGGCTATAACTTCATTAATAACCAACTAACAACAAAAAAGTTCAAGCACCGTAAAAACTTACATAAATTACTCGCTTGAAATGCATACAATTCTACAACACTTGACTAAAAATAAATGTCAAATAGGTAACGATGCATTTTGAGAGAAAACTGAAAAAATAGGCAAAGAATAGCTTAAAAGTTTGCGTAATTAAATCATATTTACCTCAAGTAATTTTGAAAAAGTAATACAGTAGAAACTCGATTCTTGCTCGCAATGAAAACCGGTCTTCGTGCAATTTTTGAGGTTGCTGCAAGCACTGAATATTTATTTTTAATACAATTAAAAGGCATTTTTTTAGATATTTTTAGCACAACATTCATTTTGCTTGTGCAGACTACTACTCTAAACAGACGTAGTTTAGCTCAATTCGTCATCTGTGCTACTACGGCGGGATTTCCCCCAATTTTACCTTGGCTAACAAACAAACAAAAAATCTATAGTGAAGCGTATGTAAAAAAAAATTGTTGCAGGTATTAAGGGTAAAATTTTCAAATGTTGCAAGTACTGAATACGTAATGTAAAAAATTTCATATCGCAAAAATGTGCAAGTAGCGAGTATATGCAAAAATCGAGTTTCTACTGTTAATCTAACCATCGAACTCAGGTAGTTATGGAAATGCTTTGTTTTAATATGTAATAAAAATTTCGGTATTTCGGTATATATCATGTTTGCGCCAAGCGAAGATACTTGCCGTCTGTAGGTCAACTTATCTCATATTTGAATATGTGCCGAGTTAGTGCCGAAAGGTTAGTTCTGACGTAATTAGTCGGGCTGCTTTAAAGTCCTTAAAGGAATATTATATCAAATAAAGCGAGGTTTGGGACTGTAGGAAGGCTCTTGATAAAATTATGAGTTGACTCAACGACTGACTCTGTTGGGTACCGGTACACTGGTGTTGTTGGCAATGAAATTACGGACGAACTTGTGCGCGGTGGCTCGACACTAAGGTCGTGTAGTAAGGATACCGATGGGTCATTATTTTGGATTGATTAGGGCATGGATGTCAGCAAGAGTTATATGGGATGGTGGAACAGCAGAGTCTGCAGAGTGTTAAGGACTAACGTAGCAAACTCTAGAAAATTTCTAAATGTCCGAAGGCCACATTTTGGTCTATTACAAGGCATTATTCGTTAAGAACTACGATCAGTTAATAGGATCGTGACAATCCGGATTGAGCGGATTCTATCGTTCTTCTTTCATCTTTAATTTACCTTATTTAATACTTGATTTTCGTCCTACTATTTTCTGTATTTAAAACAAGGGTCGCACAATAAACCCTACGCTTCTCAGAGTGTGGTTGTTTTGAAGCGTTTCTTAACATTCCTACATCCATCTTCCCTTTCTTACAGACTACCACCTTATTGTCAATTCGTCTAGGGTCAGACTTTTTGTTAATTAGGTAAATTTTAAAACAGACGACTGTTTGGAAAATATAAAATAACAAATTAAATAGTTGATTTATGTTATGACTGTAATTAAATAGTTAGTTTTTAGTAAAGAAAAGTGCTACTGTTTTTTACGTCGCTGTTCTGATTTTCGTATTTTAAGTTTGACTTCTTAAACGAACTTATCTCTTGGACTACTGGACGGAATTTGATTTTGTGTCACTGCGTTATTATAATATGCTTACTGCTAGATAATTGGTGCGACTCCGTACTCAACATCGGATTTCTTTCGAAGGAAATGTTTTAGTTTGACCTCATTTTACCGTAAGCACGGTGGCGCACCTAGAATCTCATTACTAATAGAAAAAGTTTCATTTCAATATTTTACCGATTTAAATAGTAGTAGAAAGTTAATAAGAAATAAATATTTATCTAACTTTTGTTTTTATTATGTTACTCTATTATGTCTCTTTATCCCCCTGCTACAGGTTCCATTTTATGTAAATTACAAAATATGAAATTTCGCCCAGTGTGCAAGGACAACTATCAAACACGCTTGCAACATTTTCTAATGCATGATTTGGATAAATTTATGTATACCTTAAACGATGGACAAATCAGTGGTGATACAACAAATACGAAAAATCCTGGATACACATCACAAGTTGATTTAAAAGATATGCCGGTAAAATGTTCAAATTTTTTTTTTTAATTTGTAATTAAATATTTTTATTTGTTTTTTGAACAGTTCGATATAGTGTTGAAAATCTTTAGTTATTTAGATTTAGTGTCACTATTTCGGGTCGGCCAGGTATCAAGATTTTTTTATGATGTTTCTACTCATCCTTTGTTGTACATCGAATTAAATTTAAAACCCTATTGGCATATAGCAACCACTGAACTACTTTCAACGCTGGCCAAAAGAGCGACGGTTTTAAAGAAACTGGATATGTCCTGGTGCGGCTGTACTATACAAACAGTATCGCCTACTGAATTTAAAAAGTAGAGTATTTAATTTTTATTTAAGCTTAATATTATTAATTCAACTTAATTTTAAGATTTATACAGCAACGCGGTGATTCTTTAACACACATACGCTTGAATTCGGCCAAATTTTTAAATGCCAGCTGCATTGAAACTTTAGGCATTGTCTGTGATAATTTAAGAGGTAAATTGTTCGCTAAGTTTTAGCTATTCGCTATTAATAATTTTATTAATTTTTTTTTTTTATTTTGTAAAAGAACTTTCTTTGCGCAACTGTTCTACTAGTCCACCTATATTGAATTTTTCCTGTTTGGCAAATTTAAAGAACTTGGAACGTTTGGATTTGTTTCAAACAGTGATTGAAACCGATTTATTGCTGACCATGCTAGAGAGTAATCCTAAATTAAAACATTTGAATTTGGGTAAGTTATTACATGCATACATATTTACAGAAATTTGCTTTAAAACCTCTAAAATATAAATTTATTTAAAAAAAAATCGTAAAAGTAGAAAATTTAAAAAACATGTTTCTGAAAACAAAGCAAGAATATACAAAAAGAAAGCAAGAATGGGTGGCATACCAATTGTGCTGCAATATGAAATTCTAATAACTTTGTTTTATCAATGTATTTAATTTTTTTTTATTTATTTTTATCTATATATATAAAAATCAATCTGTGTTTATAGACGGTTAAACGGCTGGATCGATTTCCTTGAAATTTTCACAGAATCTTTCTGTATGTCTGGAAGGAACTATAGGCTATACTTTGGTTTGAAATTGTAAGTGGGCGGGGTACCACGCCCTATTAAAGAATAATTATTAAATATTATATATCACGAAAGTTAATGCAGCTAGAGTCTTCATATTAAGTACGGTAAACTTTGACATCCACACGAACATTTGGGTAAAAAATGTGCGGACTTTCAATAGTAGGCGTGGCCACATGAATTAAATATTAAAATTCGTATATTTGGAAAACGATATCGATTAGAGTACTAAAATTTTGCAAGAGCAACTTTGACGTCTATATGATTATTTGAATAAGAAATGGTTTGACATCTATATGACTATTTTGATAAGAAATGGATGCTTTAGTAATAGTGGGCGTGGCACCTGTCATATGAATTAAATACAAAAATTCTTATATCTGGGAAGCGATAATAGTTAGAGTACCTAAATTTTGCACGAGACACTTTGACGTCTATATGATTATTTGAATAAGAAATGGTTGATTTAGTAATAGTAGGCGTGGCACTTGCAAAATAAATATATTTTTGAACTATAAAATTTTTATTTCATTACGATGGGGGTGGCGAAGCACACCGGGTATTAGATAGTTTTATATAAAACTAGCCGCCCGGTACGTGCTTCGCTACGTATCATTATAGATTGTTTTAAGGAAAATAAAACTACGTTTTTCTTATTGCTATCCCTCTCAAAGATAAATGCTGTTCAAAAACGTACCATAATTCAGTTTTTACCCGTTTTATCCCGTTAAAACTCAAAATTTCCAAAATGTACCAGACACCTATTCAATTATTTTTAACAGGCTCTTTGGTCCTTTCTAAATTTTTGTGATATCTTTATTAAGCCCGGAGATACGGATCCGCTCAACGGATTTTGTGCAAACTTCACATAAACCATCTACTAAGTAGCCCGAACAAAGCCTAAACACTTGGTTCGGATAGGTGAGCCCGTTCTTGAGTTATAAAATTACAACGAAAAGTGGCATTGATTTTTATATATATAGAAGATTCAATTAAATTTCATATCAATGGTCACAGGTAGAAAGGCCCTAACTCGTATATTTTACGAAATTGAGTTTTTTTCACTCTTTCAAACAAACAAATATGTATACCTCGACATTAAAGTTTAACGCAGAAGTATCAAAAATAACAGTTTTACAATAAATTTTACAAAAAAAGTTACATTACGATAAGACAGCTTCTGTTACGTTTTTACCTTCTCCTGTAAAGTTACAATTATTTGAGTTAGGGCCTTTCTACCTGTGACCAATGATATAACTAATTGTTTGTTAGAATGATTGACCGTTAATGACCTCAATGCTATTGCGGCCTGAAGTTATGATGGAGTGCTTTAACTTAGTGAAATTTCTTGGTTTAATTTTCTATACTTCTTGCTTGTCATAACTCTCTAAGAACGAGCTGGTGCAGTCAGGTCATGTGACCTTGGGGGCCAGCAATGTTCCGCCATAACTTGTCTGGCTCTGTTTGCTCCATATCGCTAGAAATAAATGCTTTTGAAGCGGATACGTCTTTGGCGCAGTTCTGGGTAAAAAAAACTCCTTCAACATCTTTAAGTTACACAGATTTCTTAAAAAAAGTATGACCCCATAATGCACTTTGACAAAACTGCACTTTACACAGTGACTTTCTAAGTGTAGTTCCGTCTCATGCAGTATTTCTGTATTAGATTCTCTTCATATACGACAATTTTGCTTGTTTTCATTGCCGTTTCGATAAAAATGGGAGTCATTGGACATAAACAATAAATTTCAATTTCAAAAATTTAAATTTTTTTATATAAAATTCCAGGCGCATTGGTAAATCCAGAGGGTTTATCTTGCTTCACAGAATAAAAGTTATCGCGTTATTTAACATTTTCTAAAAAAAAAAGAAAATATATAAAATATTGTTTGTATGTTTTCCATAAATCAATTTTTTAAAATAATTGAATTTTACATTTTTTTTTTATTTTGTGTTAGCATTTTGCAATGTGGCTGTTAATATGGATGATGTTGCTTTACATATATCCCAGTTTAACAAGCAATTGGTATCCTTGGATTTATGGAAAGCACATTTTTTATCTGCCCATGGTCTAATTGCCTTAGCAGAATGTCATGATTTAGAAGAGATAGATTTTGGTTGGTGGTAAGTTTTTTTTAAAACCTTATACGAAATTCTGTTTAATTTTTTATGAACAATTATGTAATTAATTTTCAACAGCTTACGTGAGGCTACTTTAGGTGATAGTCTCAAAGAATTTCTAACAAAATGTCCCAAGATAAAGAAACTCTTTTTGGCAGCTGTTCGTGGTTTAACCGATCGTGATTTAGAATATATAGCAAACTTGTGTCCCGACTTAGAGCAATTGGATCTAATGGGTGTTTTGGGTATATCGAAAGAAAAATATTATGAGTAAGTTAAGTAAATTATTTAAATAAAAATAACATTTAAACATTGTTTGTGTTTCCTCTTCTAGTATACTGCAGAAATGCAAAAAATTAGAATTAATGGATCTGAGTTTTTGCGATAATATAATGGATTATGAGGTTATGTTTTTACACTATTTTACTTGTAAACAAAATTTTAATAATATAAAAGTTTTGCCTTTTTTTATTGCAGGTGGCTATGTGGTCGCGTAATTTTAAAGTGAATATCAAATGTTGTCATGTACCTAACGATTTTAGATAAGATTTTAACTCAACACATTTTAGTTAAATACATTTGTAAACAAAAATCTTTACTAAATGTAAAATTAATTTTTAAAATTATGTTATTGTATGTAGATAGCAAAAATATTTTGTTAAATATCTTAATAAAATCTTAACTGTCATTTACAGAAAGTAATTCACAACTCTCAACTTTAATTTATTGTTTCGAGAACTAATATAAAAACACCAACTGCCGTTCTTAGTTTTGTATGTAAAAATTTTACAAAAAAACATCGATTTTGTTCAGTACATAGTAAACTTTCAGATTTGTTTATTTAATGAAATGGACTAAGAACAAGAGTTTGTACTTAAACGTAAGGTATTTTTGTTTCAGTGATTTCAAATTATGCTGCCAAGGACTATAGTATAATGTTGTAGTTGTTCCATCAAGTATATGATGCACAATTTTGATACTAATCCAATGTAACGTTTAATTATCAATAGTCATTACACGTAAAACTATACCATTAATAAACCTTTTGAAAATAATTAAGATGCACTACAGAAATTTTGAGAAGTTCGAAGTCACAGTTCATAAATCTATTGCATTTATGGGTCGTCGAGAAGCACTTTCTCGGCCAGTAATTGTGAAATTGGTGGAAAAATGTTACCTGTTGGTTGGTTAGTGATTTGAATAACTATAATTTTTTCCGGGGGTTAAAAACTTAAAAACATTTTTTTTTCTAAAATCTAACGGAGTTAATTTTCTATATATAAATATGTTTATTTGTAATAGCCAATTTTTTTTTCTTTGTCCGGTTCTTTTATTTCAGACAATGACGGACAACATACTCTACCGTTTATATCTTATCATACATTCTATAATAATCCGAAATGTTGCGATCTCATCTACAGATTTTATTCCGAACTGGGTAATATCCCTAAATAACCTTAATGGCGGCTCTCAGATATTTATTATTAAGGTCTAGAGTTTGCCTTTGACGAACTATATTCTACATCAGTGCTATTCAATCTTTTTGGCTCGTGTACCACTAAATTCACGACAAACTTTTCGCGTACCACCAAAAAAAAAATATGATGTAAACAATTTTAAAATTTTTAATCTATTTTATTTATTAATAATAAAAAACAAAAAAATTAAAAAAAAATAATAAAAATTACAAAAAACATAAGAACATGTACATTAAAGGTATACTTTGAGGATGATTTTTCTTTTTGTTTCCAATTGCAAAATAGAAATCGTTAAAATTTTAAAAGAATTCGCGTACCAACTGGAAATTTTTCGCGTACCACCAAGTGTACCATAGGTTGAATAGCACTGTTCTACATGATATCCACACCCTAATATGTTGAAAGTAGTGGGCCATCGGTGGCCTTACAGTACATCCTTATAAGTCGATTCACCTCCGATTAGTTAGTTGAAATACTAGTTCGAAACACAAATTTTTTTTATTTGTTTGTTAAGTCTTAAGCTGCCCATAGACACACCTTAAAAACAACAAGTGCATTCGAAAACAAAAAGATTTTCTGTTCTTTTAACATTAAATATTCTAAAAAACATTGCAAAATAGAACAAATATAAAATTTCATAATTGACAGAAAGAGTGAATAAATTCATTTCATAAATTCATAACTGTTAGCAGTATAGGTTAATTTTAAAATCAAAACTTGCACAAGTTCGTGTAATATGTCTAAGGGCAGCTAAAGATATAAAAGAACTGAGAGGGCTATCAGCTTTTGAATTTTAGACTCGAAGTCTAGATTGTAAAAAAATAATTATATTGGCGATTGTAATTTTTAAAGATGATAGGTAAGTATGATAGAACTTCCATCAAGAACATGTTTGAAGAACAAAAAAATTTAACATAAGACAGAAATCGGCAACACTGCATACTCTCATAATTCTATTAGAATCCCAATTGCCAGATTTTTAAATTAAAATAAATAAAATTTATTTTTTGTTTAATTAAAATAAATATTAATGTTAAGATATTTTTTCGAAAGGAAAATAACAACTAAGCTTGTTACAGTTAACTAAATATAAGAAATTAAACATCTATTGCACTTTGTTCTTCATATTCACTACACTGTGAAAGGAATCTCTATGTTAGAAAACGTATAGAAGTTAATCAGACGTATTCTACAGATAAGTAGGAACTTTTTTTATTATATATATATATGTCAAAATTCATATTAATATAAGAATTCTAACATATATTCTCTGTACTGCGATAAAAAAATATGTTTTGTTATAGATATATAAATTTATAGAATTTTTTAATGTATATGTCGAAACTTATTCGTATATTTGAAAAAAAATACTGCATATATCTTTGTCACTCTCAGTTTTGAGTTTTTTGAACAAGTTCCAAGTAAATAAATGAAATAGGTATGGGAGTTACAATTTTAAAAGGCAAATTGACGTTGTTGTATTTAATTTATATGGCAACTATGATTATATTTCATTGTTACATACATACTTATATTCATTCCGTCATAGTATCTCTGTCAACGAAAAAAGAACATTGTTTTCATAATATAAAAATTAATAATAGCCTTTTAAATTCTACAGTAAAAAACTTAATAATTGCCTAAACACAACTACTTATATATTTTTAAAATTACAACTTGAAAGCATTAAAATAATGTGATGTTTGTAACCAAACATAAAATATGAAAATCTAAAATTTTCGTTCAAAAGAACAAAATGAAAAAAAAGTGAAAAATAATAAGAAGAACCTAAAAATACAGGTGGAACGCAAGTGGTATAAAATGTCAAAAACAATTTTTGTGTTTTGTTATTGTTTGCAAATTTACAGTGTTGCTCACGTGTGTTATGATCATTTGTTTTTAAAATACTATCTGTAAAGATAATTTCTTACACTAGTTAGCTATCTAGAGGGTAAAAAAATATAAATAACATAAAAATATTTTTTTTTATATATTTGGAAATATAAAGTCATCCAAACAATATAAAAAGTTTTTAAAGTACTATTATTTAAATTTTTAATCAGGCTTGAGTTCATATTAATATTCTTTATTTTTACAAAGAATTTTTTTTTTTTTTTTTTTTTTTATTGTGATAAATGAAAGAATAAATCTTGAAAAAATTTTTCAAGATTTATTCTTTCATTTATCACAATTAAAAAAAAAAAAAAAAAAATTCTTTGTAAAAATAAAGAATATTAATATGAACTCAAGCCTGATTAAAAATTTAAATAATAGTTTAAACAGAAAAGTTCGACAAAATAAAAATTCAATTTTTAAAGTACACTATTAAAAGTCTTATTCTGAATTCCTATACTCAAATAAGATATACATTTTATCTTATTGGAGTAAAAAATCCGATTAAAGATGTAAAAATTAAACAAAAGAAAAACATTGTAAAATAGATGTCTGCAAAGATGAAATTTAATGGAAAATGCAGATCGTTAAATTTGAAATAATAAGAAATTTGCTGAACAACCACAGAGTCTTTTATTTAAGACATATTTTAAAGATTTTTTAAAATTTCTTATTCTTATTTGATTTGAGGTTTTTTATTAACAACTTTTTCTTAAAACTGTGATATTAGTAATTTCTTTATTTAATTAACTAGTTGGTTATTGTTGAAATACTGTTTGTAAATTCTCATAATTCTTATAATAGTTTTGACAAAGATGAAAGCATCACATACCACAGCACATATTGATAACCTTTTTTTATGGCCACTTAAAAAATCTATTCTGCCATTCTACAAAATAAAAGCATCTAAGTGGTTTATATCATTTTCTGGTTTTTGATAAACCGCCTCATTGTGTTAATTGGAATTCTGTAATATTACGTCAATAATTAGGCATAATATTTTGAAAGTCTACGTGTACATTGAACAAGTTCTTTTGCAGAAAGTTTTGAATTTTTTTTTTTTTTTGTAATTGTAATTGTGTGCGAGAAAAAGGAAAAAAGGTTAAATCCTGCTTGTATCTGAAATTCATTTTGAGTACAATTTTATGTTAATGCCAGTAAATTGTTACAAAAATTATTTTGAAATTAAGTTTAACTAATATAGCAGAAATTATCTCTTGTCTACTACTAAATTTGTACAACTCTGCATGCTCAAAGTACAAATGACATTTCAAATACAATATACCACTATTTTATTTGCTGACTTCGTCTGTCCTACCTTTTCTCTACAAATAGTTTGTGGAATTTCAGTGAAATGCGTTGCAATTTCATCTAATTTTTATGCAAAATTCGGTAACAAACGGAAATATAAATTATAGAATTAATATGTAAACTATAACAATAACAAAATACGTAAAGCTCAGAAGCAAATAAATGAGTAATAAGTGAAGAAATTCAAAACGTGGTAACTCGAAAAAGAAAACAAAATCAGCTTTTAACTTAATTTTGTATAAAAAATACATGTCAAACAGCAGAAATCAAAGAATAAATAAGAAAATTATATATATGTATGGTCATTCAATTTACAACAAAAAATATTGTCTAAAAAGGTGCAAAAATTAAGACAAAATATATGTATAAAGTGTTGTTAGAGAAAAAAAAATACGTGTAGAAGAATTCTATAATTTTTCAGTTTTTTATGCCTTAAATATCAACTTTTGCAAAAAAAAAAAGAAAAAATCGGGTCAATTGGAGCGTGTAAGAAGATTTGTCGTAACAGTCATTTTCGAGAAAAAGGAAAAGAAAAATGTTTTTCAAATAAAAGATGATAAAAATGTAAATTCAAGCCAAATTCTATTCTAAAAAAATATTTAGTCTGTTTAAGTGAGTTATATCCAGTTTTAGTTCTGTATATTTTTTAAGAATTTTAAGAAACGCCTTTTTCCCTAATTTTCGATAATTAATTTTACCCATATTTTTCATTATTAATATATACATATGTACATACATATATATGTATCTATGTATTTATCTATGTACAAACATACATAGGTGTATATTATTATGATTTAATGGTTTATTTCTACTAAAAATATTTAATAATATTAAAACTTGTTCTAAACTGCCGTGTCAACTACAAAAATAACAAATAGAATTTGTTGGCGTAGACGTCGTCGTTGACCGTCACCTTCACACACAACAAAAACACTACCAAATAACATTGCAAAAGCTTAAGCAGTATAACACCACCAGTAGTAATAAAAATAAATAAATTTAAAAGGGAACAGGAACAAATAAAAGAAAGTAAAAAAAAAACAAATCTAACAAAAAGTCATTTAAACTTGACTATAGTATCCTCAACGACAATTATACTACTAACAAAATGGATGAAGATGACAATAATTTGGCCAACAGTGCAAATGCAACAATTAGCCGTGATAATATCGAAAATCCTGAAGAGGCACATGAGGATTTTGTAGATGATCATATGCTGGACACGATAGAAGTAACAGTGACCACTGATGGTGCGCCGCTGCCACGTGATGATCCAGAATTTATTGAAATTATACAACAACAGCAAGCAGCAACAAATTCTCCAAACAATCCAACTGCAACTCCACATGTTAACCTACGTGAGGAACTGCTTACTTGGCCATGGGAAAATCATGATATTGATGAGCACGAATTAGCCTCATATTTGGCAAGTGATGATCCAGACGACATTGAGATTTTAAATCTGTCTCCCGAACAACAGCATCCAGAACAACAACAGCAGCAGCAATCTACTTCAAATTCTCCTAACAACGTAACACCCCACCTAAGTGATGATCTTCGTCGTTGGCCTTGGGAAAACGATGGAATCAGTGACGAAATTTCCTCTCGGGCAAATGCTTTAATATCGGCTATTTCATCGTCTGGTCATTGTGGTAGTGGTTGTCCTTCTGATGAAGCTGCTGGCAGTGCGGGTGCCACTGGTGGTGGTGCTGTTCCCAGTTATTGCTTCGATACTTCCTCACTTTGCTCACGTACCCGCAAAGAAGTTGCCGCTCTAATTGTAGCCGAATGCTGTAGTGGTGGTCCCACACCGGATTTGAATTTTATAATGGATAGATTTTTTAACCCCAGCACTGCAATTGATAATCCTGATAATATATCTTGGATACGATGGCTGATTGCGGGCGGCAGAACTATAAGCGATTTTGTTAAAATTGGTAAGTGTTTTAAAGAGTTGTAGAGATAACGCAGATTAGAAATACATTTAATAAGTTATAAGTTTAATAAGTTATGTTGTGCTTAAAATTTGAATTTTTGATGTTTTTTAAACAAAAAACAGGCTACAAGTAGGATGCAAAATTATAAAAAAAATTATTTTTCTTATTGTATTTATAAAAAATATCTTTGGCTTTCAAAGTCAAAGAAAAGTGAAAGAGTTCTTATTAGAACCCATATACAGAAAGTTCAGAAATTCTCACGTTCATGTATAATTTTGATTACGCGCAAATGTAAAAATTTGGCATTCAGTGCACAAATTTAAACCATATTATTGTTTTAACAATAAAATATTCGGTAATTTATAGCAGTTTCACTTTTGTTAATAATTTGTATTTTTAGATTCACAAAATGGGAGATCACAAATAGTACCATGCAATTTTAAAAACTGCTATTTTTACTACTACATATGTATATAATTTCACTTTTCTGTGTAGACATACATACATAGAGCATTATTTTCAAATATTTTGTATTTTCAAAATATACCTATATGTACATATATTTTTTAATTTAGAAAATCTAAAAGGTATTAAAAATGAAATTAAATATTTTAGGTTTATTAAAAACTTATTTAACAAATTTTTGTGCATCATCTGACTTTTATATTACTATGAAGTTGAATAAATAAATAAATAAATAAATAAATAATAAGCCTTTAGTAAACTTAAAGTATTTCTAAACTAATATTTAAATTTTTTAAAATATTTCTTTTGGTATACGTAATAATATATAATCATTTTAAAATATTTGTTTTAATGCAAAACAATGTTTTAAAAATACCAAATTAAACGGCTTCAAATTCGGTTCAATCTATGGATAAAATTAATTAAAAATTTAATTTCTTAACCTCGCGCAAAGCCGTGGTGAAGTTATTCATGGTCCTTTTGTTTATAGCTTGTTATATAAAACATATAAATATAGAAAATATTAAATGGAAACATATTTATTTCCAATCCCTGTCAACTTCTGCTACGCCCTTAACAGATTTATAAAGAATGTCAACATGATGTTATTATATACCTGCTTACTAACGGATCGATATTTGTTTGCAAGTCCAACGCTTAAAGCTAAGATTTATAAATACACAACAAAGCACTGCCTATGTTTTTTAAATTTAATGCTTCTCAGCATGTTATAATTTTGCTTTAAATATTAAATCAGCCTAATTGCTTATTTCTTTAGCGCAACAAATACCTTGCAATTTTGTACTCAGTGCTCTTTTAGTATGCAAGAGAATGTGTTATCACTTCATATAATTTTTTATGCATTTTTTTAATTTAATAAATAAAATAATAATATATAAGGTTTCTCATTTAGCATTAACCAAATGAAGCATTTTTTATGTATATAGAGAGAATTTTATTGTTTAAGATAAATCATACTTAAATGATAATGATTACTATTACTATTATCAATGATATGCTCAAAGAGGCAACTCTACCAGAGGAATCAAGTAACGGCACTAATAAGAAAACTATACAGACCCAAATATGTCCAAAATCCCTCAGAGATTCAATGATTTGCTCATAGTTTAAATTTAAAACATTTCTAAAAAAAATCGCAAATAAAATTCAGAATTGTGAGTTATACAGTTGATTAGATCAAACAATTGTCTTCCTTTTCCATATGGTCCACATGACTGACAAATAGGGATTTGTTCAAATATGTCCAAAATCCCTCAAATATTCAATGATTTTCTTATAGTGTAAAATTCAAAAATTTGTTAAGAAATTCGCAAATACAATTCAGAATTGTGAGTTATACAGTTGAATAGAGCAAACAATTGTGTTCCTTTTCCATATGGTCTATATGAGTGACAAAGAAGGTCAAATATGCTTATATGTCCAAAATCTCTCAGAGATTCAGTGATTTTCTAATGGTTTAAATACTTTAATATTAAAAAAAAAAAAATTAAATATATGTATTTATGTATATACAAAAAAATTTTGTTGTTAATTTTTTTTATTATTTGATGTTTTTTAATATAGAATATCTTATTTTTGTTTATAACATCGGTACGTTAAAACATATTTAACTTTTAAGTTAAAAATGGCGTTACGTCAAAACATATTTAACTCGGCATATTTAAATTCATACACATAAAAACGAATATCTACTTAAAGCATTCTTTAGCAAGCCAACACAAAAACTTTAGATTGCAACAAAAAAGAGTGCTTTATTTGTCCGTTCCGAATCCAATAATACTCTCCACTATTATGTACGTACATATTCCATTCGTCAACAGCTTTCATATTGTAGGGGTTGAAAGAGATAAACCCGTAAGTAATATATATTATCCATATACTAACCATTTTATTAAGGATGCCGTCTTGCATTAACATTTGTTCATAGTTTACTGTATTCTTCTGGTCAAAACATGTCATTTGATACCAATATTTATGGGGTAAAATAAGGTAAATTTTAAATAACTGATTTTGATCCATACATTAAATTTTTGTACGCCATTTTGTAGAAGCGGTCATCATCGAATTTTAGTTTTTTATAGTGTATTATGTTCTTCTAGTCAAACTCTTTTATTTTATTTATTATTATTTTTTTTCATATTACGCCTCAGCTTCGAATTGGCTAGAGGCTAAAAGGCAACAATTTATTTACTCAAAATATAGGGAAAAAAAATTTAATTCAAATATTGAAATTTGTATAGGCAAATAAAAATATATATATTTTTTTAATCATACATACATATATATATTTAATTTAAGATGCGAGAAGTATTTCTACATTTTCTTACAAATATTGTTTTTATTTAATTTTAAACGTTGATAACACCGAAATATTTTTCAAACTTTCGGTTGATCCATTATATTCACTCGGACCACTGAAGCTAATACGTTGCTAAGTAAGCTCAAGGCGGCACCATACAACATTTAAGTCCTGAGAATGTCTGGTAGTTATTTGTGAAATTGACATATTTTGGGGAAAAGTTTAACCGTGTGAACTAATTCCATTGATAGACTTAAAAACATACAACAGTGTTTGTTGTTTATAAAGTTCTCTTATTTGACACCCATACCGAACCTTTCAATTTTCCAGAAGCTAAAAACATGCATTTTTGTGTAAATTTAGTGCTTATATCTCAGTTAGTTTTGAATCGATTTATATACATATTTTTCTTAGCAATAATTTTTGAGACTACGACTTGTAATTGGTTGTCTTGGGCTTGTTCAAAAATTTATTACGAGCTTATTATTTCAAAAAATATATATACTTTTTTAATTATTTGTGCCTATAACTTAGCTGATGAGTGACAGAATTGCCAAAATTATTTACTAATAGACCTAGAGACATATCTTATCTATAAGCAGTAACTAGCGTTTCTATAAATAATTCTAGGCCTAAAAATGTTGATTTTTATGATAGAAATATGAGAAAATAGACAGTTGATTTTGTTTTTGTTCTCATGTATCAGAAATTTATTGGACATTGGATTGCGTTTCACGTGAAATTCCCCGTTATATTTCTTCCAAGCAAAAAGAAAGTTTAAAGTATGTCTGCAAATAAACGTGACATACAAAAAATTAATTCTGTTTTCTTGTGATAAAAGATGTGCGTTCTACTCTCAATAATAAAATGTTTTGAAACTTTTACTTATTCTTAAATTTTATATAGTTTTCGTACATACATTTGTACTTACATACATATTACTAAATTATTTAATTATTATTATTATTTAAAAATTATTTAATTTTTATACCCACCACCTAGGGTAGTCAGTTTTGAATTTCGAAAAAACAGTACACTCACGATAAAAAAGCAATAAATAAAGAGAAAGACAGTACATTTTTTTTAAGAAATCATAATTATTTATTTCACTGATAGCCATGGTTTCTTCATTAGCTCTTGCATCGTTAGCTATTTACATCGATTACAAATTTGCTTCCTTCGTTTGGAATACGGCGTGCAAGCTATTTCTTCTACATCTGCAGTTTTCTCCATCCATTTCTAAAAATAATTTTTTTAAATCATCTATAAACTTATAAAGAGTATATTAGATTTATCTTACCGTTTTAATGTAACTCAAAATTTTGTAAAGTTGAAGTTTTTTCAATCGTGAACTTACTGTTTTTTCAAAAATGTGAATACATAAAGATAGTAACAACGTTGTTAACAAGAGATGTGCTTAATTAACTATTACAGAGTTTTTCAAATGATCTAGGTTTTTTTCACACTGATTAAAATTTGTTTATCAGATATTAAAATAGAGAAATGTTATTGTTTTATAAAAAAATATTCATAAAACAGTACAAAAAACAGTACATTTGCGTACTGTTTTGGGTGTTGTGCATAAAAAAGTAAAATTAAGAAAAAACAGTACATGTACTGCTAAAAACAGTACGTCTGGCACCCCTACCACCACCAAAAATATGGTGGGGTTATATTTTTTGTCATTCCGTTTTTAACACATCGAAATATACATTTTAAACCCCATAAAATATATATATTCTAAATCGGGGTTTTATTTTATGACAATCTAGCTATGTCCGCCCGTTTGTCCGTCTGTTGAAATCACGGTAGAGGTCGGACCGAAAACACTAGGGGACTCAAGAATATTTCCTTTACACAAGGTTTATTTGGTATTGAAAATAGGCTAAATCGGAAGAGAGTTATAGCTCGTAATACAAGAGTAGGTAAAAAAAACCATGTCCAAACACGTTAACGTAGAGCCATAAAATCTTAAATATATATATTCCCTGAGTAAAAAAAATATTATTCCCGGAAAATTGCCAAAATCTATGAATTAGGAAAGGAAATATAGATCAAAATGTACGAAAATTTATACCGCGCAGTGTATTTTTCGGTATATTCAAAATTTAAAATGTTATATAACTTACAAAGATAGATGTATGATTTTGAAATTTTGCAACCATTGCTTTTTGATCAAAGGCTTTGCTAATGGTAAATAAATGTGAAACGCCCACTTTTACGCCCACCTCCGATATAACGCTTGACCTCAAATTCATATAATTTCTCTATGAATAAAGATTTTGGAAGAAGAAGGACTATATTGAAATATTTAAGTTGTATTCATTAGCAGAAACAAATTCGACACGCCTACTATAACGCACACTTTTTACGTTAACTAATGTTAATTAAATTTAAAAACTTATAAAACCGACAAAATTAGAGGTATGATGATGAAATTTCCTACATATATCTTTCAAGTCAATGTCATTGCTATGCCAGAAAATTTCAGAGACATGCCCACTTTAACGCCTACCTCAAATAAAACGGTTTATCTTAAATTCATATAATTTCAATATGGACAAACTTTTTGGAAGAATAAAGAACGATATTAAAATATCTAAGTTATATTTATTAGCAAAAACTATCATGACACGCCTACTTTAACACCCATTTTCATTGCGAGACTAAATTTAAAAAAATATTTTGCTAGCATATCGAAGTTATACAAAGTGATACAGATTTTAGTATAAAGAGATTATTCCATAGCGATTACAGTAACTAACAAAATAATAAATTTTGTGCTATAAAAATACACACAATTTTTAGAGAAAAACGTTTAATATGTATGAAACCACTTCAGTTCTACGCTGATTTATTAAAAAGAAATATTTTTCCTTATTTTTCATCTAATTAAAATGTGCTAAGAAATTCGAGCTCCCTCCAGCTTCGCTCAATGTCCGAGAGTTGAAACTTTTTAAACATCACGACTACAATAACGTCAACATGTAACACACACAAAAGTAAAGTACAAAATAAAAAAAAATATTTTTATTTCTCTCCTTTGCTGTAGGGATCTAAAATGTTGGCTGATATTTTAATATTATATTAATAACAGTTTATTAGTCTTCTAGCACATATTGCAATAATTCAAATATGAAATTAAATTCTGCATAATTCATATTAAATGATGTTAATAAACATTGACCGAAGAAAATTTAAAGTGCGTGCATTTGTTAAAAGAAAGTACACTTTCTAAATCAATACAAACTATCTATTACAATCAATTTATGTTTTCTGTTTTATTTTAACCAGAATTTTACCCTACATAACTTGTGCATCTATTTTTCGTAATTCCTTTTAAAAATCTTATCAAGTAAGTACAAAATAAGTCTAGTATTGAACATTTAAAAACACAATTTCATTTATTTTATTTTTTTTTTTCAATTTATAATCATTATGTTTTACTTGCTTTTTTACTGTCAATGAAATTCGTTATTTTTTTTTTTACTTTTGTTATTGTCATTATTTTCGTTGCACTTGGCATTTGACCATAAAATACAAGCCTACACTACAAAATCCAATAGAAATAATTACAACAAATATTAAGTTAAAAAAAAAAATGAGCCAACAATAATAACGCAGAAAAAAAGTGTAAAATGTGTATAAATGCAGAAGAATAAAAAAATAAATTGTATATGTTTGAGTTTCACTGTTTTAACGATGACGTCAGCATATTATTAAAACATTTTACTCGTCAGATTTAAGTCAATGCCCTGGCTAGAAGTATTTTTTTGTATGTACACACATACATGCATACACACATACCTGTAATTGCAAGTAAATTTTGCATGTCCAAACAGTTAAAAATAAATGTGATCGAATATTTTTAAATTTGATCAAAAGATTAGTATTTAATTTTTGAGCAAGATACCTTAACGTGTTCGTTACTATGTAAGTATGTAAAGTTATGGTTTTTTTTCTCGGCTAGGTTAAAACATTTTTTTTTAATTTTAGATAACAACACTGCACAAAAGCATTTTGTGGACATTGGCATTAATTTACGCATCAAATGTGCACACAGTTTTTCAAAGATCTGATCTTCCGTCATTTTTAAAATTCAAAATTCTATGCAAAATCTATATCTATACTTCTACAGGCTTGTCACACAATCCGATCGAAATGATTTTAATTTCGTATAAGCAATTCTCCATTAAAAATATGCACAGCGAGAGCTGTTTTATATAAATGCCTGATAATAAAATTTTTAAAAACATCCAGCGTTACCAATTTGCTTTTCTCGCACTAGATTAAGCTAATTTTAACAAACAAAAAATGGCACTTTTGTTGGTCAGCGGTTCTTTTTTAAAATGCGATAGATTAGCGTGATTTCATTTAAAAGTAAAATTATCGAAATAATGTATTATTTTTCCCAAGATTTTATAATTAAAAAATACCTAGCCTGTGCTCGTGACTTCGTCTGTGTAGTTATCGGCGCGAAAGGTAGCCTCTTTATGTAATAACTAGCATTTAACCCGCTACTTCGTTAGCGCAGTTCTTACTATTTATTGAATGCTCAAGTTCTATTTATAATTATTAAATATTTTTGGTTCAATTTATGTAAATTTGTATCTCTGATTCAATTTACTTAGAAATATAAAAAGTAGAGTAAGGATATATCGGGCATATATTTCCTAACTAAAAGCAAGATCAATGCTACTGAGTTTCAAAAATTAAGATTCATATTTTGCAAAATTTACCCTTAAATAATAAAAGAAACATTTTTTCCTTCAATAAAACTTCCACTTGGTTTATTATTACCTTTATTTAGAATTCTATGTATACAAAATATATAAAAAGAGAAAAAGTAATTTTGGTCGTCCATAATATTAGGACTTAGACCTCGCATCAAAAAACACTAATTTTAAGAATCTATGTTTACAAACGTAAAAATACAAAGAGTACAATAAAAATGCGAAAAGGCTTTTTTTGTGTCTTAATATCATTTTAATTCTAAACTTAAATAAATAATCCTTTATTTCACAATTTTAACTTTTTAAACGTAGGAAATTCAAAAAGTCCCATTATAATGCAGAAAACTACCCTTTTGATCGCCCATAACATATTTAGCCTTACCTTGTATCAATAGTCACTAATTTCGAAATTCTTGCTTCGCAAACGTTAAAAATACAATAAGTACCATAAAAATTCAAAAAAGTACCTTTTTGGTCGCCCATAACATTTTTTGTCTCACCTAGAATCAATAGTCCTTGATTGTATAATCCTTTGTGGTCGCCCATAACATTTTCAGTTTCACCTGGAATCAATAGCCACTTATTTTAAAATTCTAGCTTCCATAAAAATTCAAAAAAGTACCTCTTTGGTCACCCATAACATTTTTAGCCTCACCTTGTATCAATTGTCACTAATTTCAAAATTCTACCTTCGCAAACGTTGAAAATACAAAAAGTACCACACAAATTCAAAAAAGTACCTTTTTGGTCGCCCATAACATTTTTTGTCTCACCTAGAATCAATAGTCCTTGATTGTATAATCCTATCTTTATAAACGTAGAAAATGCAAAAAGTACCATAAAAATCAAAAAAGTACCTTTTTGGTCGACCATAATATTTTCGGTCTCACCTTGTATCAATAGCCACTAATTTTAAAATTCTAGCTTCGCAAACGTTGAAAATAGAAAAAGTACCGTAAAAATTCAAAAAAGTACTTTTTTGGTCGCCCATAACATTTTTAGTCTTACCTTGTATCAATAGTCCTTTATTTTACAATTCTACCTCTATAAACGTAGAAAATACAAAAAGTACCATTCAAATTAAAAAAAGTACCTTTTTGGTCGACCATAAGATTTTCGGTCTCACCTTTTATCAATAGCCACTAATTTTAAAATTCGCAAACGTAGAATATATAAAAAGTACCATAAAAATTCAAAAAAGTAGTAACAAAATATTTTAATAGACATGATTAAAACTCAGTAAATCTACTCTTCTTTGCATAAAAGTAATTATGTTCTAAAAAGTACCAAACTCTTCCCGATTTTTCCCTTTTCTACCCTGTTATGAATGTGTTTAAATTTTTACTAAATTACATAATTTTTTATGTCTAGTGAAATCCCAATTAAAAATTTTGTGAAAATTGGCCGTCTAGTTAGGAATTACATACATTTTCCGGAACTTTCCCCTTTTTGGTACCTTTTTTGTCCCCAAAAAAGTTTCCAAAAATTTCACCTAAATAGTTGTCCATATTCTATTAGGAAATAATAATTGTCAAATTTTGTCCCATTTAATAATATAAGAAAAGTTTATTTTAAAAAAAGTACCAAAAAAAGGGTCAATTTTTACCCCTTATACATATGAATTTGAAAAAAGTGCCAAATTCCTATTAATATTTTTTTGCGGACTACTTAATACAGTTAAAATTTTTTTCCTAGCTTTATGCGTTTGGTAGTTACATAGGGTACCAAAAAAGTACCAAATTATAGTTTTTACCCGTTTTTTCCCCTTAGGGGTTGAAAATTCTAAAAAAGGCCAGACACCTGTCAGCTTATTTTTTGTGCAAATTACAATACTTTTTCAATTTAATTTGTATCATTTTTAGTTTAGCAGATATAAGATTACCGATTTTACCCTTTTTTACCCCCTTAAAGTACGAATTTCCAAAAATCCCTTCTTAGTGGAGCTATACATTGAAAGAGGAAACGATTGTCCAAATTTCATGTCTCTAGCTCTTTGCGTTTGGGCTGTGCGATGATGAATCAGTCAGTCAGTCAGTCATTCAGTCAGTCAGTCAGTCACGTTACTCTTTTATATATATAGATTTAGGTTGTTATCTACATATATATGTGCGGCAAATTTCTTTTAAATTTGTTTAGTAATTTTTTGCGTAATTAGGTAAAACAAGTAACAGTGCTATATTCGGCCGTGCCGAATCTTATATACCCTTCACAACGTGTAGTCATGCTATAACAATTGTTTGTATCACCATTCATCCCATATAAAATACGTGCATATATATATACTGGTTAGAATATATGTGGCATCGAATCCCAGCTGAGCCAAAAAAAAAATTATTTTATTTTATTTAATATATTATTTATATTTTATTATTTTTTTTATATTTTTTTTAAATTTTTTTAAAAAATTTTTAAAGAATTTTTTTTAATTTTTTTTTTTTGTAGTTTTTTTTATTATTTTTTTCTTATTTTTAATATTTTTTTTTTGTAATTTTTTTTGTTTGGTATGTTTTTTACATGTATGTATGTATGTATGTTGTTGTTGTAATTGTGAAAAAGAACGAAGTGGTCGTGGTTTTTTGCTCATATCTCAGAAAGTTATGGGGCGATTGTGCTGAATTTCAATAGCGATTCATTCCTGGATATTTCCAAGAGATTGATACCATGTACGGATCTGAGGAATATATAGTTGCTTCTAAAAGTTGATTTCAACCAACACACGGGCAGACGGACAGCCGGATAGACGGACAGACGGTCAGGGCTTAATCGACTCCTCTATTCATAAGCTTTCAGAAAATATATACTTTATGGGGTCGGAAATGAAAATTGTAGAAATTACAAACGGAATGACAAAGCTATATATACCCTTGTGCACCACAGGTGAAGGGTATAAATATCAAAACATTTAAACATACAGGTACAAGTACATTCATATTTATGTTGGCGGGATAGAATCTAATACAAATATTTAAAACAAAATACTTCTATAGACGACGTTGGATGACTTATTTTTTTTTTGCAACTGACCAAAAATGTTGGGCACTCGAAATCCTTTAACAACCGACTAACTAAATACAAAAAATATATTTATTCCATATTTCCGCGAATTTGTTTGATAATTTGAATTTTGATATGTTTTATAAACTTTTTTTTAATATTTTGATTATAAGATTACGTCTTATAACTTGAAATCTGAAGCGTGTTTAAAAATAATTTAGGAGTTTAAAAAATTTTGATATACATACATACATATGTATATAGAAAAAAATATATTTTTTACAAATAATTTTTACCCATAACTTTGTGCCAATTAGTGACCAATTTGTCCAAAAATTTTTTATGAATATCTACAGAGGCATACCAAATCTATAAATAGGAACAACCATGTCTATAAATTTTAATTTTTGTAGTAAAAATAAGTGAAAAAAACAGAGATAGTCGTGTTTATTTGCTCATATCTCAGAAAGTTATGAGTCTATTCTGCTGATCTACAATGTCAATTTGCTCCCAAATATTTCTGATGTTTTGATACCTTAAACGGGTTTTGACGATATCGGGGGTCTTCAAAGAGTTGGTTTCAACAAACACACGGACAGATGGACATACGAATAATCGGATCTCGAATATAACACAACAACAGATTTTATAATATTTGTCTGTCTGTCTTCTTGAACTCCATTGGCCCGAAAACTACTCAATTAGTTTTTACAAGACATATTCATACAGGTGATTTCGTTGAAACAGCTTATTAAGAAGCATAATTAAAAAATTCGTTTAATTGATCTTAATTCAATTTATTTATGCAGGGATGGAAAACGATATTTTCGATTTAGTATTGAACAATTAACTTAAGTGTACCTTTTTGAAAGCAAATGTACTAAATTTTGTTATATTTATTGTTTTTATACCCTGGGCCAATTCAAAGGGGTTGCATATCAGTCATATTTGTACTATTTTATATTATTTTATGCATGCATAAAATTTTTGTTAGTAATTTCCATACAAAAAAACTAATATGACTTTACACATTTGTTTCCTATGTATAAGAAATTGTTTATGTTATACTTTTAACCATACTGTCTCTCAGAGAGAATTTCTTCGCTTCTCACCTCTCAAAGAGAATATTTTCTATGTTCTTCTTTCCTGTATACATACAATTTTTAACAGCGTCATCTCTTTGTCTTCTTTCTTGTATTAAATACATAATTTGTTAACAAAAGGTGTTCAAAGTCACTAGTCATATTAATATGAATTATATGACATAGTACAATATGAGAGTCTACTTTGAATTGGCTCCCTTTATCATGGCTTTTACAATTTATATATCCTTTTTTTTTATAACAAATTTTATTAAATTATTAGTTGTTATTAAAACAACTTTTCCGTTTATAGTGCCTACCAGACAAACGTTTTGGGAAATTTTTTTTTTTTTTTTGTAAGTTGTTGTTCTTGAACATTATTTTTATTTTATTTTTTTTAAATTTTATCTTAAAACTTTCGTTGGATCTATTGTTTCTAAATTCTTTACCACGACTACGACTTCAACCCATCATCAGCTTTAGCTATGTGATATGATCAAGTGTAAATTGCAAATGAAAACGAAAATAATTTTCTATTTTTCATTTCACATCACAGATTAAGAATTCTGCTCCAGAATACAAGCCGTAGTCACTAAAATTATTGCCGAGAAAAAACTGACAAATCAGTTTCAAACAAACATGTAAGCACAAAAATACTGTAAAAATGCTTCAGTGTTTTTTCTAAAATTTAAAAACGAAAATCAAAAAAAAGGGGTTGACTAGTAGAATAATATGAAAAAGTTAAAATCCAACAAAAGGGATAATTTTTATACCCTTTACACAAAAGTGAAAAGAGGTATATAAAAATTTGTCATACCGTGTGAAATTTCTAAAATTTTAATTTCCGATCCCATGAATAGTGGAGTTGATTGAGCCCAATTCGTCTGCCCGTGTGTGTGTTGAAATCAACTTTTAGAAGCTCCCTAACATCGCCTGGACACGCGTTATGTATTTAAATATCAGAAATATTCGGGAGCAGATCGGTATTGAAAATCAAAAAAGTCGATACATAAACAACTGAGATATGAGGAAAAAACCACGACCACATAGTTTTTTTCGCAACAACAATATACAACTCATACATACAAACATGGAATACTGGTCAGAGGGAACGTGGGTGGCATCGAATCCCAACATTATTACATGACTACACGTTGTGAAGGATATATAAGATTCGTGACGACCGAATATAGCACTTTTACTTGTTTTTTTTTTATCCCATCAATATGGGTATCAAATAAAAGGGCTTGACTACTAGAATAAAGCTAACTATGTAAAAATTCAAGATGGCGTCGGATATAACAAAGAAAAATGCCGTATGACATTAATCTTAATTAAGCTGCAATGTGGTGGCATTACCTACATGATGGTGAAGGGCATTATCAGATTCGATACGGCCCAATACAGTGTTCTTACTTGTTATTTTTTAAAATTGCAATATTTCTGATTAAATTTTTAAATATTTATGCTTGTATGTCATAATTTAAAAAGAAACATTTCGAATAGCAACAGAAAAAACACCTGAATAAAAAATTACAACAAACAAATAACGCTTATCAATAAATAAATAAACAAACAAATAGATAATTACTGATTTTTTAATGGTATACTTTTTGTTTCTCTTTATTTCTGTTACTTCTATGCTATATAAATCTGATAAAAAGAAGAAAAGCAAAAAAAAAATAAAATTATTTATGTTTATGTAACGAGTCTTTCATTATGCGCTTGCTATCTTTAAAAATTTTAACTAAAACAAAGCGTGTGTTAGGGAGCATCAACAATTTGTATTCGTTTGTGAAGTCCCATTGATGCCTTTATCTATAGAATACAAAATGAAAGAAAATGATTTCGCTGGGTGCAGCAATAAAAGTTGCACCACAGATTGCAATTCTTCCTACATTAATTTATATCAAACTCGAATCCAGACAGAGGAAAAAAGTATATTTAAACCTCCACCCCTTAAGCATGGGACGCTCTTTGATTTTACGTGAATTGGTTTCTTCCCTAATCCGACAATTTTGTTTGTTGTCATACCCATTTACGCATAAATGGGTGTAATCGCTAAAGGTACTTTTTTACGTAACCAACAGTTTTATCATTTACAAGTGTTATTGAACGCTTTATTCGTTCATGATGATTGAATAAATGAAGTCAATGTTGGAAGACCCGTTAATTTTCCAGTTAAATCACTTAAAAAACTATGGTATTTTGATTTTATTTAGTTTTGTTTTCTCTTATTTTCTTTTGCGTGTCTTCATTTTCAATATTTAACGCATAATACAATTTTTATATTTATTTCTAAGCGTGCGTTAATTTTATTTTTTAAGATTTGTGTTTTTGGTAAAAAAAAACTTTTTAATTTGTTAAATTATTATTTTTTCACTTTGCCAACAAATTAATAACAATAGTTTGTTTATGAACCCAAAACGAACAAGAAGAAAAAAATCTGATCACAAGCGGAAATTGAATAAAATTTCCGCTGAGTTGGTTTTCAGTTTAATCCATTTAACGTTTAACACGGTAACTCATTCATGCTGTTGTTAAAAAAAAAAAAAAAAAACTTTTTTTGGTTGCATTTTTATTTTAGTTTTGTTGTTTTAGACTTTTGTTGGGCTCACATAAAACCAACTTTGTTTTTCCCTAAACACTGTCGCTGATTTGATACAGTTGATGTACCCTGAGCGCTAAAAGTAAGTCAAATCGAAAATAATTTTCATAACTCATTAGACTTTTTTTTTCTTAATTGTAAACAAATACATACATACATACATACATACATACGAACGTGTATACTGGTTTGAGAAAACGTGGCATCGAGCCAAAAAAAAAATTTTTTTAATTTTTTTAAATTTTTTTTTTATTTTTTATTTAACATATTATTTATATTTTTATTATTTTTTTTTTGTTTTATTTATATTATATATATAATAATTTTTTTTTTTAATTTTTTTTTATTTTTTTTTTTAAATTTTTTGTTTTTTGATCATACATACATGAATTTATAATTTTACAATGGGATGTTTTTATATGTATGTACGTATTTCATATGGGATGAATGGTGACACAAACTACTGTTATTGCATGACTACACGTTGTGAAGGGTATATAAGATTCGGCACGGCCGAATATAGCGCTCTTACTTGTTATTTTTATTAAATCTTTTAATTTTATAAAAATTTGAACTTCTTTTAACTTTTATTTTTTTAAGATTTTTTGCTTTCTATTACGTTAAGAAAACAGTTGACATTGACACTTCAAAAAAAGTAAAATAATAAATCATAATACGAATTACACAAATAAGTGTAAAGAGGAATATAGGCGTACGTACTTTTTTGTTTGTCCCTCTTTCCTCTCTACATATTTTGCTATCAGTTTGATACGTAAGCAAAGTGCCATGACATAATTGCATGCAATAACGCCATCGTGGCCGCAAAAACAAGTACCAGTACCTAACGGTGCATATTACATTTACCTGGATTAAACAATTAAGAAGAAAATAATTCGAAAGTACAGTCAAATTTCAATTTATTTATTAATAATAATATTGACTTTAACATCTAAAACTAAGACTCCTCTAATTACATCGTACCCCTTTTTTCTTTATTATTTTGGTCGCCATTTTTTATTTTAAAATTAACTCTCTTCTAGTAGTCAAAACCTTTCATTTTATACCCTTGTTGTTAGTGTTAAGAAATAATATGCGATTTTCTTTGAGACGCTTTCTTGAATTTTAGGCTATTTCATAGTTTACTGGTCAAGCCCTTTCATTTGATACCATTATTGTGAGAGTTGCACGGGAAAAATCTGTAATTACTGTATCTGTCCCATATATTAAAATTTATTTATTTTTTGTTTTTTTTTTTGGGGAGGCCATCATGGTTTTAAACTATTTTATTGATTTCTTTGACCTACTGGTCAACCTCTTTCATTTAATATCATAAATCAAACATGTTCCGATATTTCTGCTTTTCAATACCGATTTGCTTCCGAATATTTCTGTTATTTGAATGCCTAACGCGGGTCCAGGCGTTGTCCAGGGGCTTCTAAAATTTGATTTCAACACACACACGGACAGACGGATAGGTCTCAATCAGCTCCTCTATACATAAGCTTTTAGAAAATATATTCTTTATGGGATCGGAAATGAAAACATTTCACACGGAATGACAAACCTATATATAACCTTTTTCACTTTTGTGTGAAGGATATAAAAAAGAATCTATCTCGCGATTTAATTTTGCGTATTTTATATGCAAATCTGAATTTTGTTTGTTGAATTTTGCAATGTATTTAAGATGGCAATATGTATAGAAAATAACGTTACGTTGGAGCTCTGTCTGATAACTAAAGCATAAAAAAGTGTTAATTCTCTGTATTCATTTTCATATATAAATTTTTAATTGTTTTTCAATATAAGAAAAACCAAACACTTTAATAGTGTTTACAATTTTTTGATCCCCATCTTAAATTCATACGAGGGTAACACGATTTTTTAAGAATTTTATATTTTTTTACATACATTTATTGATTAAGTATATGTACATATATATAAAAATGGCTTCCTGAAATAGAGCCAACATTTTTTTATTGAAGGCAACAGCACACAATTTTTTGAGCCTGATTTAAAAAATTTAAAGAATCACCTCAAATTTTAAAATATTTTGGAACCTTTTTTTATTAATGATTCTTTTATTTTGATTCTTTTGAAAATATACTAATGAAAAATTTTGGGGCGATTTTAGAAATGAAAAATGTCCCCCCAAAAACAAGAAAAATTAAAAGTTTTCATGTTTTTGCCTTTAATGTAAATTTTTTTTCTTTTAGCCAATACTTAAAGATAATTTTGAGACAATTTTTCATAAAATTTCCATCAATAATTTACAAAAGTTTTTAATTAATCTGTGACGTAATTATCGTAGAGACCCTCGTACATATAGTACATACATATATTTTTGTGAAGTTTTTAGTTTTGAGACATTAACATAAAAGAAAATGCAACTATTTAAAGGTACTGTTTTATTTTTAAATTGTTTTTATTGTTATCAATTCGCTTATTTAAACTTTAATAAAAATCTCACTTATTTAACATAAGCAAAATATTTGTCGTTGAGTGATTGAGATAAATTAGTTTCAAATCAACTTTAAAGATGTTTTAGTTACACGACGTTCAGTGGTTTTCCATTTTAAGATCTTCTCCGTTTGTTTTCTTTTTATATACGGGAAAAAAAATTAGAATTTAATTAAATGTTGTTAATTTATTCGGTTTGTATAATACATACTTATTCAAATATTCTTGAGTCTTTCTTATCCTTTTGTTTATCCTGTAAATATATTTTTTCCCATTAATTTTATATTCTTAATTTGCACACACACACATTTGCATTTATTTAACCTAATTTTTTTCGCAGTTGTAATATCGCTTACAAAAACTCAGAAGACTCATATTTTCTGTTATTCAGTTTAAAGCATAAACTTAATATTCTAAAGAGTTTTATTTTGTTTGCAGTTTATATGCCATCATGGCATACAAATAAATTGTAGAGGAAAAGCATAACATTTTACAAAACGGTTATACATATATCTACAAAAAGACATTATAAAAAGAAGGGGTAAACTGCAAACGCACGTGTTGTTACAATAATCGTCCTACTTACAGTTTTACAAACAGAACAAACACAAGTTTCTTTACAGACATACATACACATACATATACATATGCACATACACGAAAGAGGAATAAGTTAATATGAATAGAGAATAAAATAGAAAATCGAGGTAACTAAGAACTTCCTGTTAAATTGCGGAGCAGCACATAGCTAACTAAGCGAGTAGCCAGCCACAGCTACAATTAACCATCCGGACTGCAATCCAATCCGAACTAAAGTCTTTGGCACTGTTCGCATTTTGTAACACTGCTATACTGGGCCAATTTGTTGAGTAGAGTAAATTGTTTTTCACTTAAAATTGCCCTACAGCATATTCTAGTTTTGTTACTGGATTTTCTTTTTATTATTTGTTAATTCTTACATGCAGTGGTACCCAATATGTTTAAGGGATAAGCTATAATTTACCCAAAAATGGCTATGTATAAACAAGGAACAGCAAATGTTTTCCATTACAAAGTGTACAACAAAATACTGTACTTATATTTAAAAATTGTCAATTAATCAAAATGTAACCGGCATTTTTTAAATAAAAAATTTTTATAAACCTAGTTTTGTATTTCATTTTAAAGAAAAGTAATGAATAATTTTCTTTTAGAAACAAAATATTTGATCTTTGGATGTTTTTTTTAATTATAAAGATCGCGTAGTTTACGATCAATTTTAAGCAGTGTTGCCAACAAAAAATTGTCAAAATCAAATTTTAAACAATTTTATTTAAGAACCTCGATGAAAATACTTCGTAACAGATTAGAAATAAACTAAAAATAGAGAAATTTATTAAAAAAAAATTTTTCAAATATGTAAAATTTACATTATAATTATACCCTTCACCTGTGGTGCAGAAGGGTATATATAGCTTTGTCATTCCGTTTGTAATTTCTACAATTTTCATTTCCGACCCCATAAAGTATATATTTTCTTAAAGCTTATGAATAGACGAGTCGAGTAAGAAAGCCCTGGCCGTCTGTCAATCTGTCCGTGTGTTGGTTGAAATCCACTTTTAGAAGCAACCAATCAATCAATCTTTTGAAAATATCTGGGAATTAATCGCTATTGAAATTCAGCATATAACTCTAATCGGAAAAGTTATAGACAAAAGTTTTTTTGAATATATATTCCAAAAATTTACATACGAAAATCTATTTTTTTCAGCTTCTAGACAACCGAAAGATAATATTGGTATCATCTGAAAGGACTTGACTAGCGCAATATAAGCGCTATAAAAAAAATAAAATTCATGATGGCCGCCCCTACAAAATGGCGTACAATTAATTTATATATAAGCCAAATCTGGTATATTAAAATGTGACTCATTCAACCCCAACAATATTGGTATCAAATGAAAGGGCTTGACCAGTAGAATACAGTAAAATCTAAAATGGCGTCTAAAACAAAAAGGCGAATAAAATTTTTTTAACTCCATTAATGTGCGTATGACTAGTAGAATACAGATAACTACGTAAAAATTCAAAATCTAGGATGGCGTCGGAAATAATAATGAAAAATGGCGTATAACATGAAATATAGGTTAAGCTTCGATGTGGGATTATACTTATGTACATGATGGTGAAGGGTATTATCAGATTCGGCACGGCCGAATATGACACTCTTACTTGTTTATTTTTAAATTTGTTAAAATTAAGGTAAAATTGCCGCTATTAATCGCTTCTTCGGATTAAGAAATTTGGTTTGAGAAATTGATATAAGTAGCATATCGAATATCAAACAGACCATTATCATTTGGGGTCCCTTTACGATCCACTTCGATCCCCAGTGATTTCAAGGATACCAATCGATATTCCTTTCCTTAATGAATCACGCACCACCACGCTGTTACTCTTGACAATATTTACACTGCCGTTATTGTAGACAATTCTTATCGCATAGGATCTCATTCAGACTGACTTCCACTATAAAGTGTGTTAGCCTGTGATTCTCAATCTTTCGCAAGCTGATGCTGGACACTCGCACACTACACGCGCTGCTTTCGCAGCATCTTTCAGGAACATTCTTCGAACATCATCATTCTTGATTGAAATCTTTTTTAGATGATTTTTTAAGTTTCCGAGTCACATAACCAACGCAGTTAACCATTTCAAAGTACTTTGATTATATCCGAGCACCTTCTCTACACTTCTGCAATGAGGCTTCTAAAAGACTACGAACCTGTCTGCAGGTTACTGGTTTTTAACCCGTTGGTTATCAAATGCAATGAGAATTTTTTTAAATGAAGTTTCAGATTTTTCTGCACATATTATTAAAGATTTTTTTTTATAGATTTTGGGGAATTTTTTATAAATAATCTATAGATAAATATTTTATTAGATTTTTTTCTAATTGGGACTCACTGCTTTGATTTGTCATTTATTTTGTTTCCATGTGCATTTATTTGTAAATTTTTGTTTGGTTTTGTTTTCATATATTTCAAAATTTTTTTTGCTTCGGGTTTTTTACATATTTTTTTACGTCGTGTGCCATTTTTCATATTGTTAGTTAATTAACATGCAACTCACATTATTGGGAGAATTTAATAATTGTTAGTTGAGAAATTTTGAAGTCAAAGAAAAACGAATCCTTTATTATGCTTTTATATTTTATAAGAATTATAATAGAAATTTTATTCTATTAACAAAAAAAAAATATCAAAATAAAGGTAATACGAGTATGTATTCTTATTTCGCTAAATATTTTATTATTTACATCTGACATTTTATGCTCCACTTCTACTCATTTTTACTCATGCTTTTAACTCGGGGATGCCACACTTTGTGCATTGCTAGCTTGGTTGCTTTGTTTGAACTTTTTTAAGGTTTTAATAAAAAGGAGTTACTTTTAGTTGTAAAATGCAAAATTGAGATAATTTTTAAATAAAAATAATTAATTAAAATTATATTTTTTTTATATAAATATTATTTAAAATCAAATGTGCAAGAGCTCTGTATTTAAACTTGAATCATTAAAATGTGTAAGATATAATTAATCAGTAGCAATCAATTGATATATTAATAAAACAAACGCTGTAAAGAAGGATTTAAATTTGGTGACATCTGAAATTAAGGGACAATATCATTTTATAAATATATATGAAGATTACTTTAGATGTCAGAATCTAAGAGATTTGTTTATTTTTCTTTAAATATTAATACAAACAAATATAATTTTTAAACATTCAAACACTTTGAGGTATAATTTTATTAAGATATATGTATATTTTCAACACTATTTTAAAATTCCTTGGATTTATTTTGCTACTTCAGTAATTGAATTTATACTAAGAAACGTAATTTGAGAAAGTGGTCCGTCTCTACAAATAGGGACTTAAATAAGTACTTACCACCCTCGCTTACGAATATGGACTCGTATAAGTACTTATTACGGTTGCTTATAAATAGGTACTTAAATAAGTACTTACTTTTGTAGCAATATATAAGTACTTGATTTTAATAACCTAAATAAACAATTACTATTATGGACGTACAGAAGTCGTTCGGTTCTTCAAAGGACGAAAATTCGGTTAGATTATTCTGCGATACGTAAATTTCAAATTTAAAAATCAGTGAAAATCTGTAAGTCGCCACTTTTTAATGAAATGCTTTAGCGCTGTTGTGCAAATAATTATTACTTATACCTTATACCTGTTAAACTAAATGAGAATTATAACAAGTTATGTATTTAAATGGCTTCTAGCAAATTTCGCAATAAGAAATTGTATTGTGTGTGTATCTAAGCAAATGTCTGAAAATAAGTACTTTCGTATCACATTATAAATCAAGTCATTACTAAAATACTTCTTAGTAAGACAGACGATATGTAATATACATTGAAAAGTATGTTGTTTAGTAGGAGCAAGAACTAGTTTTTGCTGGGATTGTTCAAGTAAGAAAAAATTCTTGTTATTTAAATCCTCACACAACCGTGATTTTTTTCAAACAATGAATTGGTTTAAAATTTAAACTTTAAATCAAGGCAAATTTATTCATCAGGTATTCTTGATTCGTCAGCTGATTATTAACTTATTTTAAACTTCAGCTGTCAAAGTCGATGAATAAAAATAATATTCCCTCTTCTCTCATTTCAAATGTCAAACTTCATATATAAAATACATAAACAAAAAAAAAATTTTTTTCCGAACTGCGATTACCTGATAATAAATATGCCTTGCTTTAAATATGCACGTTTTGACCGTTTCATTTAATTTAGAAAAATATTTTTTTTTATTTGTTTCTTTACTCATCGTAGTTAATTCTTATGCTCATGCTCTGTTAAAAAAAAATTCAACGAAATTAAGAATAACTACTAAAGCTTTTATTTTATATTTTTTTACTGAGCAAATTTAAAAAAAATGTACCAATTTGGTAAAATCCGACTAAATTGGCATCCCTGGTTCCTTTATTCTCATCAGTGTTTCTTTGAGTGTATTGCAATGCCATGGAGTTTTGGGGCACTGAACTTTAATGTATTTTTGAGATTTTTGTTATTGTTACTGCCTTTTTATTTTTTGTTGTATTTCGTTTAACTACATACTCTTCTCTATTTTTATACCCTTCACACAGTGAAAAAGGGTATATATAGGTTTGTCATTCCGTGTGAAATTTCTACAATTTTCATTTCCGACCCCATAAAGTATATATTTTCTGAAAGCTTATGAATAGGGGAGTCGATTAAGCCCTGTCAGTCTGTCCGTCTGACCGTCTGTCCGTGTGTATGTTGAAATCAACTTTTTGAAGCCCCCCGACATAGGTTGGACCCGGGTAAAGTATTAAAATATCAGAAATATTCGGGAGTAGATCGGTATTGAAAATCAGAAATATCGGTGCATAAACAACTGAGATATGAGCAAAAACCCACGACCACCTCGATTTTTTTTCACAAAAACAACATTACAACAACAACATACATACATACAAACGTGTATACTGGTTAGAGAAAACGTGGCATCGAATCCCAACTGAGCCAAAAAAAAATTTTTTTTAATTTTTTTAAAATTTTTTTATACCCTTCACACAGTGAAAAAGGGTATATATAGGTTTGTCATTCCGTGTGAAATTTCTACAATTTTCATTTCCGACCCCATAAAGTATATATTTTCTGAAAGCTTATGAATAGAGGAGTCGATTAAGCCCTGACCGTCTGTCCGTCTGTCCGTCTGACCGTCTGTCCGTGTGTATGTTGAAATCAACTTTTTGAAGCCCCCCGACATAGGTTGGACCCGGGTAAGGTATTAAAATATCAGAAATATTCGGGAGTAGATATGAGCAAAAACCCACGACCACCTCGATTTTCTTTTCATAAAAACAACATTACAACAACAACATACATACATACAAACGTGTATACTGGTTAGAGAAAACGTGGCATCGAATCCCAGCTGAGGCAAAAAAATTTTTTTTTAAATTTTTTAAAAATTTTTTTTTTTAATTTTTTTTTTATTTTTTTTTATTTTTTATTTAATATATTATATATATTTTTATTATTTTTTTTTTTTTTTTTTTTTTTAATTTTTTTTTTATTTTTTTTTTGTTTTATATATATTATATATGTATATAATAATTTTTTTTTTTTTAATTTTTTTTTAAAATTTTTTTTTTTAAATTTTTTTTTTTAAATTTTTTTTTTATTTTTTATTTTTTTTTTTGTTTTTTTTAACATACATACGTGAATTTACTGTTATTGCATGACTACACGTTGTGAAGGGTATATAAGATTCGGCACGGCCGAATATAGCGCTTTTACTTGTTTTAAATTTTTTTTTTATTTTTTATTTAATATATTATTTATATTTTTATTATTATTTTTTTTTTTAATTTTTTTTTTATTTTTTTTTTTATTTTCTTTTTTGTTTTATATATGTATATTATATATATAATAATTTTTTTTTTAATTTTTTTTTAAATTTTTTTTTAAAATTTTTTTTTTTTAATTTTTTTTTTAATTTTTTTTTTTAATTTTTTTTTTTCGTTTTTTTAACATACATACGTGTACGTATTTCATATGGGATGAATGGTGATACAAGCAACTGTTATTGCATGACTACACGTTGTGAAGGGTATATAAGATTCGGCATGGCCGAATATAGCACTCTTACTTGTTTTCGTATTCTATTGAAATTCTTGTTTTTGAAAATAATTGTAAATAATTTAATTTTTATTTTTCTAATGCAGCAATAATAATTTGTAAAGGTGTTTTTAATGTATGTTCTGTTATTTATTGTTTTTTTTTCTTTTTTTAATGTTAAGGTTAGTTTCTTAATTTTAATTTAAGCCTTTGATTTGAAAGGATTTGCTTATCTGGGGGATATAAAAAAATTCGTTGAGAGAAATCTTGATATCAACATGTATATGTACAGTGCCGGTCAAAATAATACCTACAGTTATAATGATATAATTAATAATATAATTACTAATTAAAATTAAAGACGAACCTTTGTTAGTAAATGTCAAAAACCATAACATATTTTCTATTCTCATAGCGTTGTTAGTTTTTGTAAAATTTCATAATTTTGTGCGGTTAATGAAATAGCACTAGTTAACTAATCTTTAATGTATTCATTTAAATTAAAACAGACAAAAATAAGAACATAAGGCTCATATTAGATGTTTAATTTATAATTGTTAGTTTCTTGACCTTTTTTTAATAATATGTAATAATTTTGTTAAAGCTTTAGGTCTTTTAATTTGATTTTAATTTTTTAATCAAACTATAAATTAAAAAAAACAAACATCAAGACACTAAACTAACAAAAAGATAAATAGATAATAAATACTCGTATTCTGATGCTGCTACCCAAAGTGGTAGCGAAATATCGATAAAATAATCTATATATATACTCCAAAACCGTAAAGCCGATCGGACTCAAATTTTGGCAAGTTGTTGTACACATTCCAGGGAGTGTTTGTAAGTGGTGAAAAGTGGGCGGGGTTATGCCCATAAAAATAAGTTATAATTTTTAGCTACTTGCTCTGGACCAAATTTTCTTAAACTTTGCACACATTTTGAGCTGTCATGACTATACAATTTCGTGATTAGAAAAGAGGGCAGTGCCACGCCCATAAAAAATTTATAATTTTAAGCTTCTTGCTCTTGATAGTCAATCAAAATTCAGAATGAATTTTTATTCATTAAGAGGTGTAACAACGCGTATCGTATAGGGGAATTTGTCACGTTTAAGGCTCTTTTCTTTGTCATAACTCGAGAACCACTAGTCCGAATAAGCTGAAACAAATTTAAAAAAATTAAGAATTACAATTCCTTTAATCTGTTCATACAACGTTTCGCTACATAAGCAACCGTTCCGCAGTTATAAATAAATGTATGAAGAAAAAAAATATTTTTTGCCCAAAAAATTTAAATTACTTGTTGTAGACTGCAATAAAGCAATCTCGATGCTTGCAGTCCACGACAAGTGCAACTACTTTTTTTAAGGTATGTGACCAAACACTTGTCTTTCGCAAAGGCATATGTAATTTAAAAAATGAACTAACGTTCTATAGATCATCTTATTTAATCCGAAGACAACCGATTAACGAATTCAAGCTGCAGCTTATAGCAAAAAGTATGAAAAATATTTGTTGTAGCATAATGGTATTGTGCTGTTTTTCATATCAAGTAGTAGGTCCAATATATTATATTAAAACAACTATGGTTTCAACCAAAAAAAATCTCGAAGGGGTTATATTTCCAATAATTGCCAATAATGTGAATCTTTCAATAAGAGAATTACTCCAATCACATCAGCGAAGTGGCAAACTAATGGTTCATTGAAAACTTATGGTGTTTTCTTTTTTCACGTAAATGTTGCATTAATTCTACCGTATTCCTTTTTTTTTTTTTTTTTTAAATGTTCATTATTATCAATGGGTGACAAGTTCTTTTGTTGAAATGCTGCCATAAAAACCATAAAAATAAAATAAAATGTTACATGACGTACCCTAAATTAATTCAAAGGGTTAGAATACTACCCTATCGGTCAAGTGCAAGAAGTTAAAAATGATAACGTTTTTTTTTTTTATAGGCGTAACCCTGCCCACTTTTTACCACCCATAAACACTCCCTAGAATGTGTACAACAGCTTGCTAAAGTTTGAGTCCGATCGGCTTTATGGTTTCGGAGTCTATAGCTAACACACAGACACACAGCTTTTAACTTTAATATATACCTATATAGATATAGATTTTTTAAACAGAAAATGCTCGACTAAATTTAACTTTTTCGATAAATTTTCCTTTTATAGAGTTTATGCTAAAAGTTCTCTTAATAATACATTTTATACTCTTTAAAAAAATGTTAAGAAAAATTCGCTTACATTTTTTGTTTTTTGAAAAAACAATTTTGTTTTTTAATGTTCTTCATTTATTTAAATTTTCTGGATAATTTATAGATTTTACCATTTTTAAGCAGAAATTTCAGCACACGTTTGAATACGTGAAGGAAAACTGTTTAAAAAGTATTTGAAATTTGTCATGGCTATTTTAACACATGCTGGGCTATTATAAAATTTTCGTAAACCATTAATTATGTCCTTCTTAGTTGCGGTAAAAGAAGTCAACAATTTGTCCATTTGTGTTTTAAGTTTTTTAGCACATTTGGATGAGGGCTCAGTTTTAGCATCCCTACCTTCGTCATAACCACCATTTTCGCAGATATAATCATTGATATCAATAACTTTTGTTGTTATTGTCATAAGTCCCTTTGTATCAGCAAGTTCTGTTGCTAGGTTTGTGACAGCTTCATTTCCGCAGCTACTCCTTATTTTGTAGGTGAATTCATCGGCAGCATCGTCCAAATTAAGAACAGATTCGAATAAGCAATTTACTCCTTGCAAATTCTTAACGCTTTTAGCGACATTGCTACTAAAATCGTTAATAGGTGTTCCCTCTACGACCAACCGCCCAGTTAGGGTAATGCATAAAAGAATAAATGCAATTTGGTTAGACATTTTAGTTTTCTTTAAGTATGTGAATTGAAACACTTTTGAACTACTAATTTATCAACCGTTATTTTCATCTTTATATAGAGAAAATTTCTATTTGCATTATTTAAAAACTTTGCACAAGTTTATTTGTATTCCAATTGATTATTATTGTTAAATATAATTTTGTTTATTTCTTGTTGTTACTAACAAATATTAAGTTCAAAGAAATCTAATTAAATTTTATATAAAATTTAGGTAAACAATTTAAACAATTTCTTTTGTGAAGTACTTGTACTTGTGTTTATTAAAAATAAATGTCATTTGATTGGAATCAATGACACTGTTATTTAATAGAATATTCTTTTATTTTTTAAATTTGTTAATATTCAAAATAAATATTTCTTAAAGTATACATAAGTTGAATAACAAACACTTGTTTTTAATTCATACAATGTTGGTTGTTAAAATCTATCATAACAGTCTGAGTAAGTAGCGTCGTTATATTAAAAACAAATTTTTCGAGAACACAAGTTTAAATTTTAGCTTGTCGTGACGCATACGCTTTGTTGAGTCCTTTGAAAATCGGTAGCTTTATATTTTTGTCAGTTTAAGCCAATTTGTTAAGCAAAATTTCATAGACATTTTATCATAATGTTTAATTATTATCACAAAAAAATTAAAAACCTGGGTAAAACTTACGAAATTTAAATGCGAAGTGCGTAATAGCATATTTACACAGCAACGATATTCGTAATTCGGTGGGTTATTTGCAATTTGAAGCCTAGTTCATAATTCGATAATTTGCCATACAAAAATTTTGACGCAAATTACCAATTTTGTATGTAATTCATTTAGAATTACTACCGAAATTACAATAAAATCAATATCATTTTTAAATTTTATCGGTAGTTTGTCGTAATCAGCTGTCAGAGAAGAATAAAAAATGTAATTTATACTATGTAAGAAAAGAAAAAAAAGAAGGATAATTATATAAGCAATTGTTATGTCCATGAGGTTATTAACCACATAAAGAATTAAGGAAGATACAAAAATGTGCTCAGACGGCCTAAGGGATATACATGACAAGTATTTACAATTTTCTTAATTTTTTATTGTTATTTGTGGCAATTAGAAAAAAATGCTTAAGTCTGTTTTTAAAAAGTTTTTTGAAAAAATGTAGGCTAAAGCTATTACGCTATAACTTCCTGTGAGGTTGTCCAAAATAGTTGAAAATTTGCCTGAGGGTAGTTTGTATTCCCAATTTTCAATGATGTGATTACATCAATTCAAGCTTATGTCGACTTAACCAGTTTTTCCTTTTTGACACAGATGTGTAAATCAAGAATGTGTCGTGTGAACAGGGTTATTCGCATAAGTAATTCAAAGAACAAATTACGTAATTGGCAACGTCGTCAAAAAAAAAAAGGTCTCAATTGTCCGTACTGGCTCTACAGGCTTCCAATCTTTTCCCGAAATTCTCAATCACACTTTTCAATAAACTTTTGTAAATGTATAGTTTATATCCGCTCAATAATGTTGTTTTTAAGCCCCTAAGCTGTTTTTGGATTATTGCTGTACAGTTCTGATTTCAAAAAATCCCACAAAAAATATCCTAAAACAAATAAAGAAATAAAGCAATTTCCAAACTTTTCTTTGTGCGGCGAGTGGCGAGTGACACCATCCTGTTGAACCACATATTCTCTACGTCTAAATCATAGGCATAGCTGCCAGATTAAATAAAGGTAAAATTGTCTAATTTGGAGAAAATAAACGTCAAAATCGTCAAATGGTTTACCCAAATCGTCACAAAAACATCAAAATAAAGAAACGCATTTTTTAAAACAATACATATTTTTATTTAATGCATAACATACCAAATTTTTTAAATCTAGAGAGACCAGTGGTTTTATTAGACCCTTTTAAGTTAAAAACATGACAATAAATATAATACAATTTAGAATTAATTTCAAAAACTAAATACAAATAAATTGGCTGCATATTTTTGAACTATTTGACAAATAATTATAATCATTTTTTGCTGAAAATTCTACCGATTAAGACAGCTTTAGACAAGCGTAAGACGAGCACAACGCTAAAATAAACTACACCGTTTCACTTTTCAGCCCATAAATTTATTTCTGGATCTGCAAACCAGTCTTCCTTAATTTTTCTCTTCTTGTTGGTTACCTGTGAAAAACACCATTAAAATTTCATTTTAGCTACTACAAAGTTTTGTATAAAAAATGGTTGAAATTTCTACTTACAGAGGAAGAGCTGCTACAATTTTCATCATCTTGGTTCTCTATTGAAAATAAAATGTTTAGTTATTAAGGTTTTAATTTAATTAAAAAGAACTTACCAATTTTTTATGTATTTAAGCTTTTAATTTGTCACTTATTTTTAAATAAATTAACTTAAAATATTAAAATGGTTTTAAACGCGTTGCCAAATTTATATTTATTCGTGTTGTAGGTATAAGTTGATAAAATGTGGCATATAGTATAGGGTCCGCCAAATAACTTTTTTATACCCTTCACACAGTGAAAAAGGGTATATATAGGTTTGTCATTCCGTGTGAAATTTCTACAATTTTGATTTCCGACCCCATAAAGTATATATTTTCTGAAAGCTTATGAATAGGGGAGTCGATTAAGCCCTGTCAGTCTGTCCGTCTGTCCGTGTGTATGTTGAAATCAACTTTTTGAAGCCCCCCGACATCGCTTGGACTCGGGTGAGGTATTAAAATATCAGAAATATTCGGGAGTAGATCGGTATTGAAAATCAGAAACATCGGTACATAAACAACTGAGATATGAGCAAAAACCCACGACCACCTCGATTTTGTTTTCACAAAAACAACATTACAACAACAACATACATACATACAAACGTGTATACTGGTTAGAGAAAACGTGGCATTGAATCCCAGCTGAGCCAAAAAAACATTTTTTTTTTATACCCTTCACCTGTGGTGTACAAGGGTATATATAGCTTTGTCATTCCGTTTGTAATTTCTACAATTTTCATTTCCGACCCCATAAAGTATATATTTTCTGAAAGCTTATGAATAGAGGAGTCTATTAAGCCCTGACCGTCTGTCCGTCTATCCGTCTGTCCGTCTGCCCGTCTGTCCTTGTGTTGGTTGAAATCAACTTTTAGAAGCAACTATATGTTCCTCAGATCTGTATATGGTATCAATCTCTTGGAAATATCCAGGAATGAATCGCTATTGAAATTCAGCACAATCGCCCCATAACTTTCTGAGATATGAGCAAAAAACCACGACCACCTCGTTTTTTTCACAATTACAACAACAACATACATATATACATACATGTGAAAAACATACCAAACAAAAAAAAATTACAAAAAAAAAAATATTAAAAATAAGAAAAAAATAATAAAAAAAACTAAAAAAAAAAAATTAAAAAAAAATTTTAAAGAAAATTTTAAACAATTTTTTTAAAAATTTTTCTAAAAAAATTTTTTAAAAAAATTTAAAAAAGATATAAAAAAAAAAAAATAAAATATAAATAATATATTAAATAAAATAAAATTTTTTTGGCTCAGCTGGGATTCGATGCCACATTTATTCTAACGTGTACGTATGCACGTATTTTATATGGGATGAATGGTGATACAAACAATTGTTATTGCATGACTACACGTTGTGAAGGGTATATAAGATTCGGCACGGCCGAATATAGCACTGTTACTTGTTTTTTTATATTTTTTTTTTAAATTTTTTTTTTTATTTTTTTTTAATTTTTATTTAATATATTATTTATATTATTTTTTTTTTTTTAATTTTTTTTTTTTAATATTTTTTTTGTTTTTTTTTGTATATATATTTTAATTATTTTTTAAAATTTTTTTTTTTTTAATTTTTTTTTAAATTTTTTTTTTAATTTTTTTTTTAATTTTTTTTTTTTAATTTTTTTTTTAATTTTTTTTTTATTTTTTTTAACATACATACGTAAATTTATAATTTTACAATGGGATGTTTTTATATATGTATGGTTTTTATATGTATGTGCGTATATCATATGGAATGGTGATACAAACTACTGTTATTGCATGACTACACGGTGTGAAGGGTATATAAGATTCGGAACGGCCGAATATAGCGCTCTTACTTGTTTTTTTTGAAAATGCTATAAAAAAAGTGTAGCTTCGGCTGTGTGGCACGTAGCGCCGTCCTGTTGAAACCAAATGTTGCCAATATCCTCCTCTTCAATTTTTGTGAACAAAAATTCGTTCAACATGGTCTGATAACGATCGCCATTGACTACGGCCACTTCTTGCTCATTTTCGAAGAAAAATGGCCCAGTTATGCCTCTAGACGAAAATCCGTACCAAACAGTGACTCGTTTTGGGTATATCGGCTTTTCAATGCATGCGTGCGGGTTTTCTGTGCCCTAATTGCGACAATTTTGCTTATTTACATACCCGCCAAGATCAAAAGGAGCTTCATCTGAAAAGATGATTTTTTTGGCAAAATCGGCAAAAGTAATGTCGCAATATTTCCCATCGTTGTTTAAGCGTATACACAACCATATTCGTTCAGCGGAAGGATAAAACTAATTATCTGTCAAATCAGACAAGAGCTAAGTGTTACCATTCACTAAATAAGCACTAGTTGAAAAAAAAAAACGTTTGATGGCGTACCCTATACTATGTTAAAAATGTACAAAGTGGAAAAATTATTCACACAAACACATTAAATAATGATAGATTTATCTCTTTCACTCTGTTTTATTATTAAAAACATAAAAAACCGTTACAAATTATTTTTATTAAGTTTAAGGTTGATATAAAAGTAATGAAAAAAGTTGCAAAATTGAATTTTTGAAAATCGTCAAAAACATAAAATAAATCGTTAAATCGTCAACATGTAATTTTTAGAACGTAAAATCGTCAAAATGACGATAAATAGTCAAATCTCCATTTCCATTTCATCAAACAATTGTTTATAACCCCACCTCTTTTATTTGTATTATCTTTAATTAAGTCGTCCATGAAACAGCGACGAGTGCATATGCTTAGCGGCTATGTTGATATTTATTCAAATACAGTGCGTAAGAAAATGATGATGATGGAATTAGAGAAACATTTTATTTTTAAAAAGTCAAATTTAAAACTGCAAAATTTATTGAAAATGTTTGAGCACCCTTTATAATAATTCACGCACAAAATTACAGCAAAACTTTAATGTTCATCTTTTATTTTAGTTTTTACACGTCAAGAAAAAATTTATTAAATTAATCCAATAGATTAGCACAATTTTGAACTAAATCGGTAAATATTGGTAAATTCAGTTTTAGAGTATTGGCAGCAATTTGACTGCAGGAGTCATCAATTGTTAAAGAATCCAGATTGAGATATGCGTTAGTATTATAAACAACAGTATATAGATTATTCATACGATTCTTGATCGTTAATGCGCAAAAAGAAGACGATGATTCGTCAGCATCATCCTCGTTATATGCAGAATTTTTGCAAATCCTATCGTCAGCATCAATAACTCTAGCAGTTTTCTTCATTATATTGTTACAATAATTCAAAATTTTTTTAACTTCATCGGATTTTTTACCTTTGCAAACTTGAATGTCATATTTAAAATCACTAGCTAAGTTCTCCACACTGAATACAGCATCTACCAAACAATTGATGCCACCCAATGTGCTCGATGATTCAATTACATACTGTGTGAAATCGTTACGGCTGGCAATGTCGGATCCACTGGTGAATGCCAGGATAGAGACTAATAAAATAATGGTTGTATTTTTACGATACATTATAGCTATTCTGGTATTTACAAGTTGTTTGCGGCTTGTAACACTAAAAGCTCCTGTAAAAGTCTAACATTTATATACCCAGATGATATATGTATATAAACATTATATCACTTGTTTAAATATTTTTATTAAATTAAAAATATACAACTTGAATTAAGTGAAAGATAAATATTTTCTTATTTTAATAAACACAATAAATTTTATTACTATATATTTTCGTTGCAAAGCATTTAATTTTTTTTAACAAATATTAAATTATTTTTATAAAAATCAAATATTATTGCATATTTAAAAATTTTACAGAAAATCTTGGGTAAGTGGGTCAATTACCAACAAAGAGCTAGGCTACAAAATTAAAAAAAGTTATCAACAAAAAGTTTAGATTTACGTTTACTTTAAACAACGCTTATAAATACTTATGTATCTATATGAGGAGCCGCAGAACAAAAGGTGCTTTTTCGCATTTCGCGAAAAATTGGTTTTTTGGTATTTTTATAATATTTAGGTTGAAATCTTGTAGAAACAATCAAGTTTGCATTATTATTATTTTTTTTTTACAAAGTAAATGGGTTCTAAAAAATTTATGCTTAACAAAAGGTGCTTTTTTGATTATTTTTTATCAAAAGGTGCTTTTTTGATTATTTTTTATCAAAAGGTGCTTTTTTGATTATTTTTTATCAAAAGGTTCTTTTCCATAATCTTTGTTTAGTTTCACTTTTTACTTTAATGATCAAACCAAACTACAGTTAAAGTAAAATTAATCAGATGTTAAAGTCTTTGTGGAAAGTCTTTTAATAAAACAGTTTGGTAAAGACTGGAGTGAAAATCAGTCATTATTTTGGTACAAGAACCTTTTGTATAACCAGGATAAAGGTATGGAGGATTCAATAGACGAAAATGTTGGATGTTCTTGCCTAGAAGAAGATGTTGGAACAAGAGTTTAACTTTAACAAATTTTATATGTATTTAATTTAAGGCTAAGAAAGAAATGTTTAAGTTGCAATTTTATTTAATAAAACGACAAAAATTATATACTTAATTTAACATTTTTTAATATATTAGATCAGGTTTAACCACATTCAGTCAAAATTGTATCGTCATTTATGTGTATTCGCATTACAAAATATACTTTTTCCTTCTATTAACAGAACGTGCTCTTTTACTTTTTTTAACAAAAGGTGCTTTTTTGCTTTCTTTTTTACAAAAGGTGCTTTTTCCGAAATAAAAATGGAATTATATCAAACATCCTTAATATTTAATAGGGTGACTTATGACAGTTAGATGCATCTGTAGATAAGTAAAATACTTGTTAGCATTTGCAGGTTCTTGCAGTTTTTTAAAGTGGCGAAAAAAATTAATCTCAATTTCCCAAAAATTTGAAATGAGCGAAAAAGCACCTTTTGTTCTGCGGCTCCTCATATATAGATATATCTATCTACTATATATATAAAAGTGAAACTCTGTGTGTGTGTGTGTTAGCTATAGACTCCGAAACTGTAAAACCGATCGGACTTAAACTTTGGCAAGTTGTTGTGCACATTCCAGGGAGTGTTTATGGGTGGCAAAAAGTGGGCGGGGCCACGCCCATACAAAATTAGTTATCAGTTTTAGCTACTTGCACTTGACCGATTTTTCTGAAACTTTGCACACATATCGAGCTGTTATGAGTTAATAATTTCGTGATAAGAAAAGTGGGCGGGGCCACGCCCCTAAAAAGTTTTAATTTTGAGGTACTTGCACTGGACCGATTTTTCTAAAACTTTGCACTTTGAACTCTCATGATTATACAATTTCGTGATTAGAAAAGTGGGCGGGGCCACGCTCCTAAAAAATAAGTTATCATTTTTAGCTGCTTGCACTAGATTAATTTCTCTGAAACTTTGCACACATATTGAGCTGTCATAACTATACAGTTTCGTGATTAGGAAAGTGGGCAGTGCCACGCCCATTAAAAAATAAGTTATAACTTTTAGCTACTTGCACTTGATATTCAATCACAATTCAGAATGCATTTTTATTCACGGCGCACGCCGGGCTTGGCTAGTATGCATAAAAATATGATGGTACAAACTGTGTGAAATGTACATAAATAAATATTGCTCTCTTACCTGCTTTTATATGATGAAGAAGTTTTTTGTTTGTTTTAAAAATCGAAAAGCCTTAAAGAAAAATCACTATAAATGACAATCAAGAAAATATCATATGTTTCATGCAGAATTGTGTTAAATTATCTTATTGTGCTGAAGTGCTTTCAACATTTTTAATTCAAAACAATTTACCATATTACCTTCAATTGTAAAGCGCTGCCAGATTATCGTTTTTAACAATTGCTAGTACATTTTTTTCGTAAAAACATCATAATTCTTTTTTAATTTTTAAGTTATATATGAAATAAAAGTGATCCTTTTTTTCCCGTAACTGTATGTACAGGATGGTGAAGGGTATTAACGGATTTAGCACGGCCAAATACTTAATTTTTATCTCAAGGCGAATACTAGTAAAAATAATTACATTTACATTATATATTTAACTCCGAATAAGTTAAAAGCCAATTGATATCACCTTATGAATGATTGAAAATTGGTAAGGCTCTGAGGCTTACATTCAATAAAAAAATAAAATGTATTTGAAATTTATTTTAAGAACATTTCGTATAAAAAAAATTAAAAAAAAACTCTTTAATTTTAGGAATTTTTAAACAGAAATTCGACGTAACTTTATTTTCTGTTAAAATTGGTTTCAGACTTTACAGAATTCAGTTGCGAGATAAAATCTTTTTTATTTTACAAAACTAATATTTTAACTAAAATATGTCTTTGGTGTTTTAGCACTTTGAAAATTAAGAACAAAAGAGAGATAAATAATAAAATTGGGGTATTAAAAGTAATTTCGTGGATTCAATTATGGATAATATTTTTTAAACTGGCTTTTACAAACGCAATTTTGTTTAATTTTTTTTTACTTGCAAACTAAAGTTAAGAAATGAAAATTCTATAAAAGCTAATTTTTTCAAAACCTAAAACTTAGTTTCGTTCAAAACTTGATAGTTAAATATTATAATATTAAATATTCAATACTCCTACAAAACTCTACATATTTATTGGCAGTTAACTTTCAAATAAATCAATAAGTTTAATTAAAAGTTTTAAAATAGCCCCGTGACGAAACGACTTTTGTAAATGTCGGATCCTGGCATCTCCACTTTAACGCGTCGCAGAAATTCTTTTTCGAAAAGACAAAAATGGTAAAATTGGGATATTTCATTATGTATCGGAATTAAATAATTATGGTCATACTTGTGAAGAAGGTTAATCATATAGAATTATATGATATAAGGAGCACACTCAAAAAATATTTTGGAAAGGATTTTACTACTGTATAGATTGTTCCAAGAATTTTAATTAATTTTTTAAAAATGATACTTCGGACTTTTTACCTAGAAGATTCTTTGGATCACAAATGCTCCGCAATTCCTATTTTGGAAACGAACGTTTCAAATATCCATATTTGAAACTTGTTAATTTCGTCCTAAAAATACTCAAATTATAAATTAAAAAAGCTAAGGTTTGTATATTTTGAACTGGGAAACTACCGAACATACATAAATATAAAAGAATTGTTTTTCATTCCATGACGCATGATCATATTCAAAGTTAGTGTTCTTTGTATTGACTTTAAACTATTTGCGCAGTTGTCTGCTCATTTTCGAGATCAATATTTATTTTCATCAGCACTGACGTCTATTTACTTAGCATGCACAATTTTACAATAACTAAATAAATTTTCGTTTCTATAAATACTTGTGAACTAGTATTAAATGACACGACTACTTCAAACGATAATCATCAATTAAGAGTTTATGGGAAGAAAAACTAAAATAATGAACTTAAAGTTATTAAATTTATTTTTTATCTTTATTGCTATCTTGGTGGTTGAATCATTAGAGGTGCAGGTTGATGATTCAACCGCTGAATCTACAGCCAGCGTGAGTTCAGAATCCACTGTAGAATCGTCCACAACGATTGGCTCTTCTAAATCAACCACTACCTCTGCTGAATCGTCCGCAACGATGGTTTCTTTAAAATCAACCACTACAAGTTCTTCGGACGCCACCTTTGCTGAGAGTTCCATTGCAGATTCGTCAACAACGATTGGTTCTTCTGAATCAACCACTACAAGTTTTATGGACGCCACCTTTGCTGAGAGTTCCACTGCAGAATCGTCCACAACGATTGGTTCTTCCGAATCAACCACTACAAGTTCTTCGGACACCACTTCTGCTGAAACAACAACGGAAATTTCTTCAGCCACTAGCCCTAAAACAAGTTCTTCTGCAACAACTCCATTACAAGAAGAAACAACAACATCGCTTGAAATAAATGAAACTACCGTGGGCACAACAGATACCACAACTGAAGATTCCACTTCCACAACTACTCCAACTTTCGCCGATGATGTAAATACTTCTGCGCAAAATTTTCTCGGCATTAATTGTATGGCCCAGGCAGTCTACAATATACAAGATCTTACACTCAACTTTGTATATGAAATTAAACTATGTGGGTCAAAAGTTAGAAATGAAGTCTCTTCAATTTTAGATAGTGTTAAGCTGGTTGAAAAATATAGCACAAAAGTTGAACAGGCTAATGAAAAAATATGTAACAACTCAAATTTCAAACGAAATTCTAATTTTACTAAATCGCCTTCCAACAAATGCGTAAGAAACCTAACAAATGCTATGGATAGACTGAATAAAAGTGTCGATAAAACGCTCGAAAAAGTAAATAATTATTTCAGCAACACCCGAAATATCTGTGCTAGTATGGTTCTTTTGAAATATCGTTCAAGCTTAAATAATTTTAGTGCAACTGTCAGAAATTGTGCAAAACTAGCTTCAAATGTATGGTTTTCTAGGCTTTAAAATAAATATGTAAATAAAGAATTAATCAAATACTTCGCAGAATGTATTCGTAAGAAAGATTTTATTTGACCTGCAAAAAGCGATGCCACAAACTTGGGAAATATTTAAAACTATCTTTTAAAGCGATGTCAGAAATTTACTTGGAAATATTTAACCTAATTGTGTATAGTTGAATAAATATTATAATAAATAGTTAATCAATGTGTATCTTTTCAAATAAATTTCGCCTATAACTTTGCCAATTAGTGACCAATTTATCCTAAATTTTTCATAAACATTTCCGGAGGCACAGCAAATCTATAAACAGTAACAATAAGTTATCCTAGGGATGTAAAATTTTAATTTTTTATTGTAAATATAATCAATACAGATGCAGCCGTATTTATTTGCTCATATCTCATAAAGTTATTGGGTAATTTTGCTGATTTCCAATACTGATCTGCTCTCGAATATTTTTGATACCTTACACGGGTTTTGTCAATGTCAGGGGGCGGACTGACGAATAGTGCTTAGTCGACTCCCCTATTCATAAGCTTTCAGAATATATATACTTTATGGGGTCGAAAATGAATATTGTAGAGATTTTACACGGAATGACAAACCTATATATGTATGTATACCCTTACACTCACTGTGAAGAGTATAATAATTAGAGAACAAATAAAATTAACGTTAAATGAGTCATACATATATTTCAGATCTTGAATTTAGTTTACAGAAAGGTAACTCCAAAGTTCTATTAAAATTACATAATGATACTCGTGTATTTAGCTAAATGCATTGATGCTGTTGCTCAAAGTGTTCGTGAACATCCATTGAAATTACCTTATCTTCGTTCTCAGGATGAATAATTTTCGCACTTTTGCTAGAAGTGTTGTCTTTGGAATTGATTGATTGGATGGGGTAAAGGTTCAGGATTTTCATACAAATTTAAAAAAACAAATATTCGTTGATTTTTTTTACATTTTAAATGCCCAATCCAATATTTTTGAAATAAATTTGAACTTTTATTGTACTTAAGTATTCATAAAGATAACATAATTACTTCCATTAACATCTTATGTGAACTTAAGACTATTATCAGAATAATCTAGGCCCAATTGGTATCAGGGATTCATCGTGAGGTTTGAATCATAACGTAAAATAAAACACATAAATTTTAAAGCGAACTTAAAATTTTTATTATCGGTTAAAAGAACAATTTATGGCACTTAGGGCCGTATTCATAAAAAATATTTTAGGTTTATTGAATGCTTATTTGACAAATTTCTCTACAACATCTGTTAAATAAACCTTTAATAAACCTAAAATATTTTTTATGAATACGGCCCTTAATGTTTGAAAGTGATATCATGAAAATTTTTGGCAACGACTACGTAGGTAGTCCATTCGGAGGATCCAATTTTAGGTGACTCGTTGTGACTAGTATCTTGCGAATAACACGAGTAATGTAGGCTTCAATACGCGTCATTTGTAGCTGTCTTATTTCTGAAGACCTCAGACTTTACATATTCCCAGAGAAAATAGTCCAAAGGTGTGATTTCAAACAATCCAATTTACCGTAGCAAAACCTGAAAATAAAATTATTTTTCAACAAGCCTATTGTTTCACGCGCTGTATAGCTCGTAGCGTCGTCTTGTTGAAACCAGATTTCACTGACACCATTCACTTGAATTTAGGAAGCACTTGGTCCGTTAACATGGTACGGTAATGGTTACCATTGACGGTAACACTCAGATTGGAATTATTTTTAAAGAAATATGGACCAATAATTCCACCAGACCATAAACCACACCATATCGTTTTTATACCCTTCACACGAGAAAAAGGTTTGTCATTCCGTGTGATTTTCTACAATTTTTATTTCCAACCCCATAAAGTATATATTTTCTGAAAGCTTATGAAGTCTGTCCGTGTGTATGTTGAAATCAACTTTTTGACATCCGACATTGCCTTGACCCTGGTGAGGTATTAAAATATCAGAAATATTCGGCAGTAGATCGGTATTGAAAATCAGAAACATCGACATAAACAACTGAGATGTGAGAAAAAAACCACGGTCACCTAGTTTTTTTTTTAAACACAACAGCATGCATACATACAAACGTGGTATACTGCTTAGAGTAAACGTGACATCGAATCCCAACTGAACCAAAACAAGTAACAGTGCTATATTCGGCCGTGCCGAATCTTATATACCCTTCACAACGTGTAGTCATGCAATAACAATTGTTTGTATCACCATTCATCCCATATAAAATACGTGCATACGTACACGTTAGAATAAATGTGGCATCGAATCCCAGCTGAGCCAAAAAAATTTTATTTTATTTAATATATTATTTATATTTTATTATTTTTTTTTATATTTTTTTTAAATTTTTTTAAAAAATTTTTTTAGAAAAATTTTTTTAATTTTTTTTTAATATTTTTTTTGTAGTTTTTTTTATTATTTTTTTCTATTATTTTTTTCTTATTTTTAATATTTTTTTTTTTTAATTTTTTTTTGTTTGGTATGTTTTTCACATGTATTTATGTATGTATGTTGTTGTTGTAATTGTGAAAAAAAAACGAGGTGGTCGTGGTTTTTTGCTCATATCTCAGAAAGTTATGGGGCGATTGTGCTGAATTTCAATAGCGATTCATTCCTGGATATTTCCAAGAGATTGATACCATATACAGATCTGAGGAACATGTAGTTGCTTCTAAAAGTTGATTTCAACCAACACACGGACAGGCGGGCAGACGGACAGACTGTCAGGGCTTAATCGACTCCCCTATTCATAAGCTTTCAGAAAATATATACTTTATGGGGTCGGAAACGAAAATTGTAGAAATTACAAACGGAATGACAAAGCTATATATACCCTTGTGCACCACAGGTGAAGGGTATACAAATTTTTTTTTTTATTTTAGATATTATTTATATTTTTATTTTTTTTCTTTATTTTTTAATTTTTTTTTAATATTTTTTTGTTTTGTTTTATATTTATTGTTTATATTTTTATTATTTTTTTTTTAATTTTTTTTATTATTTTTTTTAATTTTTTTTATTATTTTTTTTAATTTTTTTTTTATTTTTTATTTTTTTAGAATACATACGTAAATTTATAATTTTACAATGGGATGTTTTTATATATGTATGTTTTTTATACGTACGTATGGTAACAATAGTTTGTTATTGCATGGCTACACGTTGTGAAGGTTATATAAGATTCGGCACGGCCGAATATAGCACTCTTACTTGTTTAATGGATATAATGGTAGCTGGGTTGCTCATCAGCCAAAATACGGCAATTTTGTTTATTAACGTAGCCATTGAGCCAGAAGGTCAGCAAGATTTTTGCGATTAAACACCAGATATCGTATTTCACAGAAAGCTGTTTTGCGTAATACAGCTGAACAATTTGGAGATGCTGTTGTGGTGTGAGTCTGTTCATGCTAACTTGCCCAACAATACTGAACAAAAATGACAAAGCAATATGATATGAAATCCTATTAAAAATCAAACCAGACAATAAATCACTAAATAGTTTGTAAATCAAACTGTTTAAAAAAGGTGATGAATTTGTCTGAAGAATTTTTAAAAAATGCAAAATTTTCGTCCAAAAAGTAATTACCCAGGCATATTAATTCATTAGAAAGTCTTGATTTGTCATCTGATTATATATAATATATTTTGCTTCACTTGTTAAAGCATTAGTTGTTAAAAATCATAGGTAAAAAAACAAATACTCTTTCTCTTCTCTCATTTGTTTCAAAAATTTTTTTTCTAAATGCGTTTATCCGATTAATAAATATGCAGTGGTTATTGCATTATTTTGTTAATTTATTTGTTATTTATTTATTATAGTTTAATATTTATACATTTTCTAAATATATATTTTAAGTCTATTTTTGTTTCTTTTTTTTTTAGTTCGAAGTTACGATAATCATGCCAAATGTGGTTTAGTTTGGGTGCCACACGTTGTCGCCTATCGATGTCGCACTTGCGGCATTTCGCCGTGCATGTCCATATGTCGAGACTGTTTTAAAAAAGGAGATCACACAAATCATGACTTCAATATGTTTCTATCACAAGCAGGTGGTGCCTGCGATTGTGGTGATACATCGGTGATGAAAGCCGAAGGATTCTGTAGTGATCATGGAATAAATAATCGCGTCAACAAAGAACCAGTTCCAGCCAATCTTTTGGCTGTGGCCGAAGCGATAATGCCCAAGTTGTTGTTTCGCTTGTTGCAACATTTTCGCGAACACAGTGATGCCACGTCTGAGTCATTCGTTGTTGTGGCCCAACTGTGTGAACTATTCACGAATATGCTGATCGATTTAAATAATATGGGCGAAATAATGCGTAAAGTAATGACCAGGGCACTCATTAGCCAGGAAGTGTATAAACAATTTGCTGATGACAACTGTCTAAGCAGTAGGCATTCACGAGTTTTAAAAAAAAATCGTGAAAAATACGAAGAGGCTGTTAATCGTTTTCCTCGCCCCGAACCACCCGATGAGTATAAACATTTACCGGCTCTGGGAGATAAACTCGTACACACTACCCTGCTGGAGGAGTTTATATTTTGGACGTTTAAATTTGAGTTTCCACAGAATTTAGTGTGTTTTCTACTCAATATGTTGCCCGATCAAGACTACAAAGTACATTTAACTAAAACTTTTGTTATGCACTATAGCCGTATACCGTCAGTATTGGAAATGTCTAGAGATCCGGATACTCTAAGTAATCGTGTTGTACACATGAGCGTACAATTGTTTTCTAATGAAAGTTTAGCTTTAAAAATGGTCAATGAACTATCGCTGTTACATGTTATGATTATAAGCTTAAAACTAATGATGTCCAAGATACTAATTCAAAACACTTTACATGGTACGTTACTATTTATACAAACAAAACATTTTAAAAATATTCAAATTTTGTTCTTTGTCATTAACAGATCCAGTTAAAAATTTCCATTTCGTTATTGATTGTACCCGCCAAGTTATGAAGGACCATTGCTATTGGCCTTTAGTATCTGATTTTAATAATGTTCTCTCCCATGAGTCGGTGGCTCTGGTTTTTTTACGCGATGACAATCTTATCGACATGTGGTTTCAATTTCTCTCGATGTTGCAGGGTATGAATGTTAATGTTCGTGAGACTGGTTCGCATGTAGAATTTGAGCCCAATTCGTATTATGCTGCTTTCTCGTGTGAACTGGAGGCTAGTGCTTATCCAATGTGGTCAATTCTTTTACATTTACAAGATGGCAAACACGCTCAATTAGCCAAAAAGATTATTACCTATTGTGTTAATATGCTGCATGAATGGTTGGATGCCGTTTATTTTCCTGAACCAAAAATTGCCCAGGCAAGTGTTGCCAGGATGCATAAATGATTCAACAAAGAACTTATGGTTTTTTCTTTTGAATTTGTTTCTTTTTAGGAGGAAATGTTGCAAGCATCTTTTCATTTCCCTTTACATCGTTATTTGGCCGCTTTTGTTTGTCAAGCTGTTACTAAAATGGGCATGTCTTTGTCGGAAGTTTTGCCCACCAGATCGTATATTCTACCGCTGCTAATGATGCATCCTTTAAGAGTGCAGGTGAGTTTTGATTTATAGTTGTTTTTATTTTTTTATTAAATAATTATAATGAATAGTCAAAGATATTGGACTACAAGAATATAAAAAAAAATCAAATTGATCGATTTTGATGGTCAAAACGCATCGCCTTCACGATAAATAATCATTACCTAAATCGTTCATGTAGTATGTTTATTAAATCGTTCGTTATATAGCATATACTGTCGTTTATTTTTAAAGTCACGCAACAATATGCGTTGTTATCTCTAAGTTTCTGTGTCACTTGGAAGTTTAAGTTTGCGAAAGTTAAAAGTTTTCGTGCAAGACGAGGAATCGACTTACTTTTGTTGTTTTCTGGTGGTCAGCAGCATAGTTCTCGGCCAATCTAATATTAGTTGACTGTTTTCACGGACGGCCATCTTGAATTTGTTAAAATTTACCCACTGCGTTTGCTGCTAAGTTAAAGCTATTTTTATCGAATTTTTTCTAAAAATAGTCCCACAAACTGTCAACATCGAGCCAGCCTTATTAGAAACCCACTTTAAAAAAAAGAATTCTCAAGAAATTTTGAGATTGTGTTTTCACTTATTTCGTTTTTTTTTTTCGTACAAAATTTTCAAAAAGTTTTGGGTTAGTATTCTTTATATAGAGAGTTTTTGCTTGTAGACTATTAAAAAAGAATATTTTTTAACCATTTCGATATTTTCTTTATTTTTGGTAGATTTTTACGAAAATCGTCCTATTATACTATTGTCTAATTCACAAAGTGTCCTAAGTGTCGTATTGTCTGTTACAATGTTCTAATTTTAAAAAATCTAAAAAAGTATTAACATATTACAATAAACAATATTTTTCAACAATTGTAAAGTTTTTGGGAAGTGCGACACTTTGGGACACCTTATGACTTAGCCAAATATTTTAAATTATAAGAAATTTTTTTTAATTCTTATTAGTCAAATGAATATGAGGAACAAAATCATAGGTCATAAGTCTTGGGGCTAGATATCCTCCATAGCCTGGCCTACCTTTATGAAAGATGCCAATACCGGCCAAAGGTACAGCTGGTTTTGATGCAACGTCTTGTATGTCTATAAAAGGTAGGGTTGTTTGAGCTACATCTTTTTCAAGACTTGATTGAGAAAACTGTAAATATTGATTGTGAGTAGAATCAGCTTGGGATTTTAATCTCGATTTTGTGGGTACGTCAAGTTCCTTAAGCTCTAGTTTAGTTCTAAATAACAAAAGATGTTTTAAAAAACATATTTACACTCATTTTTAATATTTACCTTCTATTTTCACTAGCTGCATTGTATTTCCAGTAACTATTTTCATTGGGTTCAAGCAGTTGTCCAGTTTCGAAATCAAATTTGCTTAATCTAATTTGTAAGTTAAGGTGAGCATACACCACCCGAAAACGCACACCCGTTACTACAAAGTCACTATCATTACTTTCTATGTCATCCAAATCAATTGAACGGGAATCATAAGTTAAAGTGAAATAATCTTGGTTATTATTCACGCCTCTTTCGTATAGAGTATAGTTATCGACGGGTTTCCAAATTAACGTCAATTCATTTATCATGCCTCTGGATAAAAGTTGTCCTTCTTGTATTTGCAAATGAAATATGCGATTTATCTTGATGAAACGCAAGCCAGTCACCACCCTTAATAGATTAGTTCAAAAGTATATTTTATTTCTGTTAGAGTAATCATTAGGATTTATAATTAAATAAATTCCGTACTTTTCGATTTTCGGAATTATTTCTCGTTATTTATTAGTATAAAACCTAACCGAATCTTTATTTTTATTTCTCTATTTTAGGAAAATTTAGTAAAGGTCTTTTGGTTAAAATTAATGAAATGTAAAATTCTCTGGCTGTTGTTTTTTTTTTTTGAATTCTGTAATTCGGCATTCTCTTAAAAATTTTTGTCGCCTTACGGATTTTATTTTCTTAAATCCAGAAAACCGAAAAAAAAATAAAAACTACAACTTCGGCTTATGTTTGTTATACCCACTTACTTGTTGTCATTGACATTTGATAAAGTTTCACGCAAATTAAAATAACGTTCAGTTTTAATGCTGTTTTGATCATCACACAAACAATAGCAATAACTGCAGTCCCAAATATAACGCATCCACGAATTAGCCTTAGAAAATAAATTAAAAAAAAAGTTATAACGAATTTATTGCAGAAATTTGTTTTCTTAAAATATACTACTTACAGCTGCTTCACCTCGAGCACAACTGCTTTTTTTTCCAGCAGTAAAATTTTGAAATTCTATGTACTCGTAACGGCGAAGGCTTTCAAGGGCCTTAAAATAAACAATTTATACATTAGTTTACGATACCAAATTAGTGTTTTATACATACCGATGGACAGGCGGTAATAGATGCGCCCGCAAAAATACAATCATGTATTTGGCCCGAGCAACGTTCTTGATGGCCACAAAATTGTTTTATATAGCAACCCTCGTTCTTTGTGCGTCCATAGGCAGCACATGATTGCATACAATCTCGATTAGAGCTCATATCGACTTCATTCTCAATATAACCCTGTATTAAACGTGTCACCTGCTCGTAAGACTTACCCTCAACATGTTCGTAAGGATCACAACGCCAAACCGTGCGATCGGCTTGTTGCATTACCTCATTTAAAAGGCGCACGGTTTTCTTAGTACGTCTTTTATAATTACTACGCATAAGTTCGCCTTCTTGGGTGAAATTCCCTAGAATTCACAATTGATTTCGAAATTGTACTTTTTTTTTGCTGCTTTGTCCCACTTACCCTTGCCATAAGCTTTTAAAATCATCCAAGACATTTCCAACATTGTATAACCTTTAAGTTCTGTTAATGCGATATCCGTATACAGTGAGTAAATAAATTGCTGTGTAGATTGTTGATTTAAACATTTTTCTTCGTTCTATAATAAAAAGGAAGAAAAGATTAATTTCCGAAAAATGTTAACGTTTGATTTCATTTATTTTACCCCATAACTGGACACCAACATTTCAAAAATATTTGTTCCGCCCTTATTGATTCCATCATCTGCACCAAACATGGACAAATGCAAACGATCCATTAAATGCTGGACGGAAAACCCATTTGGCGAAGCAGTCCATTCAGCAAAAGACAACAATGTTGAAGACTCTAGCTTATCTTGATGAAGCAGATGCTGTTGTAATTCTCGGAAACGTGCAGATATGGCATCAATGGTATTAGTAATATCATTACGTTTCGTTAGCAAATGTAAATTAATAAAATTATTAATTGCTTCGGCGTGCTGCGAAAAAAAGAAAAATCTTATAAATTGTTAGGTTTTTATTTATAAAGTTAATTATTCTAAGCGAACCTTATCCTCGGTGAGCGTAATTTCCTTACTAACATCCTTAAAACGTGATAAAATAATCGTCAGATTATTATTTTCTGCTTGGGTAGAAGAACTATCTATTACTGACCAGATTTCCGAAACAGCCGATGTTACATCTTTGACCATATTAATGACATCTTTGGCCGCTACAATCGCACCAGTAACTTGTGCTACAGCAGCCCAGGAAGTTTTTATAGTGAAAGATAGTGTAAGTACCAAAAATACAAAGCCCAGACATGGCTTCGCAAAACCTTGCATTTTCATGTTTTTTTCGATGTTTTGAAAACACTAAGAAGAAACCATCATAATAATAGCTCTGTTCCACATGCATAACGAAACAGTCCGAACTTGCCCAAAGTTACGCAAAAGCTTTCCACATAACAATTTTTGTTCAATTATGAGAGTAATTGAGAGAGTAATTTTTTTTTATTTCCTGTACAAATTTGCACAAAATTTTTCTTTGGGTAAGTTCGGACAAAAATTTAACAATCAGCTGTTTTTTGTTTACATATGAAGCTGAAAATTAATCAAAAAATTTGCAAGCAAAAGAAAAAGTTTAGTTTTTGTTAAAAAATATATTAAAAAGCAAAATGGAAGGTTTTAATGAAAAAGTTAAAGTGGTAAATACATAAGTGAATAGATATCTCCCTTGTTCTTTAAAATAAATACTTTTAAAAAATTTACACTCAGCTCAGCTTTTCTTCCAGTTCTTTTTAAATTATTTTTAACATCTGTTGGCAATGATGCAAATGTTTTGTTTTTATAATGTTATTGCTTATAAGCGTCTAAAATCACTTAAATAGATTTTAATTTAAAAAGTAAGCACCATTAGTATTACAAGAAGTGCAAAAATGGTTTTTTGCGTTCCAGCAATTTTGGGTAGTTTTGGCAAATTTAGAGAGTAATTTTCATTTTACTCTCATTAGTCCGAACTTTTCCGAGATCTTGTGGAACACACCTAATATATGTATCATAGTGCGGTTAGATAAGGTGATTGCAGTTTGGAGAGAATTATTTAAAAACATTTTTTTATATGAAGTTTGGAAACTATGAGAGGAGAGCAAAAATATATGAATTTTCGACATTTGAAAAGGAACAGCTGATGATCAGCTGATAAATTGAAACTACCTAATGAAGTGTACCCTGATATGCATATAAAAAGGTACTTTTTTTAAATCATTTTTTATAATGGAAATACTAATTTAAAAATACTACTACTTTTCGACTCTCATAATGAAATTTAAACAAAATCAAAATTTAAACATTGCTTATTAAAGTTTTTATACTTTTTTCAATTTGGGATATTTTTGACTTGTTGCTGTTCAAATCCATTGCAAACTTTTGACATTTAGAAAAGGACTTGATTCCTTTTTTTAGTACTAAAATTAATACATAAATCTTATATTGTTACTATTCAATGATGACGAGATATTTCCCGAGAAAGAACTTTTCAAGGACTTCATACCAGAATTGTAGTTATAGGATTACGATGAGGAATAATTTTATTTATTTTATCATTTTTTTAATGTTATTTACTCTGTATTTGTTGATTTTTTTATTTGCTTGACGTTAAACAATGCAATATACAACCAATACCAACAGAAATTGTGTTCTTAGGTAAACAAACGAAAACTGCATTTTTAAAGGCGATACCAAATACAACAAGTAAGAGTGCTATATTCGCCCGTGCCGAATCTGATAAAACCCTTCACCATCATGTACATAGGTATAATCCCACATCGTAGCTTAACCTATATTTCATGGTATACGCCATTTTTCCTTATTATTTCCGACGCCATCCTTGATTTTGAATTTTTACGTAGTTGTCTGTATTCTACTAGTCAAGCCGTTTAATTTAATACCCACATTGATGGGGGTGTATTTTACATTACATTTACTGTATTCTACTGGTCAAGCCCTTTCATTTGATACCAATATTGAGGGGGTTCCAGTAGTTACATTTTAAAATACCAGATTTCACCTATTTATAAATTTATTGTCCGTCATTTTGTAGTGGCGGTCAACATGAACTTTAACTTTTTATAGTGTTTATATTGCGCTAGTCAAGTCCTTTCAGATGATACCAATATTGACTTTCTCGGTTGTCTAGAAGCGGAAAAAATTGATTTTCATTTGTAAATTTTTGGAATACATATATTTATATTTAAAAAAAATTTTGCCTATAACTTTACCGATTAAAGCCCGCTTCATCCATACTATATTTACAAATAGTAGCATTCTATGGCAGAAAAACTTTAATTTTGTTTCTAAAAATATGGGAAAAAACAGAGGCAGTCGTGTTAATTTGCTCTTATCTCAGCGGTTGTGCTGAATTTCAATAGCGATTCAATCCTAGATATTTCGCAGATCTGAGGAACATATGTTTGCTTTCAAAAGTTGATTTCAACCAACACACGGGCAGACGGACATGGCTTAATCGAATATATACTTTATGGGGTCGGAAATGAAAATTGTAGAAATTACAAACGGAATGACAAAGCTATATATAACCTTGTGCACCACAGGTAAAGGGTATAAAAAGAGTTTTAACATTGAAGAATTATTTTTAACTTTGTTATCCTAATAGAAAAATTCAGTTGGCTTTGAAAAATATAGCACTTTTGCAATCGGTCATTTATTGCTGACAATACTTATTTTCAACTGATTTCCTTTAATAACATATAGAAAAGGGGTCATAAGATTATCAAAAGATGAATTCATTTAAAATAAACCTTAAATTTTTTCTTTAAAACTAATCGGAAAAAAGAATTGAAATCATGTCTGATAAGAACTATTTTAACGTAAGAAATAATATATAAAATCGATTATTAAACGTGTGAAATCTACCAGCAGTCTATTTAAACAAGCAAAAAACTAAAGGAATCTGATATAGTTGTGCCCAAAACTCTTGTTTCTGAAGTAATATATTTTAATAATCTCTGAAATTGGTGCACAGCTTTTTTATTCACAATTTACTGATGGTACCCCATTTTGACAGGAGTAGTTCTTAAGTTTGTGGAGTAGTGTAATTATGTTAATGTTTTTGAACCTTTTGATGTCGTGTTGGGAAAGAATTATCTTGACATTCTTAATTTTCGTTTATCTATTACCATAATTTTCAAAATCAAAATTTTTTTTTGACTCCAATAAATAATAATTAAATTAGTTGTCGCTTGTAAAAACGATTTTTGTATTTATTACCCTTTTAATTTTAACAAAAACTGGACTTTTTATATTAGGCGCAGATTATTCAGTTAAATAGTTACTATTTATTAATTGTAATTATAAAAAAAAAACTTATGTATTTTATTATTTATTTTTTAAATTAATTTTTTTTAATTATTTTTTTTTAATTGAAGTGTTTACACGTCGTTTACTCATTTGCAACTAAATATGCAGCTTCAAATGCATTCCCTTCATACTTACTTTACCTCATATTTTCTCAGTCTATAAACTGATTAACTTTCTGTAAATAGTTTTCTAATGTATGGCAAGTACAATCGGACACATATAGTATTTAGAAAAGTATAAGAGATTAAAGTAGCGAAAGTCATAATGTGGTTTTAAGGCAAAATTTTATTTTAAATACCCATTGCGAAAAGGACTTTTGTTTTCTCATGCGTTCGTCTGTTAAAGTAAAAATGTTTATTTATTTATTTATTTATTTATTTATTTATTTAACAATGTCATTGTTCAGAGTTATTAAAAAATTAAATATATTTATTTGTACCTTTGCGTATGATTATTTTCAAAATCACTGCCACAACTAAACACCCTTGTACCGATATAAGGTTCGTTCGAGTACTTTTACTGCACTTTGTAGTAAATGAGTAATTATTTAGTAAATTGAAAATTTTACTCTCAAAAAGAGAATTTGTTCAAAAAAGTACTCGAACAGACATTTGTAAAAATTCGTAAGATTGAAGCAACAGCTGATGGCAAATAAATAAAGTTTAATGGGAACTATGTACATACATACATATGTGCAAATATGTATTTGTGTATGTATACCTGCCCCAGATTCAGGCAGTTCCATTCTTTCATCTGTAGACATTGTTAACTAACTTTATTTCACAAACAACTTAAATTTAATAATATTTTGCACTTTTGTTGGGATTTTCCTTTTTTTTAATACTTTTTTCACAAATTGTATACTTTTTGTTTGCTTACTTTTGTTTGTTTACCTTTTGAATCATATGTTTTTTGGTTTTGCTAAATCTTACAGCAAGAAATTTCTGTTGTAAAAATTTGCAAATACTCAGTCAAGAACTGTCACTTTTCGCTCTCTATTTGTGCTCTCATTTACTACAAATTTGTGTAAACGAACGCAATTTCGTAAAATGCAGTAAAAATTTGTACAAATTCGTACAAATTTGTGAGTTCTCGAACGAACCTATATATACATGTAAGACGGATATACAAGCACATCACGAACTAACGCGGGTCACTTTTCGGCAGCCTTTCGTTACCTTGTGGTTTCTGACTTTCGAATAGTTTTGACGTATCTTCTTATTCACTGATTAGCGCACTGTGACAATTCGTGATGTCGACTTTATTTTCGACTATGATCCCCCATGGCATTTACACTTATTGTGTTCCTGCCTGTGGTGCTAAGTCTGAATCTAGCCAGTGCTGAACATTCCCCGATATTCTTCTTAATAAGATAATATTTGAAGTTTCTATATTCTAACACCAAAGTAGTCAACCAGTTTAGGACACTCCTATTAAATTCAAGTACTTTTATTGTTATTGTACCCAGTGCCTAAGTTTTTCAGGTTTATAAAACCTTTACGGCAATTGCTATACATACTTGACACATACAAGATGGCGCAAAATTAAACATATAATTTTATTTTTAAATAACTTTTTTACTAAATAAAAAAAATTTATTTTGAGTGGTTGAAATCTTTATTTGAGCCTTTTTTTCTGTTAATTGGAAAATATGATATCAGCCAAGTGGCTGTCGCCAGCATTGATACACATTTGTGGCCATTTTATCGCATTTTGCATTCCGGTCGAGTATTCTTTTTAAGGGCTGCCATTGCCTGGGGCATGTTGGCATTAACCCGCGACTTCAAGTAGCCCCAAAAAAAGTAGTCTGGAATGGTTAAATCGGGCGATCTACTACGAAATTCTCGTTGAGCTAACACCAACGACCAACACAATTATTCCACGCTCTTGCGGAGTATAGCAATTCATTGTTTACCTGTTTGCAGCTGTCTAGTTCACAAATGTTAAATATGATTGACGTAAATCACCATTGCAAAAGCTATTACAATAGGGTGATTCATTTTGCGCCACCTTGTATATCTGTCATTTTATTTCGAACGCTATCTTGGATTATAACTTTTTCATACTTTATTATATTCTACTGGTCAAGACCTTTTGTTTAATACCAATTTTAAGGGGTTTAAGTGAGTTAATATATTTATTGTGCGCCATTTTATAGTGGCGGCCATTATTAATTTTAATTTTTTATAGTATTTTATATTTTACTGTCTCCTTTCTGCTGTCCAGAAGCTGAAAAAATCGATTATTGCTGGTTAGTAACCGATTTGTCGATATTTTATACGAATAGCCCTCGATGATTGTCAGATTTAAAAATTGGGGCAACAATGGTAACAATGTGGAAAAGTCAAAGGCAATTGCTCATATCTTAAAGTTCTGGTGCAATTGTCCTGATTTTAATAGCAATTCATTTCCTGATATTTCCAAAGCATTAATACTACATACAGATCTCTAAAACACGTGGGGGCTTTTAAAAGTTGATTTTAATCAACACACGGAAATTGTTCTATCGACTCATCTAGTCATAAACTTTTAGAAAGCATATACTTTACGGGGTCGGTTTTGTAACGTAGTCTATGAATTAAATAAATAAATAACGGTCGACAAGTAAAAAAAGCTTACTACGTAACGGGTTACATTATTAATTTAAACCATTTACAGACCTACTTGAATAATAAAGGGTCCGCCACATAAAATTATTTTTTTTTTAAATGCTATAAAAAAGTGTAGCTTCGGCTGTGTGGCACGTAGCGCCGTCCTGTTGAAACCAAATGTTGCCCATATACTCCTCTTCAATTTTTGTGAACAAAGATTCGTTCAACATGGCCCGATAACGATCGCCATTGACTACGGCCACTCCTTGCTCATTTTCGAAAATGGCTCAATTATGCCTCTGGACCAAAATCCGCACCAAACAGTGACTCATTTTGGGTGTATCGGCTTTTCAATATATGCGTGCGGGTTTTCTGTGCCCCAAATGCGACAATTTTGCTTGTTTACATACCCAACAAGTTCAAAATGAGCTTCATCTGGAAAGATGATTTTTTTTTGCAAAATCGGCCAAAGTAATGTCGCAATATTTCCCAGTGTTGTTCAAGCGTATACACAACCATATTCGTTCAGCGGAAGGATAAAACTAATTATCTGTCAAATCAGACATGAGCTAAGTGTTACCATTGACGAAATAAGTACTAGCTGAAAAAAAACGCTATATGGCGGACCCTTTACTATACAGAGAATCTTAATATTTTTACTACAAAACGATAGAAGGAACTATGACAAGTATGTGTGTAACAAAATATCGACCAAATGCTCGCTTTGGTGGCATACTTCTATCCGATGGTTTATGAGACATAATTGAGATTCAATGTCGTTAATGTGCCGAATTGTTTCATCCTTTAGCTCTTGAATTGTTCTTGAGTTATTGACTTAACTTTTTCTCTTAAATATCCCCAAAAAAGAAAAAAGTCCAACAGTATAAAATCACATAATCGTGGCGGCCATATTACATCGCCACGCCGTGAGATATACTACGGCCATTGCAATTCTTGGGCAAAAGAGTCATGTTTCGTTGACTTTGTAGCAAGTTACACCTCCTGTCGGTACCTTATATAGTGTATGTCCATATCCTCAATTTCTGGCCACAATAAGTCCGTTATCATCTTGCGATATCGAACCCCATTCACGGTAACTGCTTGGCCGACCTCATTTTAGATAAAGTTCGGCCCGATGACGCCACCAGCCCATATACCGCACCAAACAGTCCTTCCTTGTGGATGCATCGGCTTTTCAAGAATCAAGCGTACAACAATCTTAACGCGCTGCTGAATTGTGTACCTCTCCAAGGTTGAATTTGTCAAACAGTGAAACAAAGAAATGTCAACTTAAATTGGGCAAAAAAACTTGACCTTAAGGTGTGACTCACAATTAACCACGTGAATTATTGCCGGACTACGCTTTATTAAGAATAAAAAGATTTGAAACATTGCGATTTAAAGTTCTCTATTTATTGAAAACTTTTAATTAATTCACTAATGATGGTAAATAGCTAAAAGTTAACAAATACTCGTATAATACTATGATTCTATACCCTGGACTTTGGATGTTAGTCATGTGTTTTCATCGGTGTAATCGTACTTAATTAAAATTATTTACTCTTTATTATTTTAATAGTTTTTATTATTTTTACGACTCTTTTCACTACATTCTACGAAACTTATTTCGTTTAAAAACGAATATATTATTTAAAATTATAGCATACAAAATCATGAAAGTTTTTAAAATTTGGAGTTTTGGAATTTTTAATGCGTTTTTATACGATATTATCTCACATTTATGCTTTTTTTTTATTATTATTTTATTGTTTATGCTTAAACCAAAAAGGAGTTTTTGCATTTATTAAGAAAAAAATACATTTTGTTCGTTCTGCTGTCTTAAATAAAAATTTTTAACATTTGAGATTTAAACTGAAGATGTGCAGAGATATGTGTAGCAGATTATTAAATACATAGTTTATAATATATGTATGTATATAGAGGCTGATAATGAAAATTATTTAAGTTTTACGAGGTGTATGTATGTGGGGTGTAAAATCATAAGTCATAAGTTTTGGAGCTAAAAATCCACCAAAACCGGGTCTACCTTTGTGATAGATACCAATACCGGCTAAAGGTACTGAAGGTTTTGATATAACATCTTGTATATCTATAAAGGGTACAGTAGATTGTGAGGCATCTTTGTAAAAGCTCGAAGCAGAAAATTCCAAATATTGATTATGACGAGAATCGGGTACAGACTTGGCAATGGTGCGTACGGGTACATCGGGATCTTTAAGTTCAATTTTAGCTCTTAAATTAAATAAATTTAAAATGAAATTATTTTAATTTTTAAAAAGTATTACAAAAACAAGCTACCTTCTATCACCACTGACATCAGTGTTGTCATTAGATTTCCAGAAACTATTTTCATTGGGATCAACCAGTTGACCGGTTTCAAAATTAAATTCACTTAATTTAGCTTCCAAATTCAAGTGGGCTCCTACCACCCTAAAACGTACACCCGTTACCACAAATGTATTATCATCTGTGTGTATGTCATCCAAATCAATCGAACGAGCCCCATAGGTTAGAGTATAGTAATCACGCTTATTATGTACTCCCTTCTCGTTAAGAGTATAGTTATCTACAGGTTTCCAGACTAAAGTGGTTTCATTAATCATGCCTCTGGGCAAAAGTTGACCCTCTTGTATTTGCAAATGGAATACACGATTTGCCTTGGCAAAACGTAAACCAGTAACAACCCTGTTCAAAAGTGATATATTTTATTAATTTCCGTTTTAAGTTTATCTCTTTTTAAAACAACTTACATGTTGTCATTGACATTCGATAGAGTTTCACGTAAATTGAAATAGCGATCCGTTTTGGAACTGTATTGATCATCACACAAACAAAAACAATAGGTACAATGCCACAGCACATAACGCCACCATGAATCAACCTTAAAAATACACACACATAGACACAATAGTAATTTTAAATACTCAATAGCGAAATTAAATACTTTTTTAATAAAATAACTACTTCAAAGTCATTTCATTTGAAATGTGAACTTTCTAAAGTTAATTTACCTGTGTTTTGCCACGTGGACAAGTTGAGCTCTTGCCCAGAGTAACACCGTTTTCATATTCAATAAACTCATAACGACGTTCACTGTCACGGGCCTTAAAATGTATTGAAAAAAATAATAATTTAATTTAGCAATATATTAAATCCTTTATTGTTACATACCGAAGGACATATTAACATATCCGAATCAACAAAACGACAATTGTGTATATGACCTGAACAGCGTTCCTGTCGCGCGCAGAATTTATCCTTGAAACAACCTTCATTCTTTGTACGTTCATAATCACTGCAGGTATCCCAACATTCACGATTGTAATTCATATCGACTTCATTCTCAATATAGCCTTGCACAAGACGTGTCACCTCCTCATAGGTCTTACCCTTTACATATTTCTCAGGATCACAACGCCAGACAATACGATCAGCTCGTTGCATTACCTCCCGTAATAGACGTACAGTTTTCTCAGTACGGGTTTCAAAATCATTACGCATGAGTTCGGCTTCTTGGGTGAAATTTCCTAAAAAAAAAATAATTTGAAATAATGCATACATACATACGTACATACATAAATTTTTTTTTATCAAAATTATCTTTAACTTGTTCATATACTAACCCTTGCCATATAATCTTAGCATCATCCATGAGAATTCCATCATTGTGTAACCTTTAAGTTCTGTTAATGCAATATCCGTGTACAGTGAGTAAATAAATTGTTGTGAAGATTGTTGATTTAAACATCTTTCTTCTTTGGATGCCTACAAAAAAAGATGGAAAAAATTTTAAATAAAAATATATTTTTTTGTTTAAAAAAATATGGTCAGCCATATAAGGCGTGTGTATGTGTACATGTACATACATTTGTTTAGAATATCTGTAATTCTATGTTTGTTTGTTTATTGCAATCGATTATTTTTTTTTTTTTATTTTTGTTTTACTATTAAAAAAAAACTGTCGTGTAAAAACTTACAGATGTTTTTTGTTGATTAGCTATTAATTACGACTCGCTACTAGTGCTTAACTGTGTGTTTCGTCATTTATTGAAAAAATTTGTGTTAGTAGAATTTTATAATTTTAATTGAAAAAGCATACTTTAAATGAAATTCTGATCTTTAAAAATTTGTTAATATGACACGTAGTTTTGTTTTGTACATAGTTTTTAGTCTGAAGCAGATGCATAAAAAAATATAAATTTTTATTAGACCCAAAGCAAGTTTAATTTTTCAAATTATTGAAATTTGCAACGAATCTTTATATCCATTTTTAAATAAAAAATATTTATGGAATTGACGTACTTATTGGCAAGCAATTGCCCTGCCTAATCCACTATAACTAAAAATTTAATGAAATATAGTAGATGCACCAGGAACGAATTTCTTTTGTATGATATGGGTGTAAATAGAGTTTAAATATGTTCTTTATATCTTCTAAACATATGAACGTTTTGAATAGTTTTAAGTCTATTAAAAGTAATCCAGCGCAAAATGTTCAGAAATGTGATTATCGAGCAGAGAATTAAGTATTTTTCAATAAAGTGATTCCCAACTGCATTACCAATTCGATTATTTTTATAAGGCATAAATAAGACTAAAATGACTTTGATTTTTTAACAAATATATTAGCAATTAGATATGGAAATCATCCACCAGAAATGTATTGCATTTTTTTTTTGTCAATTTTCTCTTAAAGTAATGTCTAATATTTTACAATTGTATATTTTTTTAATAAAACAAATTTCGTATGCGAAAGGAAAAATAAAAATTTTACTTAAAAATTTATGTTTTCAAGGACTTAAAATGGTACACATTTTTAATATTTATTTACGAATTAAATGATATAGAAATATAAGCTGATAACAACAGACTGTGGATCTTCTTATATTCATTTCTATTTGATACTTTGAATTGAAACGAACACTAAATTTCGTTTTATTTAAAACAATGTCTATATAAGGCGTGTAAATTTTCTTGCATTTAGAACTGAAATTTTACTTATTTTTAACTTTTTTAAACAATTCATATATTCTTTTTTCTGCAGCAATGCAACTTTTTCGAGAATTTTTTCCTGTTAAGCCTAATTCGTATACCAGGGATGGAAAAGTTGCTATGATCATTTAATTTTAATATAATTCGATTAAAAATAGGATATATATTTTTGAAACCTGGCCGTTTGTTTACCAATCAGCTCTTGTGATAAGGCTGCCTTGTGAATGTGCTATAGTTCTGCTGGTTACCAAACAAGTAATTAAAATATTATTATTGGGATGTTGAAAGGTTCATTACAAGTATGTAATTAATTGTAATATTGTTTAAATTAATGCTATAATTAAGTTGTTACTAAGATAGATTTCAGTCATTTTGTATTTCAAAATATTGTGTGTGGTAACGGTCAAAATCAACTTCTTTTGTATGCAGTTTCAAAATATTAGTTATTAATGGAAAATTGGCGAAATCATAAAAGGCTGAGTCTTAATAAGAACTCACAACTGCTTCAAATTAACAAAATTGATTTTTGAACTGTACCCAGATTGTATATTTATGTACATATACATATACATATATATAAACATTTATTACAACATATCTACCTAAACTTTGGTGAATGGTCTAAAAAAAATCAGCACTGCCGAATATAGAATTTTTACGTCTTGTATACTAATTGTATACATACTTAAGCTTGGTTTTCACTATGTCATTTTTGTTGTCAAATTGCCCAAATTGTTGGCAATTGTATGAAAACAGGTTGTCATATGGCGTCATCTATGTTTGCAGTCAGTTATGCACACAAACTGCCATCTAAACTGACAAATAAGTGAAAACGCCAAATTTCAGTTTGTCAGCAGATATGGCAGCATTTTTTTTCGAAGTAAATTTGACAACAAGTTGTCAATTATTTTTGTTTGTCGTTCGTCAGTTTTTTTGTCAGTTTTTAAAATGCAGTGAAAACGCATTTGACGCAAACTGACAAGAAGTCATTTGAGGCAGTTTTTGTTGTCATTTCATATGACATAGTGAAAACCAAGCTTTATAAAATGTTTAATAACTAACCATCATAGCACGATAGTACATTGTTTGTTTCACCATTATCAGCTCAGTATCCTGAAATATACGTCCCATCGAAAATATCTTATCATTGCGTAAAATATTCTCCATTAGGTCATCCAAGTCTTGAGAACGTGTAAAATCAACATTATTCTCTTGTGAATTGAGAGCACGCTTAAAGGCACCAAACAATGTTTCGATTTGTTGTAAATCACGTTCCAAAATAATCCATTCGTAATGATTTAATATTTCATATTTCCCCGTCTCCCACGACGAATTCATGTGCTCATTTATGAAATTACGATGACTATCGACAATTTTACGCAATTGTTGTTCGATATTGCGATTATTTTGTGAACGCTGCAAATGTTGCCACAAGGATTGTTCCAAACTTAGATATTGGTCACGAACCGCATCGATTTCAATAAATGGCATAGAAGGAGTTGTCACCGTATGAGAATAAGCAGAGGTTTCTGTCACAATTGTATGTAGACCAGTTAACACTGTTAGAAGTGTAGTTAACATTATTATTTTACTATTTAACGTGGCCATAGTTAAATATTTTAGACGCGTTTTTTGTTTAAATAAATTTGTTCGTTTTTTTTTTATTCTGTATTTTCTTTTTTCTTAATATTTAATTCTGTTTGTTTTCTGTGTTTGTTTTATTTATATTTTTTGGGTTTTATTTATTTCTTTTATATTCTATTTCTATACTCATTTCTTTAATATACAAAAGTTCAACAATGCCACAACAAACAAAACCCACACTTTGTTGATTATTCCAAAAGCGTAAATATTTGGTTCAACAATTTCATCGAAATAAAATAAATGCTCTCTCTCTCTCTTACAAGCCAACAACACACTCTATTTCAATAGTAGACATATTTCAATGCTAAGAAAAATATAGTTATTATCGAGTTATCTAGGTAACCTACGTATTAAAATCTTTTTAAACATCTACACGAACCATAAAAGTTAAAATTTTGGTAAATTCTCGATTCTTTTCTGGAGGTCCAAGTTTCGATGAGTTTTTTGGCGAATATTGTCCTCCAAGTGATCAATCGTTTCGGGCTTATCGGCGTAGACTAGCGACTTTATCCATTTCAACAAAAGTGAGCTTTATCGCTAAACAGAATTCGCTTATGAAAATCGCCATACGTATTTCGAATAAAAGCATGACTTTCAAAATAAATTAGAATAATTTGGGAGCGTTATTTAGGCGTCAGACTATAAAAGCCAAACCAAACTTAACAAAAAAAAAAACACTTGACAGCTAACAAAATGATCGCCTGTTAAAAAGTGTTGCCAACTTAAAGTAATACTCTATAAAAACACGCGGCATCACTAATTGCAATCTGTTTTCCTAAAGAAAGAACTAGTTCAATCCGTTCAATACGAAGTTAAATCTACATATCTATTGCTTTTTGGATAAATTTTTTTTGAACAAGATATCATATAAAAAAAAAACATTGCTGAAGTTCATCTGTTTAAAACATCTCATAAAAATTTAAATCAAAGTAGTCAGTTTTGTTTAATTCTAATAGACGTTTTACCCTTGATCACATGTAACATCTACCATCAATTCGCAAAGATGTTAATAACTTTTCATAAGAATTAAACTGGTTCGTGTGTCAATATTTTTCTACATCTTAAAAAATATGTTTCTAGCTCATTCTATTCCACTCAATGTCGTTTAAAGTGTTATTATACCCTTCACACAGTGAAAAGGGTATATATATTTTGTCATTCCGTATAAAATTTCTACAATTTTCATTTCCGACTCCATTAATACACACATTTTCTGAAAGCTTATGAATAGGGGAGTCAATTAAGCACTGCCAGTCTATTTGTCTGTCAGTGTGTATGTTGAAATCAACTTATTGAAGCCCCCAGACATTTTCAAGACCCGTGTAAGGTACCAAAATATCAGAAATATTTGGGAGCAGATCGGTATTGAAAGACAAATCGCTCTTTAAACAACTGAGATATGATGAAAAAACCTATACCACCTCGTATTTTAACACCAATACAAACTTGATGGTTCGAATCCCAGTTAAGACACTAAATTTTCTCTCTACTTCGTTTGGTTTGGCAATAATTCAGAAAAAATTCATATTATTTTTAGTCATATTTTGCCTTACTTCAGAGATATTTATATTATATTATTAACAATTTCGAAAGTCAACAATACCAAATTATAAAAAAGATGGCATAAAATTCCAATATTTTCAATGGTAAAACTACATAATATTGGCGGCGTAAAAACGTTAAACTTTCAAATATTTATATGAATTTTTTAAAGAAATTTATGCAGTTCTATGAAAACAGTCTAAAGTTGTTCTAAAAGTAAAATAAAAAGTCATAATATTTAAATGTTAGTAGACTTCTAATGGCTCCTTTAAACTTGTTTGCTACTTTTAAAGTGATAAAATTTGTTTGTCTCGTTAAACTTGTACGTAACACTTAGTATTCCCAAATATAAAAGTGTATGTGTATTTTTTTTTCAAAACTGTTAAAAACTTTTTAACAAAACTGCAACATAAGCATTTTTACTTTTAAAGTGCTAAAACTTATAAACATATAACTCAAGAAATTCTCATGAAATATCATAAATTAAACAATTTTAAAATTCACATTTTGTTTTATTATTTTTTGAAAATATTGCAAAAAAAAATTAAAGAAAACCAAATATTTTGCAAAATTAGCGAAATTTTATACAGATTTATCTGTGTATATATATGAATGTATACAGTTGTGTTGAAAAAACGAATTCTAAAAGAATAAATAAAACATTTTTGTTTTAAAAAATGTTTACGACTTCCTCAACTAGAATGAAAGAAAATATCGATGGCCACAGTTAGAAAGGCCCTAACCCAAATAACTATAACAGTACAAAAACGTAAGCTGTGTCGAGGGATATTTATGTGAAATGTATTTAAATCACTGAACAACTCAATTTCGCAAAAAAAAATCGAGTTAGGGCCTTTCTACTTGTGACCATCGATATGTATTTACAAATTACGTATAAAAATCTAAACTAAGTATGGAAATATTAAAGTAAACTAAGCGAGCCATCACTTGCTGCTTATTACTTATGTATTCATTCTATTCATTATATTTGAAGAAGCCTGTGTGTGAGATTTATTTTTTTAAATATATGTAGTTTTTTTTTTTTTTTTTTTTTGTTTAAACAAAATTTCTTTTTATTTTATTGTGTGTTGGCTTGCTAGCTAGCTTGTTGGTGACCTTTAAATGCGAACAAAGATTTTAAATTATTTTAATTTGTTATTCCATTATAATTTCAAACTTTTAGTTTTAAATCTTTTTTCGTAACTTTGTTTTAATTTTCTATTTCTACTTGGTATTTTTTTCAAATTAAAATGATTCTTTTACAATTCAATTAGTTAATTCGCTTTATTAAATTACTTTTTGTTGTTCTTTTATTTTATTTTCTTTTTTGTTCTGTTTGTAAAAGCCAAACGATAATTTTCTTGTGTTTTGTTATTGTAAGCCAAACAAAATACATAAACTTTATACGCTAATTGAACGAACGTTTTCTAAAAACAGCACTTTATTTTATTTCTTTTGTATATGAATTTCAGTATTTATTTGTTGGTTTTTATATTTAATTTTCGAACGAACTGTATTTTCAACCGTACACAACGCGTTACAATTTTACAATAAGAATGTATCTCAACATAACTCAATTCAATCGTGAACTATTGTGTTTTTTTTTTGTTAAACAATAATAAACAGAGTTGCCGTTTATTACAAACATTAAACATCCAAAAATAATAATTATTAAAGAAACTTGGTAAAATATTTAAAAAAATATTTTAAACTAGAAAAATAAAATAACGTTTAAGTAATTAGTTTTTTCTTGTAAAGAAATACAAACATTGATGGCAACTCTTTATAATTTTATTTAATTTGTATCTCTATCTTTTCCTCTCTCGTTTTTTCAGTTTTCTTACTATAGCTCATTTTTATTTGTTCTCATTGCAAAATCTTAATGTTGAGAAAAGTCCTATTCATTTCTATAATATGTTTTGTTTTTGTTGTTTTGAATTTCATGTTTTTGTTTACATTTTTTCTACAATTTCTTTGTCTGTTCTTGGTTTTCGGATTTTAAACCTTGTTTATTCTTTTGTGATTCTTTTTTAGCACAAGGTGTCAAATACTGTACATACTAGCTATGATAACAAAAATAAAAGTACATACTAAAAACATTAGAAAAAGGGAAAATATTTTACAAATAGGCACATAAATATTTAAATATTAAAAAAAAAAAAAAAAAAAAAAAAAAAAAAATTAATAAAAAAAAAAAAAAAAAAAAATTAATAAATTAATAAAGTATTTATGTATTTATGCATTATTTATTTAAACAAATTGTATTGAATATTTTTTATAGGTATAATATTTTTCAAATATCAAATACATTCATATTAGCCCATATTCTGACAATCACTCGATTTTATATTACATGTGATTGTATATCACCACGACATGTTTTTTAATAAAGAATTTCTTAAAGAGATGTTCGAAATAAACTTGTTTTTAAATAGACAATTTAATATAACAAACAAGTAAAAGTGACCGTGCCGAATCTTATATACCCTTCACAACGTAGTGAAGTCATGCAATAACAATTGTTTGTATCACCAATCATTTCATATGAAATACGTATAAAACATATAAAAAACATAAAAAAAACATAAAAAAAATAAAAAAAAATTGTTTGACTCAGCTGAGATTTGATGCCACGTTCACTCTAACCAGTATACCACGTTTGTATGTATGTGTTTTATGTTGTTGTTGTGAAAAAAACGAGGTGGTCGTGGTTTTTTGCTCATATGTCAGTTGTTTATGAACCGATGTTTCTGATTTTCAATATCGATCTACTCCCGAATATTTCTGATATTTTAATACCTCACCCGTTGATTTCAATATACACACGGACGGACGGACTCCCCTATTCATATGCTTTCAGAAAATATATACTCTATAGGGTTGGAAATGAAAGTTGTAGAAATTTCATACGGAATGACAAACCTATATATACCCTTTTTCACTGTGTGAAGGGTATATAATAAGCCAAGACGAATTCACATTAGGTGGTGTTATGAGCCAGTTGATTGTTTTTTGCTCGTTTTATTTAGAATGTCACAATGCTAAAGTTTGTTTACATTTAAATTAATTTGTATGTGCGTTGCTTGACAAATTTTATAAAAGTTGTGAAATTTGTGGAAAAATTTATAAAAATACAAATATTTGTGCAACACCTAATTGGTCAATAAGTAAAAACAAAATGCCCGTTGTGTTGTCCTAGTGGTTTTAATTTGTGAAAATTGTTTTAAAAAGCTTTAAATTTGTAATATGAACTACTAGAAATTTTTGTAATAAATTAAAAGTAATTACTTATTTTAAAAATGTTCTTGTAAATTTATTAAAATAAAATTTTAATTAAAATTAAACAAACAATTTGTTTTGAGATTTCCTGGTTATTTTTGTTTACCTGATGTGAATTCGCCTTGAAATAAGCCTAGAAATTTAATAATTTTATTTTAAGTATGTACTTTTTTACAAATAGTGTTGTATGCACCGCCTTATTTAATAAGTACATACATAACATGTACTTATAATTTTTTTTTGTAGAGACTGATAAATACTTGTACATCTGAGTTGTAAAACATAAATATATCGTCGCTGCTCCGGCGTTATCGGTTATATGACAATTTTTGAAATTTCTTTATTGCACTATTTTAAACCTTTGTTGTTCAAACATCTATCTAACAAACCGTTAAAGGATATCTTGATTGGTTCAGAAATAAACAACAGTCGAAATGTGCAAATTTAATACTAAGAAGTAACAAAATGAAATGCTTTTCTGCTCTTTTGAAAAATTAGTAAAAAGCACATAACTGAATTCGTGGGAATAGCGACGATATATTTTTATGAGAGTTAGTCAGATTTTAATTTTTTTATTTAATTAACACCTGTTAAAAAAACCACAACTTTCTAAAAGCAAAATTTTGGCAAAAGCAAATAAATTAGGGTTTTTTTTTAAGGCATTTAAAAAAAATAATAAATCAATATTTTAATGGACGTGTTGCCAAACCTTTGGTAACCCTATATCAATTAACAAGAGTTTTGTTCATTATCTCTTTTTTCGTAAATAATACTTACAACTGACGTCACAACGTAAATATGTACATATGTGCAATAAAACTCTGCTCATTTTCGAGTGAAAATTCTGGTTTTTATTTTAACTCCCTCGTTTTCTCTTAGTTAAAGTTTCCCTAAACAAAGATGTGTTTATGTTATGTTTGAGTTGAAATAAAACGTCTGTATATGTTGCAATTGCACTTTTTTAGATTTTTCAACCACCCGCTAGGTTGAGATACGAGCAAACATTCTGTTTTATATATTGGCATTGTCAGTGTTGCCGAATTCTATCGAAAATGATGTGGATTCCATCAAATGTGTTTTGTACATTTTTTGAATATAAAAAGAGAATTTACAAAGTATTGCTAGATAGTCTTGAATGTGTTTTATTATATATTTCTTTGTATTAAGAAATATCGTTTATACGTTGTAATATAAAATAACGAAATATTGTCTATAAATAGAGAATTTTCAAGAAAGTGTCTTTAAAGGAGTACCTAAGTATTAATTCAAAATAAATCATTTTTACTAAAAAAAATTCTTCAGAATTTTATAATAGAAAAAATTTCTGAAAGTTTTTTAGATTGAATTTAAAAAATTTAAATTCTAATATATAAAATTCTCGTGTCGTGGTGTTTGTGATTAAACTCCTCCGAAATGGCTTGACCGATTTTCATAAAATTTTGTGTTCATATCGGGTAGGTCTGAGAATCGGTCAACATCTATTTTTCGAACCCCTCAATGCTACGCCTTTTTCACGCCTTCTAAGGTAGGAAAGACTCCTGGACCGACCTTCTTGAAATTTTCTCATAATAAAACTAAGACGCTGATATGATTAATAGGATACTTTTTTTACCATGCCTACTTTAACGCTCACTTTTTTTAATTATGTACTTAAATCGATATAGTTTTTAGTAATTTTCTTAAAATTGTACACAATTTATAGTCCAGCCAACGCAGAAATAAACTTTTAAGAATACATACTCCTTAATATTAAGGGTGACTCACCCCAAGGTACAATTTATGCCTCACCTAAATAACGAAATGACCGATGAAATTTAAAACTAAGATAGATCTGCGTACACATACGGTTTACGTTCTTTTAATGTGCTCATAGTAAGTTAGTTATTTTTATAGAACCAAGAAAAAATATTTCCTAGGATTAATTTATGTGGCTAAACAACGTTTGTCGGGTCAACTAGTTGTACATATGTATATAGAGATGTTCTTAAGAGTTTACTTATTAAAAATTGTTGATAGCTTATTGTGTTAAATAATCTGTTTCACTGGTTTAAGTTCAATAACAAAAAGTGAATTGTTTATATAAAAAATTTATCGTTGCGAAGTGTTTATAGGAAATTTTTGGTGACGAATTTTATTTATAATTTATCCTTAAATTCATTGTATAACAGTTTATTAAAACTTATGTACAATTTTAAATTTTTATGAAGATTTTATTAATAGAAATTAAAAAAAAAAAAAAACTTATATCATAATTTTCTTTGAATATCATCACTCTGGCAACGCTTGGTGGATGATTGCTGTTGATGGTACGTAATTATTTTAGGTATTATGATACTTGTTTATTTAAAATAGGTCACTGACTCTTTAAATATGTATGTACATACATAGTATGAACATATAAGTTTGTAATATCGGATGTAAAACGTTAAAGAATTTCATTAAGTTAAAGCCGTCATTCTTTTTTCTTCAAATTCTGTGATGAATCATAAGTAAATTGCAAATTTATCAAAGCATAAATAGGTGCTTATTGCTTGTAATAAACTTGTTTCTTTTTTTGAATTTTGTTAATAAATTTATTTTTTATTTATGTGATTTGCCTTTACTAGTCAAAAACTAAGTCTAGTCTTTGCTCATTTTATATTTTTTCATAAACTCTCATTTATTTTAAAAGATATAAGTATGTACATACATATGTATGTAAATATGCAAAGACTGTATACATTTACTTTTCATATTCTTATTTTACATTTCTTAGTAAAATGCTTCTTCTTAAACCCTGAGCTTAGATAGTTTGTTATGATGATTCATTGGCTTTGGCCCAAAACAAAAAACTTTCTTTGTTATAAAATACCTATATTTATTTTTACATTTTTGCGTTATGGTTCACGTTTTTCTCATCATCTTTAAAAGAAGTTTAAATTAATAAAAAAAATTTTTTTTTTGGCTCTTTGTATGTTATTGCAATATGTACATATTCTCTTTGTGTCTGGTTTAAAAAGTTTTGTTTTTTTGCATTAAATATAAATAGTTGTAAGTCTTAATTTTTGCCTATAAAAACATGAATGTATGTGTATGTATATAGGTACTTATGATTCGTGAGAAATTATATATGTACATATGTATACACAGTTTCGCTCAATTCGATTATGTCGGATATCTTATGACTTTTGTTATTAAAACATTTACTTAAAAGTTTTTAGAAATGATTTTTTTTTTGTTGAATAATCTTGAAATATATTTTTTTTAATATTTGGTGTTCCCCATTGATAAGTTTAATGCATATTTTTTAAATAAAATCCCTTTTTAAGGAAAAAAACTTTAGGATCTTTAAACTGATTAACTGGATTAACATAAAATATATTTAAATAGGCAAGTCGATTTCTTATTACACAGTTTACACTTACATTATAGGTACAACAAATTTTTATAAAAAAAACACATATGTCATTTTCTTACAGATGTGCACAATCTGGATCCCATTAAAATTAGTATTTTAGGAGTTATCAGCTAACAACAATTAAGCAAATCACATAAAATAAGTTCACAATCTTGTGAAAATAGTATTGGTATCAGTTCATTTGCAAAATAGTAGAGAATTTTTTTTACTTTACACTAACAAACTATACGCAAATAGAATACAATTGTTATTTTTTTAAATTTGCAATGACAAAAGCATCGTGTATTTGGCTATATGGTTTTTATATATATATATATATATATGGTTGTTTTTCTTATACACATACTTCTGATGTAATGGCCTTAATACACGTCGTAAGATTTTGTTCAGATTATAGATACATACATATATAATGATGTTTTTAATGATAAATTGTAAATGAAAAATAGTTACTGCTTTTATTTTGCACAGTACTGTGTGTTTCACAGTAGTATTAAATTTTGAAAAACAATATTCATGTTCAAAGAATTTTAAATTCAATTTTTAGACCAATATTTGTACCATTCTTAAAACAAACAAAATTTAAAATATTGAATAAAAGATATGAAATTTAAAAAAAAAAAATAAAATGTATATGTTTGTAGAGCAAAAATTATATTGTTTTTAATTTTTAACGATTATAAATTTCAAACACTTGTATAAAAAAAAATTATTGAAAAGTTAATATTTTACCGACAACAATTAAAAGTATTTTTTTAATGTGTTCGAAAAATTTAATGGCTCAAATACGTGTCTGTCAGGTACATATTTTGCAATTTTGTTTGTTAAAGTTTTATTTCATTTGTATGTACATCTGTCACGGAAAAAAATAAATAGATTTAAACGGTTGTATGTTTTTTTTTCTAATAAAACATTTAAAAAAAAAAAACATTTTTCTTAAAATCAGAATCTTGTTTCAAAATACTTTAATTAAATCTTAATTGATTTTTTAAAGGATTTTTCGAGGAATTAGTTATGTGTATATCATGTTTTAGAAGTAAATAAAAAAAAAAAATCAAATGATATGAATGTTTCGCTGAAATTGAAATTTCTCTGTAATGTGTGATCCTTTGTTTACATTTGCTAGCACATTCATATCAACTGAAAAAAACAACAAATTTTCCACACTTTATATCGAATTTTACCTCATAACTTTTAGCCAACATTTCAAGCATATTTGAACCTGATTTATTGGCTTTGTCCTCCAAACCGAACATAGTCAAATGTAGACGATCCATTAAATGATGAACCGAATAAGCATTAGGCGAAACGGTCCATTCAGAAAATGCCAACAATGTCGAAGTCTCCAATTTATCCTGATGGTGTTCATATTGTTTCATTTGCTGAAAACGTGACGTTATACGATGCATGGTATCGGAGATCTCATTGCGCTTCGCTAATAATTGCAAATTGCTCTCAATGAAATTATCAACCGATTGTATGGCCCAAGCCACTTGTTCAGCATGCTAAAAATTAGCAAAATTGTCAAATATTAGATATGATTTTATAATTCCATTTTCCATTTTAAACTTGCCTGATCCTCAGTACGTTGTATTTGCTTACTAACCTCCTTGAGGCGTGATAAGACTTTTCGCTGTTTTTCACGCATCAAGGGGAAATCAACATTCGAAACTATTGGGGATGTTTGCACTACATCCCAGGCCTTTAAAACGGCCGATGTTACTTCTTTGACAACATGAATCACATCTAGGACGTCTTCAATTAAGGCGGTGGAGTTTTTTGGTATTGAAACTAGTATAAGAGTGAAGAGCATAAAGCCCAGACATGACGACACAGTACTTTGCAGTTTCATTTTGTCTAAAGATTTTGGTAAATTTGTGGTAAAAACCTTTTTTGAGTGTTTTGTAACACAGAAACTCACACAAAGAACACGTTTGATTTATACACTTAAAATTAGCTTATTTTTGTTGCTAATAATTTTCCTGCGTAATTTTTTAATTTAATTTTATTTGTTACTTTTTTATAACTAAAGTTTACAAACTCCAGCAAATACACATATATCTATTTTTATACACGTTAGTTTTGCTATTCATAAGCAAACATACATATTAAAACACTTGTTTTTCTTTTTTTTTTATCGTATGTAGTTTATATACTTATATGTATATCACTAGAGTCCGACTGCGTTGTGTGACTTGTTTTTAACGTCACCTCAATTCGAGTGTTAAAAATCATTTGACTCATTGTCTTTAACATTTTATACTCCAAAGCAGTGATATTACTTTTATTGTGTTTGCATGTATATTAATATTTTTTGTTCTCTTGTATATTTAATAGATTCCAGGCATGGAAAACTAAGATGTACATACGATAATAATCTTTTTCATAAAAGGTACTTTTTCGGGTTGTAATATGAAAGTACCAAATGATAAATTTTAACTTTACAACCATAATTATAGTTTTAAAGTTTACTTATTTTAAATAAATATTGTTTCTATTTTTTACGAGTCGTACAAGATATGCCAGATATTCACCACTTTCATGATTTTATTTTTTTTTTTTTTTTTTTTTGTAAAAAATGAGATAAACTTTAACAAAAAAAAACTTAAATTTGCTGCAAATATTATAATTATTTTCATATTAGCAGTTTCCTTAATTTAAAATTACTAAACAATATTAGGGTCAACAAAATTTAAATTTTAAATATATTGTATTATTTTAACTGTAAAAGTTATTTTGTGCAATAAAGGTTTTAATTTTGTGCCATTTTTATGTAATGCAAATATAAAAAAATTTGTATTTTTATTACTAAAGAAAATATTGCTTAAAAAATTCGCTAGAAAAACGAAAGAAATGACTACGTTTTTCTTATAAAATGATGAGTGAATTTTTTTCGGTATATATTTTAAATAATAGATAAATATTAGCCTCTTGTAGTTCTATACCTTTCATGATAGTTTAAAAGGGTATGTATATTTAAGTTTGTAATTTCTACAATATTTATGTGCGACCCTATAAAGTACATAAATATATTCTGAATTCTTATAGATATGCAAGTCGATTTAGCTAAGATAACAACAAAATCTAGCGGTCGCTAATACATACTTATGTATGTATCGACGGTCACAGGTATTTTTTACGAAATTTATTTTTTTTTTTTAGTGATTTCAATACATTTTACACAAATACATCAAAAATAACAGTTTTACAAGCGTTTTTACAAAACCAGTTACATTATGATAATATACTTCTTACTAGATTATTACCTTTTTCTGTAAAGCTACGATTATTAGAGCTAGGGCCTTTCCATCTGTGACCATCGATATGTACATGATGGTACAATACATATAATATTCAGCATATCCGAATATAGCGCTCTTACTTGTTTATTTTAAATGAAATGAATAAAATTTTCTAATTACATATATTTGTATTTTTCATTTCAAAAATTTTATTTTCCATTTAACAAGTAATTTATCAATAATTTTTAAAATTTGGGATTTACTTTTTTGAAAAAAAAAAACTAAATTTTATGCTTGATTACAATTCTAGAATTTTTTGCTAGGGAGGTACAATTTCAAAAGCTCAAAATTCCATATACCATCTCTGTATGAATCTGCATTTTCTACTTTCGATTATTTTCTTTTTTTTGTATATCCCATTTATTCAATTTATTTTTTATCATTTTTAAATATTAAACAATTATACAAATATAAAAAATGTATTTATTATTCTAAAAAACATTACGAAAGAATACGTTACAAGCAACTTTTTTATGTTCTGCGAAAGAAATGGCAGATTTTTTTTTTCGTAAATGCATGCATTTTTAACAATGTATTAATATAAGACTCTTTTATCAGAAACTTAAGTCTGAGAACATTTAAAATAAGATGTAGGAAATTTTCTAATTTTTATACCGTTCACCTGTGGTGCACAAGGGTATATATTGCTTTGTCATTCCGTTTGTAATTTCTACAATTTTCATTTCCGACCACATAAAGTATATATTTTCTGAAAGCTTATGAATAGAGGAGTCGATTAAGCCCTGACCGTTTGTCCATGTGTTAGTTGAAATCAACTTTAAGAAGCAACCATATGTTCCTCAAATCTGCGTATGGTATCAATCTCTTGGAAATATCCGGGAATGAATCGCTATTGAAATTCAGCACAATCGCCCATTAACTTTCTGAGATATGAGTAAAAAACCACGACCACCTCGTTTTTTTCACAATTACAACAACAACATACATACATATGCATATACTGGTTAGAGTAAACGTGGCATCGAATCCCAGCTTAGCCAAAAAAATTTTTTTTTTATATTATTTTTTTATTTTATATATTTATATATTTTTTTTATTTAATATTTTATTTTTAAATTTTTTTTAATTGGTTTTTTGTTTTTTTTGTTTTTAATACATTTTTTTCTTATTTTTATTAATTATTTTTTTTTTTGGAAACATACGTAAACTTAATTTATAACTCTGCAAGATGTTTTGTATATGTTTGTACGTATTTCATATGAGATGAATGGTGATACAAAAAATTGTTTTTGCATGAATACACGTTGTGAAGGGTATATAAGATTCGCACAGCCGAATATATCACTGTTTTTTTTTTTTTTTTTTGTAAATGCATAAATTTTTAACAATGTCTTAATATAAGACTCTTTTTTTCAGAAACTTAAGTCTCAGAACATTTAAATTCAGATGTAGGAAATTTTCTAGTTTTTTAAATATCTATTATTGTTTTCCTGTAATATTAAATTTTTTGAAAATTTTTAAAGTTTGTGAATCACTTCTTTCATAAATAATGGAATATAATTCTGAAAATATTTGTGCTGGAAAAGTACAATTTCGAAATTCGAATGTTAAAAACTTCATAATATACCATCTCACATGTATTATAACTTCCTTTCTCTCTCTCTCTCTCTTTCTGCAATTGTATAATTACATGTACTTTTAAGGTTTTACTTTGAATTATATTCTTTGTTGTATTTCATATACCATTTATTTAATTAATTTATTATTTTTATGACGTTCTTTATACATACATGCATACATATTAAACTGTTTTCACATTTAAAATTAAAACCTGGTTTTAACATTAAGACCACTAACAGCTGATTTTGCGTACACACCACAAGTTTAGCTAAATCAGGTTTTATTAACTCACAGTATGTCCGATAATTAATTAATTAATTTCTCGTAGAAATAAGTGTATATTTTTAAGTATGTTTTTTAAAACTTTTGTTAAAATATTTGTTTTACACACTGTAAAGGTATCAGCTGTTTTTCTTTGTATGAAAAACTAAAACAATTTTACAATGCGCTCCAAAATATAAATTACTTCATTTTCTGTGAATGAATAGCTGAAGAGTGGTTGAAAATTATGGAGATACTTTTTCTTTTGATGTTGTTGTTGCTGCATCCAACACAAAGTATTAATTTTTTTTTAATTTTTCGTTATATCTTTTGCATTTACACATATGGTGTATCCTAGTAAAAATTATTTACCTAAACTGCGATTAAATTTCAAGTGTAAAAGATCAAAAATATGAACTAAATTTAAAGTTTTCATTAAAATATATTTGGCAAATTCACAATGTGTCCTAAAAATAAAAATTTTGACTTTATGACAATACGACACCTAGGACCCCTTTGTGGATTACCCAATTAAAATACATATATGCATTGTTTATTTTATGGCTGTTAAAACTATTAATTTTTAAAAGAAAAAACTTGGCTTGACGTGGTGGGAATATCTTATTCCACAAATACAAATAACGTCAATTAAGTGCTAAATTTAAAATAACTTCTACGGATTTTAATAAAAAATCAAAAGTAATCAAAGTAATAAATCTTAAACATTTATTATAAATTTACTAAAATACATTCAATTCTATTCGTTTCTTGTATTACAGAGTTTTTTTTATGAAATATTGGCCGGCATCTGGGTACGCAATGGTCTGCAGATTAAAGGTCAAGCCATGACCTATATCCAGGCAAATTTTTGCAACTCTATGGCAGATATGGATTTATTCTTTTTACAGATTTGTGCTACAAATTTACCGCAATATTTCTTTCTACAAAATACAATTGAATTATTTGGTGTGTCGCAATGGCTGGAGACGGCGCCACTAAAACAGCCACAGAAAATGGAACAAACATCAATGCTTGAAGGTTTCCTCACATTTCTAGCTACTTTGGTGACCAGTCGTACAAATCTGGGCAATGATGAGGCTACACAATGTATTATAGAAATTAGTGCTTTACTAGCTACAGAAAATAAGACTCATTCGCAATTGTTGGAACTGATGCCGGAGAGATCGGGTAATGTGCACACAAAGAATTTCGAAACATTTTTAAAGATTTTGTCCGTGTACAAGGCTCCCTCAGCGGGATCGGAAAATTTGGAGCAAGGCTTATTTACACCCATCGATGAGGTGTGGGAAAAGTACTATGATCCTTTACATGTTCTTTTGAGAGCTGTTCACAGAAGAGATTTTCAGTCGTCTTTGGATCGTTTTACGAACTATGTCAAATCAAAGAACAAAATGCCTACCAGTGGCAATTTGTGGCCACCATTTAGGCTGCCAAGGCCGGTAGGTCCGGCGTTTAGTGATCCTTGTCGTATATTAAGTTCTCGAGTCTTCCATTCAACCATACTATCGATCCTGTATCGAGCTGTACATTCTCGCGATGTTTCAGAACATTTATTAGCCTTAGCAATATTCCTACTGGAAATTGCCATCGAAACTAGTGAAGATATCAAGATTAGCGATAATGCCGCCGTTGTCGAATGCGAAGACCATCACAAGCCTTGCTATCGTTTTGGCATGCGCCGGGATCCACCAAAATTGTTCAAATGCTACCCCACAGATAATTTAAGTTGTAACTTAAGGCATGTAGTGACAAAGATTTCGTTAAAGTCTCAAGATCCTCAGGTGACACCGGCCCATTATAGATCAAACCCTTTCTATCCAGATGTGGATTATGATATAGACGATAATACTACTTCGGCAATGGAAATTTCACCAGCTTGGCTGGAGAATATGGATCGAAACTTAAGTGTTCTACATAGTACTTCGGCACCCAATGCGACTACAACTTCAACCGCTATAGTACCTATGCGTTCACAAAATATGGAAGTGGCTTTGCCTGCCGATTTGTCTGTTGTCCCCGAAACTGGCCTTGTTATTAGACAAGATAGTCAGGACGATGATTCGATTCGGGACGTATCCAATGCAATCGAAAATACAAGAGCTAATTCCCCAGCTATTGAATTCCGTTTCTCCTTACAACCTATTACAATGGCGGCTGATACAGGTATGGAAGTTGTACTGCATGAGACTCAAAATCCTGGTACTTCCACGAACACTGCCAATCAAATGAGAAACAACCAGCCAACAGCACAAAACCGTAGACAAACACAGTCTGAAATGTTCCCTCCTTCCACACCCAATTCAATAGGTAGTCTAATACCCTTTCCTCGCGTACAACCCGTCGCAGTACCAAGTACAAATATGGATGTTGTACCCTCGAATCCGACACTTGGCGTAAGCGCTCTAGGAGCTCGCCGAGCATTTGATGCCAGCAATCGCAAACGTTCGGTAGATAATGCCATTGATGGTCTTAGCAAAGATGAGGTGATCGTAGAAGAAAGTATATTATCACTGCTCCTCAAACTACACTCACAATTAAGTGGCACTTTGGATAGTTTTTCGTGTTACGATGTCGAAGAAGAGGAAGGTTTTGAAGCGAAAGAAGGTGATTCTTCAGCTTCATCCTCAGTCATGGATGTAGACTGTGAAGACTCCACAGAACCTTCAACTTCTTCAGCTGCTGCAGCAGCAGCGGCTTCTAGTCAAACCAAAAATCGCAATATTAAAGTTTCCGATTCTCGTATTGGAGATGGCCCCTACTTCATAGGCAACCTTTTGCGCAAGATTGCGAAACAGGATGAATCGTGTGCCCAAAATATTGACGATATACGACGTAAACTCTGGCCGAATCAACGCGAGAAGCAGGCGGAAGCCAAGGCTAGAGAAGCCAAGGAAAAAGAGGAGCGACGCAAACGGGCACGTGAGAGACAAATGAAAATGATGCAAGAATTTGCAAACAAACAAAAGGAGTTCATGCAAACGGCTGCTGCAAATAATATGGATGCTGGAATGGAAGAAGAAGAAGACCTGTATGAAGAACAGCCCCGCGAAAAAGAATACGATTGCATTATATGTAATTGCACCACTCCCAGCACCGAGTCAAATCCGATAGGTCTAGTAGTGCTTGTCGAATCCAGCGGCATTGTCGGTCATCGGCGAAGGATTAGCGAGAGGCTGCCCCTACCATTATCTCCAGAGGACGAAGAAAGACTTAAGCGCAGCACGCGTTTGGCTACTGAATTTAATAGACGCATTGAAATTTTAAGTTTAAAATTTGGCGAAGAGTCCTGGTGTCTATCCAATAATATGGCCTATGAAAATGGTGTTCATGTGCAGTCGTGTGGTCATCATTTACATCTAAGTTGCTTAGATGCCTATCTCAAGACTTTGTATGCCAGTCAAAGACAGCATTTGCATGAAAGAGGAGAATTTTACTGTCCCGTCTGTAGGCAGCTTTCAAATTCTGTATTGCCACTTAGTCCTCAGCTGGATCGTCCAACACCAGTTGTACGATCGGGTGTTCAACCGTTCGAGCAATTAGTATCGGAACTAACGAACCTTATAAAGGAGAACGAAAAAACATTGGTAAGTTTAAATTATTTTTGTATTAACTTTTATCTCTTGATATTTATGATTTTGATTTGATTTGCTTCTTTTTTCACTGTCATTAGACCTCAACAAAACTGTCAGAAGCAATGGGTCGTGCAATGGAAGACATGACAAATATTACAAATCGTAAAATGAAAAGAATACCACCAACGTTCCGAAGTCTGTTTTTATTTGTTACCTCAATAGCTCGTACAAATTTGGAGTCTGAAATTATACAACGCGGTGGCACATTGTGCACAACAAATCCCACACGTTATAAACCAAAAAGAGACTGCATTGTACCATTATTGCATGTTCTTTCTGTACATGTACGAGTGTTGGTTGAATGGCCGCTGTGGAGTTCTTGGGCATCGTTAGCTGGTATGCCAGTGACAGAAAGTGCACCAGTGCCTTCACATTGTCGTGAAGTTATACCAGGATTACTAACAGATCCTATAGCCTTGTTGCTGAAATTTATACTTTTAGCACCATTGCATTTAGATCAGGGTAAAATTAAATAAAAAATTGGTTTCATTACTGTTTTTATAAACTTTTTCGTTTTAACTTTTTCTCATTGTTTACTCTTAGAATACTTCACTTGTATGGTTAAAGTTATGTACAATTTATTGTTCTATCAAATTGTTGTACAATTATGTGTTACTTTGACTGATCTCGAATGTGAATATATTTTGGCAAATTTTAGTGCCTCTCCAACGGCTGAACAGAATACACTCTCAAGTCGTCGCAATTCAATGCGTTCACAGAATATGTCATATTTGGGACGCGCAATGGCCTTAGTTTTGAAAAGCACTAACCGTTTAACACACCTTAGACGCGATAGTATACCGTCCACTTCAGCAGCCGCTTCTGCTGTCATGGGCGTCAATAGCGGAGCGTCAGAAGACAATTCTGTAGTTGGTGTTGAGGTTAATCTGAAATCAATGGAAACACAATTGCAGACTCTCTGTTTACCATTCCTACGAATCGCGGCCTTATTGCGTCAACATTTGTATAGACACGAAATGCCCGAAATCTTAGCACCAGGCTTAGAATTTGTGCGTTTGGTTTATTACTTGGAATTGGTTACCGATTCAATGGATTGGGATTGTTTTAATGCCTCAAAAGGTTTGTGCTTTATACCCGGCACCGAGGAATCACTACCAAAATTCTGGTGTGAACAACTTATGAATATTCGTCCACCAACGGATACAGTAAGAGAATTAGTTTTACTCAATCAACATGCTTCGTGGCATCAACCAAAACTATTGGAATTACCTAGAGAATATGAGAGATTATTTACGGTAACTTTACTTGTTGCTAAATTTTCATTAAGTAAAATAATATGCAATGTCAATCTTGATTATATATAATTTTAGTATTACCACGAACGCCCATGCCTTAATTGCTATAAAGTTCCCAAAGAAAGTTCTATTTGCTTACTTTGTGGTACCATAGTGTGTTTGAAACAAAATTGTTGTGCTGAAAATGAGTGCTGTGAAGCTGTGAGAGTATGTTTTCATTTCTTATTTGTTTTTAAACATTATCAATAAATAAATTAACAATTGTAAAATATTATTGTACTTTCCCTCTTTAGCATACAATTACTTGTGGCGGTGGTATTGGCATATTCTTGGTTGTAACATCGACTTATATTATTGTTATTCGTGGCCGGAGAGCATGTCTATGGGGTTCACTATATCTAGACGATTTTGATGAAGAGGATCGAGATCTAAAGTAAGATATTTCCACTTGCCGTGACCCTTATATGTTATTATTATATATATTGCCCTCGTTTCAATATCTCTTTACAGGCGAGGCAAACCGTTATACTTAAGTAGAGATCGTTTTAACTTGTTGGAATCTCAATGGTTGTCCCATAAATTTGCCCATACAAAACATACATGGGTATTCCATAGGGATTTGTTGTGAAATATGCAAGATTTGTTACGTAACATTCAAGACATGATGATAGTTGAAATTTAAACAATTTACAAATTTATAAACTAATAACGATTAAATAATAATAATAATTGCAAATATATATACATCTTATAAATAAATAATTATAATACAATTATGATTATATATTTTCCTTCCTTTTCTCCTCCTCCACACACACTTCTACCATATTATCTATATATATACAATTAAAAAAATAGTTTATATACAATAAATAAATTGATATTAAATTAATGATAATAAATATGTATTTTTAAAATTAACAAAAACAAAAAATAAATAATAGGTATCGCTAAACAAAATATATAAAAAGAAAAAAATTAATTATAAATTATAGAATTACATATACATATAAATAAATAAGTACTGGCTCATTTGCGACAATTGGGTCTAAATTCTTAACACTATTCTTTTATTTGTTTTAATCTACATTGGCAAAAGCTAAACTTGATTTACATGTGTAGTAGAGATTTTTTTATTTGTTTTATAAAATGTGTCTTAATATTTACCCCTATATTCATAAATTTAAAATGAGTTTAAAATTTATTTTAATTTAAATTATTCATACATTTTTTAAAAATTGATTTCAAATACGTATTATTTTTTAAGAATATAAGCCATTAACTTTAATTTTGACGTACATGAAGGAGACTCTCTCAAAGTAATAAGTAATTTGAAGAAATTATAAATTTTAATTCCGTGCTATATTTTCTCATAATCAATTCGAAATATTTCAATTTTAGGTTATTAACTTTTTGTCGCAAATGAGCAATGTAAAAACAAAATATTTATTTTTGAACTTCCTCATTATTAATTACATATTTATTATTTTGTTTAATTTTATTTACTGTTAATTTTTATACATATATAAAATCTTTATAAAAACCACTTTATTTAAATTTTTTTCCTATTACTATTTTTGATTATTTAAAATAATTTTTAAATTAATGAATAAAGCACATAAATACACACTGTGTACGTAATAAGTTTTTTTAGGACATTAAATTAAATAATAAAGTTAAAATTTATATAGAACTATCATTTGTTTTAATGAAAGAAATAATTTGTGGCTAATATGCATAACTAAATATATTAGGTAAAATAAGTTTTACAGAATATGAACTTAAATTTAAAGTAAATACATATATCTTTTATTCGCTATAACACTAGGTAGGTAGGTAGGTAAGTAAGGCCGGTGTGAAGCAAACTTCACACCCTCACCCAGAAACCAATACGGTCCATTGGGACGCCTTAAAAAATAATAAGAGATAGAAATCAGAACACGAGAAGAAGAGAATGGAAGAAGAAAGAGAGAAGACAGAAAAGGTGAGAAGTGGACAACAAACTAAAGCCAAAAAAAAAGAGCCAAGACCCTACAAACGACCTATTCCCGGTCTCAAGTCACGAAGGCAGGTCATTCCCATTACGAACCCTATCAGATTCTCGAGTCCACAGCTCGAGACATCACCCAATTCGCCAAGAAATCTACTACCTAGCCATCTCAATCTGCAGTCTAGGACATTGGCACAGAACTGTCTCCAACTCCTCCGGATAACACTAACTATTTGAACAGTACAGTGCCGGACTTAACTATTCACACAGCAATTACTTCCACTTTATATGTTTCATATTGTTAAATAAAGATACCTAGGCCTTTGCAGTATTCAAAAAAAAAAATTATTTATTCAACTCTTTATTATTAAGATATATAAAAAAAATAATCCTAATGTTACATCAGTAGAAAAAAACGTCTTTCCTGAAGTCAACATCCTTATTTATATATCCTTTTGCAATTCTTTTTCCTTGCGGCCATAGAGCTATAACCGGTGAAGTGTAGAGTTTTTCATACAGTTTTGGGTGTATTTGTCTGCCCATCTCTAGGTTTTCCAATAAAAGTGATATGATTTCTTTAAAAAAAACTCATTATTAATGAAATTTGAAATTTTTTTATTTAATGTGAAGTACATTCGATACAATTAAGTTCTAAAAAAACGTCATTCAAATGGCCTCCCCGACTTTTTCGGCAAGAACGAATTTGATGAACCCAATTTTCGAGCACTTTTTCCACCAAATCAAGTCGTATGACATATATATTTTTCTTATTGTTCTTTACGGCTAAAGCACAAACGTCAAATTGTTATAAAATAAAAGCTAAGCAAAACAGACAAATTGCCAAAGAAATTATAGTGTAAAAGCAAATTCGGAAAAACTTGACAATTCAAATCGTCTTGTGTGACCTTAGACTTAAAAAATTTACTTTTTTAACTTTTAAAAAAATAGCGTACGGCAGCCTAAATTCTAAACATACTACGTATTATTTGATCGTTCTACGATTTTGGAAATCATTTGTTGTGCGGAAGCAAAGTTTTAAATTATTCGTTTCATTGCTACGGTATACTTTCGTCATTGCGGTATTATTTTTATACCCTTCACCTGTGGTGCACAAGGGTATATATAGCTTTGTCATTCCGTTCGTAATTTCTGCAATTTTGATTTCCAACCCCATAAAGTATATATTTTTTAAAAGCTTATGAATAGAGTAGTCGATTAAGCCTTAACCGTCTGCCCGTTTGTCCATGTGTTGGTTGAAATAAATTTTTAGAAGCAACCATATGTTCCTCAAATCTGCGTATGGTATCAATCTTTTGGAAATAATCGGGAATGAATCGCTATTGAAATTCAGCACAATCGCCCTATAACTTTCTGAGATATGACCAAAAAAACACGACTGTCTCTGTTTTTTCTTATATCTTTACCGACAAAATTAAAATTTTTCAGCCATATAATAATTTATAGGTACCTCTGCTACTATTTGTTGATATAAAATGCCTCCAGAGATATTCGTGAAAAAATTTTATATAAACGGGCTCTAATCGGTAAAGTTAGGCAAAATTTTTTTTTTTATAAATAATATTTCAAAAATTAACGAAAATCAAATTTTTTCAGCTTCTAGACAACCAAAAGAGTTAATATTGGTATCATCTGAAAGGACTTGACTAACGCAGTATAAGCACTATAAAAATTATGGCCGCCACTACAAAATGGCGGACAATATTTTATAAATGGGTTAAATCTGGTATTTTTTTTTTTTTTTATTAATTCTTCATTTACATAACCGAGCCTATAAGGCCATATACAGTTAATAAAAGCTACTTATTTATTTTAACATGTAACTACTTGAAACCCCTCTATATTGGTATCAAATGATAGGGTTTGACCAGTAGAATACAGTATCTTATTGAAAAACGTGAAATCCAAGATAGCGTCTTAAACAAAATGGCGGAACAAATTTGTTTAACCCCATCAATATGGGTATCAAATGAGAGCTTGACTAGTAGAATACAGATAACAATGTACTTAAAAATTTTAAATCAAGGATGGCGTCGGAAATAATAGGAAAAATGGCGTATAACATGAAATATAGATTAAGCTACGATGTGGGATTATAATTATGTACATGATGGTGAAGGGTATTTTCAGATTCTGCACGGCCGAATATAGAACTCTTACTTGTTTTTAGTTTTAGTCGTAAGAGGGAGTAACTGCTTAAGTCCACATTACTTAAATTGAGAAAATAACACCATCACAATCCCGCAATTCTCTCAAGAGAATTTTCAACTGTTTTGGGCAACATTACAGGTTATATAGCGAAAAAAACTTTTCCTTAGATTTTCAACGAACATAATCATTTAGAATAATACCTTATAACATAAGTAACTAAATGTACGAAAACTGATATGCTCTTCAATAAAGCAATTTAAAGAAATCAACCCCAAAACTTAAAAGTACTTTTTAGAAAAACGATAAATAAGCATCTTTTATTTATTGTATTATTTAATAATAAAAATGAAGTAAGTAACTTTTGTTCTTTATTTTGACAAATTAAAAAACCAAATAAGTCACATGCATAGGTTTGTATACTGATATTTTTACAACATATTTACAAATTTCGTATATAATTGGTAAATTCATAAGTTTTGTTGTTATGTAGTGTCATAATTTACAAGAATTTTAAAATAATTGCAAAATATTGTACATATTGTTTATTTAAAAGTTTTTTCACAATATTATTAATATTTTTGTGCTTCTGCACAAAAATTTTTTTTGACAATCGCGGAACAAAATTAATATGTTCCATTATTATTATTTATTTGTTTAAACTCACTTTATTATGTTTCATCGCGGATTGAGAACTCAATTTATTGGTTATTTTAATTCCCTCTAAGTCACTCAAGAAAATCCTCGAGTAGTATGGCAACTCCTAATTTAAATCAAGTAATTAAATTTGAAACACCCTGTTAAATAAATTTGCATACCGTTAAATGCTTGTCAAAAGGAAACGATTTTAAGAAAATATATTTGTTTTAACCACAGAAATTAAGCATTTAACTTAGTATGGAAAACAGTTTCTCTTATATAACGCGGCAGGATATTATAACTTTTCCATTTCCCTATAAACTATGGCTGGTGGTAAATTTAGAATATTGTGATTTTTTACAATGGAACCGCGATGGTACCGTTATTCTTCTGGACCTAGTGGCGCTTGAAGATTATCTCAATTCCACACGTTCCATTTTTAAAATAAAAAATAGTTCTACTTTTCTACAGCATCTAGAGGATTTTAGATTTGAGCGTCTCAATGCCGCCCCCGAGGCAGAAGAAGATTTGTTATTGCAATATAAAAATGAACATTTCCAACGTCATCGTTTAGATTTGTTGGCGAAAATAAGGCGTCACAACTATCAGCTATTAGGACAAATTTCTAAGGACACTTGTAACGGAAATGAGAGCAATATAAACAAATCTTGTGATTATAATGAAGACGCTAACATTCCAAAACATGTTTCTGATAGAATGCTTGGTGATTTGTGTTTCATGTTTCACGGCGGTCTTTCAAAAATCAAAAAAAGCCGTTTACGTCTTCAAACATTGTTACATTTTCACAATGAAAAACGTATATTAAAGGAAAAGTTGCAAGCATCAGAGTTGGGTTTATATGGAAAGAATATGCGTTCTACTGCGATACCAGAAGAAGAACAAGTTATTGAATTGCCCGTTGACTTGTTTGAAAATCCACATGATTCAGTTCTCAATTTGGGAGATGATTTTCGACCTGAATATGCAGGATACTATGGTAATTGTAGCAAAGACCAGATAATAAATTTCTTTGGTGAATATTTGCCTATGTATGAAGATGGTTCAATGGAAGTAAAGAAAATTGTGGCAGATAATGGGTAATTTTTTTGTTTAATCTTTCAATTATTCGATAAATTTTTTTTATACAATAATTCGATAAGAAATTAATTTTAAATACTAGCTTTGATGACTCTTACCTAAGAAGATTTGCACAGTCCTTCTTTTTTGAAATTGAAAAATTGTATGTCTCGTACCATATGGCCATACCTTTTGCTGTACAAAAACTTATCATTTGCTGTGTCACAGAACGATAATTGGACTTATAAACCAATAGTCAGTCCAAAAGGATTAAATTCAGACGGTTCTTAAAATACGAAATAATTTTTCATTAATGATGTGCCTTAAAATGAATGCAAAATAACGAATAACATCTTAAACAATGCATAAAAACAAATATTATCAACTCATGCAACATCATTTATTACAAATTATTTTGCTTTTAGAGAGGCATATAGAATGTATTCGTTTGCGCTTTTGATTAGGAAGTCCTGAGCAAATAATTAATCTTGAAATTACAATGTTTCAAATCGATTGAATTTGAAAACGAACGATTTTTATGACATATTCGGCCTTATTGTCATTTGCGTTGTCGTGTCGTTTTTGTGTCGAAAACGACAGAAATACGACAAGGTCTCATTCATTTTACATTGTCGTAAATATTACACGGTACCAAAAAATACGACAACGCCAATGACAATAAGGCTGATTAACTGCCTGTTCAACGATGTCGAAAGAAAACCCAAGCGAAATTTCATTCGTACAAATATATTTAAAACAACAAAAACTAAAAATTTTTTTACGAATGAAATTTCGCTTGGGTTTTCTTTCAACATCGTTGAACAGGCAGTAAATAATTTCTCCCTTTTGATTATAAATTCTGCGGCTCATGCAAACTGTAATTCGCACTGGATGAAGTAGTTCACGCGTTTCAATGTTTTACATTTTAAACAAAAATTGCTCAGAAATTACACTTTTTTGTTTTATATTTTAATTATTAAATTTTTGAAACTTAGTTTAACCGAAAAATATAAATTAATTCACCTTAGTTAACGCTTTTTTGAAAGCGTCATTGCGAACAGCATTTCCAATCGCAATAGCTAACAGTTTTTACATACTAACTGTATTTTGTACATACGTAGATATTTCGTCGTTCGTAAATTATTGTGTTCTATGCGACGCATAAAACCTATACTTATAGAACACAATAATTTACGAACGACGATTTATATATTTGTATATCCATATATAGTTTATTTAACATTGTCTTAAAATAAATAAATCGAAGTATATTTATTTAACTGGTAGTCTTGATTTTTCAGTTATTAATATAACTTCATCACAAGGTGTACTTCAGCTGTTACAGTTAATAGAAAGAAAAACAAATTCTCTCTCTCTTCTCTTAATTATTTCAAGTATCAAATTTCAAATACAATAAAAAAATTTCAGCAAAAATATTTCCCGAACTACCTGATGAATAAATATGTCTTGTAGAAATTTTAATTTTTATTTATTTTTTATTTAGCGCAACCAGTGTTAATAATTCACTTCAAATTAAGTGTGTTGATCTCAATACAACTCCATACTTCTCGTCCGATGTTCCAGCTAAGCCGAACGTTATTATTTCCACTCCTATAGCTCCAAATTCTACATACAATTTAAACTTTTCTTCTAATCTTGAACCTATTTATATTACCAATGAAAATCCAGTAACTGTAACTCAAAATTATGGAAACAACGATAATGAATTTCCTGTAGCCCATTTAAATTCTAATACTTTTGATGACGAGCCCGATATTTCCATGGAAGAATTTATAAAATTTAAAGAATCACGCGGAGAAAATAGTTCTGAAAATAGTCAGCAATTGACTAATGTTGATAAAAATGCTTGTGACGATTACAACAACACTTACACACAGGAGCAAGAGGATACGAAACCATTTCCGCAAATGCCATCGTCAGTTCAAATGGAAATCACTGAAGATTTTAAAGAGAATGAAGAAGCAAATTTTCGAAATTTCTTTAGTCAATACCGTGCTTCGTTAAATTTATTGTATGATCGCCAATAAGCAAATTTGTAGGAAATTTTCCTTCGACAAAAATAGAGTTGTTAATTTTGTTCATTTTTTGTGTTTAGTTCGTTTTCAAGATGTTTTGAAAATCAATACATATTGATTAAATTTAGTATAATTTTTCTTGATTATACATGGCATGTTGATATGATTTTTTGTTTAAAATATATATTAGATTTAGTAGTTTTTAAATTTTAAATACATATATTAAATAGTTTTAGTTCACTTAATTTAAATAATAAAATTATGTCTTAATTTTTAATTATAATAAATAACGTATCAAATAAAAAATTAACATAGCTTATAGAATAAAAATTCTATAATTTTTCATGAACCGAATTATTGAATTTCAGAATTATTGTGAAATTAGTAAAATTTTGTTTATATGCTTTACACCAACGATGCGTGAAATAAAATCAAATAATTAATAGAATCGATTAATTCTATAACCTAGAAGAAATCATAAACGCAATGCGACTTCAATGCTAAAGATTCTGTAAATATATGGGAGAGTGGAGAAAAATATATTTTTAAATTTGCTGAAACAAGCGAAGCCATCTACGCGCTGTAAAGTTTTAATAATGCACAAACTGTTTTGATTAACATTTTTGGTACAGATAATTTAGAAATGTTTTCGAAAAGATTTCTATAAAAACCGCATGCAGTATTGTTATGTTTATTTAAGATTTCTATAAAAACCGCATGCAGTATTGTAATGTTTATTTTGGAAGAGAAATAAATTTTGATAAATTTTATTTGAAATGTATTTTTATTAATAAAAATTACACTGTGCATCAGGTTTTCTGCAAATGAATATTAATTATATATTACTAATATTTTCATATAAACTAATAGTTAAAAATATCGAAAAATTCCTTTTCTATTTGTTTTATATCTTTTTTTCTAAGTCAGTTTTTCATTCTTTAGACAAAAAATTATTTATTAATTAAGCACTTGCTACACTAATTTGATACCTTATAAAGTTTCCAAAAATTCATTCGTTAAGTTATTTATGATTAATACATATTTCATATTTATTTAATATATATATATATATATATATATATATATATATATATATATGTATATATATATGTATATATATATATATATATATATATATATATATATATATATATATATATATATATATATATATATATATATATATATATTATATTAAGATGACTTAAAGTGGTTTTTTTATAAATAATTTGTAGCTAAATAGTTAAGGGAAGTGTTTCAAACACAATTTTTTAACGCTTCACAAAAAAGTTAGAATGAAATTTAACACACGGCACGTTGTTGGTGTTGTTTGCTGTTTTGTTTATTAACAGCCGATATACATTTAGCCATGGTAGGAGAAGCTCTCGAAACGGTATCGGTCATAAAGTAATCACGCAGTTCCTTTAATTTAATATCGATTTTAGTATTGTCAATAGATTTTGCCTAAAATAAGAAAACATTTAATTAAAAGCATTGTTTTTTAAATTATTTAAAAAATAATACCGTTGCTACTTGATCTGCTAGACCTTGGAAGGCTGCAGGTTCTAATTTACCCCAACGAGTCAAGTGAGGTGCAATATCTTCTATGCGGTTACGCAATTCATCGAGGGTGTCATATGGGAGAGGTGTTCCTATAAACAAAATAAAATTTGTTACAAAACAAAATTTTAACCTTGAAAAATAATTTTGGTGATCAGATAATTTCGTTCTGTGAACTTGCCAGCTATCCGCCTAAATCGATTTCGGCCTAAATCATGCGTTATATGAAGTCAAATATATAAAAGAAAACAGCTAAAGAGAAATTATACTCTGATTGTATTGCTTAAGTTTTCCTACTTCCCATACGAAGGTTTATTCAACTAATCATTATTAATATTCTCTGGAATTACCAGAAAACTTAACAGAAACCTCAAATATTGTACTTTGAATGATAATCATTTTTTTTTTTCGATTTAAATTGTGATTTTTAATACAAATTTATAACAAGTACTCACCAGCTACTTCAGAAAGTGCACGTAAAATCTTCCAGTCTTCACGGGCCATACCTGGAGGCGATACAGCGACTAATGTTTGTTGAGCCCGACCTTCGGTGTTAACATACGTAGCCTGTTTTTCAGTGTAAGCAGCGCCAGGCAATACAGCATCAGCAATTGATGCACCATTGTCACCATGATGTCCAATATATACAACAAAACAGTCCTGTGGTAACTGATCACGGCTAATTCTTCCAGCATCAGCACCCAATAAAAACAAGACTTTTGGTTTTGCCTTAATGGCGATTTGGAGACCGGGTTGATAGCCAATATCGTAGGCACCAGTTTGTCCAGCGTTTGTTTGCAAAACATTCAAGGCATTCCAGTTCTAAGATAATACAGAAAATTTGAATTTATTTTTTTTATTTATTCATTTATTCCGTAATATAAAGATTTTAGTTAAATCACAATCACGGTATCACAACGGGACCCTCGGAGGACCCAAGTGAGCTATGCCTTCGGGCGGCTGCCGGATCTAACCTAACCTAGTTTAATCAATATTTATAGCTTTTAAATCTGAGATATACTTACAGGTTTATTGAGTTTTTTGCAGTAAGCAGAGACAGTAGCTAAGATACCAGAACCATCAGTACGTTCTAAAACATCAGCACCAATAATTATGGCGGGTTTTTTGGCACCCTCCAAAACCTTGGAGAAAGCATGAGAGCCTGAACAAACACGGGTTATTAAGCCAGCATCGTCACCTAAATTATCGTGGTTGTAAGAGAGATCAACTTTGGGACCAATCGCGGCAATTTCTAATTCATTGTGAACATATGCTTTACGAAGCCGAGTATTAACCAAAGGAGCTTCATAGCGAGGATTTGTTCCAATTAGCAAAACTGCGTCGGCCTCTTCCAAAGCTGCAAAGGAATATTTAATACTATTATGTTTATTCAAACTTAGTAAAAAACAATTCTTACAAGCAATTGAGCTGTTGCAAACATAGTTAGAACGCAAATCTGTACTAGAACCGTTTGTAGCAAAGCCCTGCTCCGTGCACACAACTTCAGCTCCATTGCGGTTAAGTAAATCCTTAAGGGCTACCATGGCTTCAACATCAGCCAATTGACCGGCAACAGCAGCCACTGAACCCTTTGCATTTTTCAAGGCTTTACCTACTGAAATAAGAGCACCCTCCCATTCAACAGCTTGCAATTCTCCGTTTGGCATACGAACCATTGGAGCTACCAAACGTTGACGTTTCAAACCGTCGCAAGCAAAACGTGATTTATCCGCCAACCACTCTTCGTTCACTTCTTCGTTTTCGCGGGGTAAAATACGTAATACTTCATTGGTTCGGGTGCTTACGACAATATTACTGCCAACAGCGTCTAAAACATCAATGCTACTAATCTTACGAATTTCCCAAGGGCGAGCTACAAAACTGGGTAGAAATATATTTTAATACACCACAATAATTTAAATCCGCAAATAATTTTTTCGTGTATTGAGTGTGCATAAATAGTTAAGTTTTTACTTATAAAAAAAAAACTTTTTTAAATAAATTATAAAAATTAAGATTTGAAAAATTATTTATAAAATGTTTTATGTTTTTGCTGTAAAATAAATGTATGGTTTTCTATAATACACAATTTATATACTCTTGTTTTTACTTTGTTAATTCCCTAGATCTTATAGACAGTTAAATATATGCATAAATATTGTGTTTCTTGTGTATATGCGATCAAATGAATATATTCATGCAGTGGCCTTGTCATTGGCATATCTAAAAATTTTTCTGGGTGTGGCAAAAGCTTAAAACAATTTTTTTTTGGGGACAAAATCTTAAACTTAGTTAATTTTATTTCTTTAATAGAGTAATTTTTTTCAAATTCTTGGTGGGGAAAATTCATTTCTAGAGAAGGAATTGCACCCCCTAGAAGGGCCTAGTTACGCCAAAGTGTCTACTTGTTACTTAGTTTAAGATCGAAGTGTTATACAACCTTTATCAATGAGCTTGTATGTTAACACTGTCATTGAAAATACCCAATGCTATAGTATATATCAAGGCATACTTATTCATCAGGTACTCTTGATTCGTCAGCTGATTATTTTTTTCAACTCTTATTTTTAATTTCAGCTGTCAAAATGCATAAATAAAAAACAATTTTCTCTCTTTTCTTAATTATTTCAAATGTCGAACTTTATATACATATAAAAAATATAAACAAAAAAATTCTCTCCGAACTGCAATTACCTGATGAATTAATATGCCTTGAGTATATATATAGTTTTGTGATATTTCAAGCACACTTAATTTTTTTGACACGGAGTTGGGGTATAAATAGATAATTAAAATGTACTCAAACTTAATTTTGCACAAGTTTTAAATTAAATAATTTTTTAATTTCCTATATATTTGGATATGTTCCGTAATTCTTTGAATTGTGGTACGAAGTGTTTTTATGCACAGTGTATTCGCAACGGTGTACTATATGAAAATTACCTACCTGTATGGTTTGTTAGTTAAAGCCCCGACAGGACATAAATCAATAACATTGCCAGATAATTCAGTTAAAAACAGCTTTTCTACATATGTTCCAATTTGCATATCATTCCCACGACCTGTTGTACCCAAATCATCAACACCGGCAATTTCGGAAGCAAAACGAACGCATCGAGTGCAGTGAATGCAACGTGTCATAATAGTTTTAACCAATGGACCAATATCCTTATCTTCAACAGCGCTAAAAATATAAAAACTCATATTTGTTGGTAAAAATGTAGACATAATTACATAATTTAATTATTAAAGTGTGTAAAGGTAAATTAAAAATTACCGTTTGCCAGTATAATTAATATCAGTAAAACGTGACCGATCTGAACCGAATGCCATAGCTTGATCTTGTAAATCACATTCACCACCCTGATCACAAATTGGGCAATCCAATGGATGATTCATAAGCAAAAATTCCATAACACCTTCGCGAGCCTTGCGGGTCATTTCAGAATTTGTCTTGATACGCCATCCTTTCATGACAGGCATAGCGCAAGCAGCAACTGGTTTTGGACTCTTTTCCACTTCTACCAAACACATACGACAATTACCTGCTACAGCTAAACGTTCATGATAGCAAAACCGTGGGATCTCCACACCAATCAATGCAGCTGCCTAAAACATTGGCAACAAATGTCATAATTAAAAAAATCAATGTTATATAAATCAATCTTTATGCTACAGCTTACCTGTAACACGGTAGTACCGGGCGCTACCTTAACAGGAATGTCATCGACAAACACTTCAATTTTTTCGGGGGCCTTGGCTGGTGTCTGTGCAAGAGCGGCACTTGTGCGCACCGCTTTACTGGCTATTTGATGTGTAGGCGAGCCCAGTTTGCCCAGGGCTCTAACAAACGGTGAACGAATCATATTCCTCTTTAATAATCATACAAACAATCAATATTTTAACAAGATTCATTAAAATGTAAAATCTTTAATTACATAAGTATCAAGAAGAACTTGACATTAACACTACAAATCTACATAATTTACATTTATTTAGTTTTGTTTATATGTTTTTAGTTTTACAATTAAAACAAAAAATTTGAGTAATTTTTGTTTATTTTTAATTTAACTAAACTTTATTAAATTAACTTACCTAAAAATATGAAAATATACAAAGGCAGTCGAAAAAATTTAGTGGATGATTTTATTATGACATATGAAATTAGTGATGCCGGTCTTTTTAAAAATGTAAGTTTTTAGTAGTTATCCATCACGGATTGGTAACATATAGTTTATAACACAGAATAAAAGGTTAAAGGTGTAAAAATTAAAAAAAATTCTTTACATTGAATTTTCTATGTTACTTGTTCTTTCATTTGATACGCATATTAATGAGGCTAAAAAAATACTATCCACTATTTTGCTTAGAGCACCATCTTTGATTTTAATTTTTTATAATGTTTTGTACTATTGGTCAAGCCCATTCTCATACGCATATTGTGAGAATTGAATGGGCATAGTCGTAATTTTTATTTTTTCATACGCCATTTTATTTTGGACGCCATCTTGAATTTTGATTTTTTTATTATTAACTATGTCCCACTGGCTAAATCCTTTTGTTTGATATCAATATTGAGGGGGTTGATGTGCGTAAATTGTTAGTATATGTATATAAATTAATTGTGCACCATTTTGAAGTGGCGGCCATCAAGTACATATATACATTTTTTTAGTGTCCTCTTTTTGCTAGTCAAGCCCTTGACTTTCATAGCGTTCCTCTTTGTTGTCCAAATCCTGAAAAAATCGATTTTTGATTGTAAATTTTAGGGAAATAGCTATATAAAAGCTTTAATCTCAGTTAGTTTTAAACAGATTTGTCAGCATTTTTCAGCAGTAATTTTTGTACTTACGGCATGTATTCTGGTATCTCTAGCATGTCCAAAAATTAATTAGAATCTTTAATAACCGGGTGCCCCGTTGGACTAGTCAGTAGTTAGCTGGTCTGCTAGTCTGGTGGTTGCGGCTTGCGGATTCGATGCTCTTTCTCTTCTTTTCTATTCTCTTCAGGTATCACAAAAGGATCAGTATAATGGACCCAAGTGAGCTGCACAACACTACCTGTTAAACCTACCTACCACACTACCTTAAATAACTTGACATACTTATATAGAACAATATATATTTTTCAAAATTATTTTTGTCCATAACTTTGCCGACTAGCAATTGATTTTTGCAAAGTTTTTTACGAATATCTCTTAAGACATATCTTACCTATATAGAGCTGAAACATTCTGAAATCTTATAAAGTCATAGGGCGATTGTTCTGGGTTTTAATAGCGATATTTGGATATTTGCAAAAGATTGATATCACAAATCTGGGAAACGTATGGGGGATTCTTAAACCAACTCATGGACATTGCTCAGACGATTCCCCAAGTCAAAAGCTTTCAGAAAATATATACTTTATATGGTCGGAAAGTGTAGAAAATACAACCGAAATGACAAAGATAATTATACCCTTGGCCCCACAGGAAAAGGGTATAAAAAAATGTGTAAGCTAATTTGTATTAGATTTGAATTAAAGAAATATTTATTCATTAATAAGTTGAATGCAATTCAATTAGAATATAGAAATGAATTCTTCTTAGTTTAAACCTAATAAATAAAGCTAATGAATTATAACTTGAGGAATTAAAATGGGAAATGAAATTTTATTTGAATTAAATGTTTAATAAATTATGCTAATTATTATATAAGTATATAAATAAATTATATTAATTCTTTCAAGGTACTGATGTATACTAAGCTTTTCATTAATGCTTATTTAATAACACGTTGAATGCCAAGAAAACTAAAAGAAGAGATATGATTGCTGAATGTCATTCATTCGCAAAAATGTCAATAATATTGGTTTTGTTTGTGTGTATAGTACTATTATGAGTCTGGTTTAGTCCCAAACAAACAAAATATTTCATAGAAATTAAATAAATATCTTTGTAAATTGAGAAAATTTCATTTTTTTAATGGCTCACATAATTAATCAAACACCTAAAAGTAAAACTGAAAAATATAAAGTTAGTGCAAATGTATGTAATAAAACGATATCTTCAATGGGCTTTGAAGGCATTCCTGCAGCCTCTAATTATGTTAAAGTGGAATTAATAGACTACTCAGACCACCCACAACAAGCCGCAGAAACATTCGCAAAAGCAGGCGCAGTGTTAGGTTGTGTTGAGAGTTCAACAAGGGAAGATGAAAGTTACAGGGATACAGGCAAAGTTCGGCCGTCAAAAAATAACTGGGAGGAAATAGTTCATAATAGGAGAATTTATAAAAGAAAAGTTTATCCTATTGAAAACAAATGTGGTATTTGTTATAAGGTGGTGGTTTGAACAATTTCTGGTTATATTTAAAAAAATTAAGTATCATTTCAGAGATTTTCCTTTCAAAGAGATTTGATTAAGCATGCCCAACAAACTCATCCCAATGGGAAAGCCTTGAAGTGTCAATATTGTACGACTTTGTTTTCCAAAATCAAATCTATTACTACTCATTTAAAAAGATGTCATCCCAACTTGACCAAAACTCTGCCTTGTGAGTTTTGCCACAAGTCGTTTTTTATTCGCTTTCAGTTGGAGCGTCATAGAAGAACTCATATAGAGCAAATGATGGCTTTGAAAAGAGAAAGTAGAGGAAATATGGATGCGGACGTTTTTGAAAATCGGAAAGGAAAAATTTACCCGATAGAAAATCATTGTGCCGTTTGCGCGGAGGTACTATTTAAAGAATATTAATGTTTGTTTATTTGATATAAGAAATACAATTTAATTTTTAGATATTTTCCTTTCAAAAGGATCTTGTTAAGCACACCGAACAAGCTCATCCAGATGCTAAAGTATTTAAATGTCTGTATTGTTCTACCCTATTTTCAAAACTTAAATCGGTGACTACCCATTACAAAAGAAGTCATTCTAAAGCGTCAAAGACTATGACGTGTGACTATTGTGACATGTCATTCTTTACGAAATTCCTGTTGGAGCGTCACCAAAGATCTCATACAGAATGCAAACCATTTGTATGCAGTCTGTGTGACAGGGAATACAAATATAAAAGAAATTTGATGGTTCATATGAAAACACATACGGAAGAAGAAAACTCGCATAATAAAGAGTTTGTAGAAGATGAGTATTGTAGTAGTAAAGAGGATTATGGGGAAAAGGATGATCAATATTTATTACCAGATAACGAATATTATAAAATTGACGAACAAAAATTACTAACTGACGATGAAGAGTATGGAGGGGTAAGGGATGATCAACATTTTTTAGCAAATGAGTATTGTGAAAATTCTCCGGAAAATCTATTAACGGAGGATGAATATTGCAAGGATGATGAGGAGTATTTTACAAATCAATATGAAAAAGGGGTGGATAATATTTACAATAAATCACAGTTTCCCTTTAAATGTAACGAATGTGGAAAATCCTACGGGTTAAAAAATGATTTAAAGAACCATCAAAAATCTCACCAGCAAAATAATGAACTAACGGAAATTATAGCTGTAGCTGAAGGATCGGAAATTGAACAGATAGAAAATAATATTTATAGAAACACGTATTTCATTATAGACGAATTTAATACAGATTCAGAATCCAATGACGTTTTAGAAAACGATGAAATACCAACATATTACTCTAATGAGTACAATTATAATCACGTTGAACAACCTGACACGCATATTTCGGCAGACAAACAAAGCATGTGTGAAGTATGTTCCAAATCAATTACAAGTCAGCAATCGATGGCCAAACATTTTCGACGTTGTCATCCTGAAATTGATTTTTTCAAATGTCATTTTTGTGATGATTATTTCTTTAGTCTGGATTCGCTATCACAGCACATTGATATTCGGAAACATCCACAAAAGCCACATGTTTGCGAAATGTGTCTAAAGTCTTTTAATCGCAAAAGTGATTGGAAACGGCACAGAAAAATACACACTGACGAGCGTCCGTATGTGTGCAATATATGTCAAAAAAGCTTTAAAATATTTAATCAGCTAAGACGTCACGAAGTGAATCACACTTTACCCAATAATTTAACATGTGAATATTGTTTGATATCATTTAATAACAGAGAAAGTTTATATCTTCACCTAAAGACTCACACGGGTGAAAATAAATACTTGTGTACACTTTGTAAACAAGTCTTTAAAATGAAAAGTTGCTTGGTAAATCATCGAAGAGCTCATTAAACCTTAAAAAAGAATAAATTCATATTAATACATATGTATAAGTTGATCTATAATGTCACGTTTAATATATATAGTTACGATAATTAAATAACACGTTATTTACCATAAAGAAACATTTCTTTTAGTTTTTATAATTTGTTGGGTAAGCATTGATATAAATTTTATATAAATATCTTATATTTTTGTTTTACTAATCTATGTAAATGGTACAAGTAAGTACTTTAAAAGTATTGTTTTTTGGATATATTACTTCTTTTTAATTTGCTTTGTAGTTTTTTTTACATGTTTATTTACTAAACTATGAGAAAACACCCTATAAACTACTATGAGCATATTTAAAAAAGTAATATTTTTACATAATATTTTCACCTAATTGCTTATAAAAACTTTATAAAATAAATATATATTTATTTATTAATTCCTTTGTAATACATGTAGCCATATGGCCAATAAAAAATATATTACAAGTTTTCTTAAAAACTACGAGAACACCTAACACCCTTAAACTCCTACAAGCATGTTAAAAAGATCAATATTAAAACAAGACAAAAAGCCCCGTATTATCAGTATCAACTATAATTAGAATTGAAATAAATAAGAAGTTTATGCTTAAAAGTCAAAACTGACATTGAGAAGCAACGTAAAGTTCTCGGCAGCAAATTTTTAAAAATTTATTTAAGGTCAATAAACACAAAAATCGTTATATAGTCATGACAACCAAATTAGAATCAATATTCAGTAGTGGTATTTAATAGATTTTGAGTAATTCGTATTCTAAAATGAACAAGTATGGTAATATTGTTTAATGTATGATAAGAAGTAATGGATGGTAATGCTGCGTTGTGGTGAGCAGCAGCAATTGCTTTGTTTACAAACAAAAAACATCTGTCCAAAAAAGTAAAATTTTTACTAAAATTGTTCAAGAAAATAATATTAAATACATACTTATTTTTGAATAAAACTAAACATTATTTATGATGAGTATATCAATGCGAAAAATAACTTACTATGAAAATATATTAGAATTTAAACAAAATACTAAGGAACAATTAAATTTAAATGAGGTTAACAATTGGAAACTGTGTCGAACTTGTCTTTTGGACACAAATGAAGATGATGTAGATTTAAAAAAAATGAGTATCATTGATGTTATGCAAGGGAGTTTTCTTAGCATAGAGGAAATGCTAGTTCAAACGACAAATATAAAGGTGTGTATGAAAATAATTTTCCATACAGTCTCTAATAACAAGTTATTTATAACTTACAGATGGCTAAAACAGAAAAACTGCCTTTAAAGATTTGTAAAGAATGTTTTACTAAAATAACCACTTCCTATTACTTCGCTATACAAGTCAGTAAAGCTGAAAATATTTTAATACAATTGGCTAACAAATTGGAAGACAACAAGTCTGAGCCACAGGGAGCATATGAACAAGAACAGGAAAAGAAAACAGAATACAATTTTAATGAAATGGAAATGAATGACGACAGTACTCTTATGGAAATTGAGGAATTGTATGATTCTGAAAATTCTGAAAATGTTATCAATTCCGCAAAAGAAGAAGACGAAACCTGTAACGAAAAATTAGAGAATTTTCCGACAGAGAATAAAGAGATTTTAGAATATGATGACAATGATTTTTTCCAAATTGAGACAACATTTTTAGCCGAAGAAAAAAATGAAACTGTCTTAAAAACTTACTCTAGTGGAGGTGAAAGCCATCCGAAAAACGATTTATTTGAGACAATAGAAATAAGTGATGTTGAAACGCTAGTACCTGTTAAAAAGTCAACAAACGCTAAAAAAACATTAATCAAAGAAGTTTCGTCGTCTTTGGGATATAAACATAAACAGCCACGTGTCACAAGTCCTCTTTTAAACGAAATCGTTTGTGCCATATGTGAGAATGTAATTATGAATTTAATATACATATACTATATATTTATTTTTTTCAACACAGTGAAAAAGTAACTTATTAAAAATAATGTTACTAGTTACTTTGGTGATCAAAACATAGTTAAAAAATCTTTAAAGGTGAGCACCAATTGTAAAGAACAGATGCTAAGTTTTTTGGGTTTTTAAATCGCCGACAAGCCGATCGCTTACAATTGGAAATAAATAGTTTTAGACAAAAGTTCCTTCCTGGGGAATAAATTTTCGGCGGATACAGCTGTTGCTGAGTTGAACAAGTTTAACTCTGATCGTTTCGGAACGTAGATCCAATTGTCGTGGGAACGGTTAAAAATAGTTGTATGTGGCCCAATATTTATGAATTAGCCGTGAAATCCTAAGTATTCTTATTGGGTCTATCTATACAGACATATATTGCTCATTTACTTCTACAATTCCATAACGCAGAAACATAATTTTGAAAAAACAAATGGCTTTGAAAGTTTAAAATTATTCCACTATATCAATTTCAATTTAAATTTTCTTAAATACAGTAATATCAAACCTGAGTAAAACTAAAAAATAAAAGGAAAAAAAAATATAATACAAAATATGTAAATATAAAATTTAAATATAATGGGCCAATTCAAAGTAGACTCTCATATTGTACTATGTGATATAATTCATATTAATATGACTAGTGACTTTGAACACCTTTTGTTAACAAATTATGTATTTAATACAAGAAAGAAGACAAAGAGATGACGCTGTTAAAAATTGTATGTATACAGGAAAGAAGAAAATAGAAAATATTCTCTCTGAGAGGTGAGAAGCGAAGAAATTCTCTCTGAGAGACAGTATGGTTAAAAGTATAACATAAACAATTTCTTATACATAGGAAACAAATGTGTAAAGTCATATTATTTTTTTTGTATGGAAATTACTAACAAAAATTTTAACACGGCTTTCAGACTAGGCAAGTCACTTGCGCAAGTGACTTGCGCAAGTGTTGTGTTTATAGGCAAAAGGGGTAAGGTCGGGTTAAGAGGAAGAAACTTGCTCATTTTTGAGTACACACTTGCCTGTACTCGGCAATACCCCTTTCGCATTGGGCAAGTCACTTGCTCAAGTTAGTTTTTTATTTTCTTTTATTTTTCTTTGAACTTGCTTTCATGTTCAGACTCAGCAACTGACTTGCCCAAGTTTCGTTCTCTTTTACTTATTATACTCTTCACACAGTGAAAAAGGGTATATATAGGTTTGTCATTCCGTTTGAAATTTCTACAATTATCAATTATCTACACATACATACAAACGTGGTATACTGGTTAGAGTGAGCCAAAAAATTTTTTTTATTTTATATTTTATTCAAATTTTTATTGTTTTATTTTTAATTTTTCTTTTAATTTATTTTTTTTAAGCACATAAGTAAACTAAATGTATAATATTACAATGTGATGTTTTTATATATGTATGTTTTGTATGTACGTATTTCATATGAGATAAATGGTGACATAAACAATTGTTGTTGAATGACTACACGTGGTAAAGGGTTTATAAGATTCGGCATGGCCGAATATAGCACTCTTGTTTGTTTTTATTACTCTTTTGTTTTTGGTTTCTCAACAAAAACTTGCTCGTACTTGCCGAGTACAGGCAAGTGTGTACTCAAAAATGAGCAAGTTTCTGCCTCTTAACCCGACCTTACCCCTTTTGCCTATAAACACAACACTTGCGCAAGTCACTTGCGCAAGTGACTTGCCTGGTCTGAAAGCCGTGCAAGTACGAGCAAGTTTTTGTTGAGAAACCAAAAACAAAAGAGTAATAAAAACAAACAAGAGTGCTATATTCGGCCATGCCGAATCTTATATACCCTTCACAACGTGTTGTTATGCAACAACAATTGTTTATGTCACCATTTATCTCATATGAAATACGTACATACAAAACATACATATATAAAAACATCCCATTGTAATATTATACATTAAGTTTACTTATGTGCTTAAAAAAAATAAATTAAAAGAAAAATTAAAAATAAAACAATAAAAATTTTAATAAAATATAAAATAAAAAAAAATTTTTGGCTCACTCTAACCAGTATACCACGTTTGTATGTATGTGTAGAAAATTGATAATTGTAGAAATTTCAAACGGAATGACAAACCTATTTATACCCTTTTTCACTGTGTGAAGAGTATAATAAGTAAAAGAGAACGAAACTTGGGCAAGTCAGTTGCTGAGTCTGAACATGAAAGCAAGTTCAAAGAAAAATAAAAGAAAATAAAAAACTAACTTGAGCAAGTGACTTGCCCAATGCGAAAGGGGTATAAGCATGCATAAAATAATATGAAATAGTACAAATACGACTGATATGCAACCACTTTGAATTGGCCCAATATTTTGTCAATAGTTTTATATTACATCCCAAATTAAAAAAATTACACATCATTTGGGAACACATACACATGACCTTAATTCGAATGTATTAGAAATTTTCGAAATAGCATCAAATTTCCTTTAAAAGCTTAAACTTCTCATTTTGAAATATTTTTAGTGATTTTATGTAGAAATGTTAAATTATATCTCAAAAGGTTTTAATAAATTGCAAATATTTTGAGAAATTTTTATAAATCTAGTATTTATATATAAATCAAAAATCAAAATAAATGGAAGCCGTTTATTTACATTCGTGTATGTACATACATACATACTTATGTTCATCTATAAAAATTTTCCAGTGAAACGAAAGTTTTCAAAATTTATAAAGAAAATTTTCTAAGACTAAAATTATGTAAAATTTTTTTATTAATGTTAATAAAATCATATGCAATGCAATTTGAAACTTAATATATAAAAATTAAAAATTTGTCGGTTTGTTTTGTTGTTCGTTTGTATTCTATGCGTAGTCAATATTAATTTGTAATGTAATTAACTTGAAATTTAAAAATGTTCACTAAGAACATTAAGGCCATTATTTCAACTTGCCGTTACCTAAAGGCTGGATTTTGTCGGACAGATAGATGGCTTTGCTTTATAAACTCTTAATTTATTATTTTTTATACCTTAAATTTTATTAAAATTAATAATAATAACAAAAAAAAAAAAATTGGAAGTTGTAATAATGCAAAGCTATTTATCGGGCAGACTAAATCCTACCTTTAACTAAAGGCAAGTTGTAATAATGGCCCTAAATCTATTCAGTGTTAAAATTGCACCTTAATCCGTCTAAACGAATAGTAAATATATTGAGGTTATATAAGAATTTAAACAATGAATCATAAAATGCATTAAAATAAATAAACATTTTTCTGAAAAATTAAAAATTTTAAAGAAATATAGAAACAGTTTTTGTACCCTACTAAACAATTTATAATTTTGAGTTAAAGTACTCTTGTTGAACAATTGCAATTGCTAATCATTTGTTATGTTATGTATATTAGCTTGTTACAAATTTAAATAATTTTTTTTTAAATTAATTTTGCAGGCTTTTGAAAGACAACAAGATCTGGTCAGTCACGTTAAATTAGTACATCCCAACTCGAAAGCGTTTAAGTGTCGAATTTGCAGCAATCTCTTTTCTCATATACAATCGTTATCCAGACACATGAACAGTCATAAAGAAACGGTTTACTTAAATGAGTGTGAATATTGTACAAAAACATTTGTACGTGTCGATGACCTTAAGCGGCACATAAGAATACATACCGGTGAACGTCCTTATGTGTGTTCGTTGTGCGAAAAATCATTCCAACAATTAACCGACTTAAAGTTTCATGAGCAAAAACATCAACAGGAGAAGGATCATACACCGAAATTATACGAATGCCAACAATGCGAACAAACTTATACATCTCGTAATGGTTTATATTTACACAAGAAAAAACATCACACGCAAAGTGATAACAATGATGAAAATCCTTATGCTTGTTCGTTATGTGAAAAATCTTTTCCACTTCTATTTCAGCTTAGATTTCATACAAAACAACACTATTTACTGAAAACGATAAAGTGTGATAAATGCGATCAATCATATAGTTCTCGTAATGATTTTAATTTGCACGAAAGAAAGCATCATAAAAAAATCGTTGAAAAGAACTAGGCCAGCCAAAAGGCAGTGAGAAATAAGAAATTAAATGAAAAAATGGTCAAAAAAACTAATTAAAATAAAAATGAGCGTAAAAACAGGATTTTTGAATTATAAATACCTTAATTGGGATATATGTAATTTTAGGGAAAAGAATAGTTTAACAATTTAAAAACAAAAAAAACAGACTCTTAGAAAAAATTCCAGAGAGATCAAAGTATAGAAAGTTTAAACAAAAAGCCAGAATTAGAATTGAAAAACATTGTCTAAAAATATGTACATATGTATGTTTGTATATAAAAAAAATACATATACAAATATAATAATAATAACATTTGGCCTGGTACAGCGATTATATTGTCTGGACAATACCAACATATTGTTGATAAAGGACCACAAAAAAACAAATTAGATTGAAATAAAAAGTTGTAAAATTAATACAAAACCTGTCATAGAGCTGATGGTAGAAGCAAAAAAAAATATAACAAGTAAGAACGCTATATTCGGCCGTGCCGAATCTAATATACCCTTCACAACGTGTAGTCATGCAATAAAAAAAATAAAAATAAAAAAATAAAAAAAAAATTTTTTTTAAAAAATAATTCAAATATATATAATATAAAACAAAAAAAAAAATTAATAAAAAATAAAAACATAAATAATATATTAAATAAAAATTAAAAAAATATAAAAAAAAATAAAAAAAATTTTTTTTTGGCTCAGCTGGGATTCGATGCCATGTTTACTCTAACCAGTATACACGTTTGTATGTATGTATGTTGTTGTTGTAATGTTGTTTTTGTGAAAAAAAAATCGAGGTGGTCGTGGGTTTTTGCTCATATCTCAGTTGTTTATGTACCGATGTTTCTGATTTTCAATACCGATCTACTCCCGAATATTTCTGATATTTTAATACCTCACCCGGGTCCAAGCAATGTCGGGGGGCTTCAAAAAGTTGATTTCAACATACACACGGACAGACGGACAGACTGACAGAGCTTAATCGACTCCCCTAATTATAAGCTTTCAGAAAATATATACTTTATGGGGTCGGAAATGAAAATTGTAGAAATTTCACACGGAATGACAAACCTATATATACCCTTTTTCACTGTGTGAAGGGTATAAAAAGATATTACAAAAAAGTGATAATAAAAACAACAACAGAAAAAGCCTTAGTAGTTAATTTCGTTCTCACTCAGTTATGGCAGAAAATATGAATACAATAATCATTTGAGTAGCAAATTCTATTTCTTAACTCTTTATGAGTCAAAAATATGATATTTTCAACCAACCCTAAAATACCAGTGAAAGAGTGATGATGATGAAACCGTTGCTGGTTTCGAAAATGCATTCCACTCGACTGGTGTCGCTAAAAACTTATTTTATCATCGTATTATTTTCATTATCACAAATAAAAATGAATTTCTTCATACATAAATAATACATTTTTAAAACCAATAAACAAATATTGTCTTTATATCATCCTCCACTGCCTCTTTTCTAGCGACCTCATTTCTGTGATATTCTCTAGAGAAAACTTTTAAGATATCATTTTCCTCATCGTATTTAGTTTTTGCTACCTAAATATATAATTATGTAATCTTCAGTAGTAATAGATAACGCGTTATACAGTTTCAATATAATCCTGCCTGTAATAATAGTTGTTCTCAGAATCAGCAGTACCTTAGTGTCTGCTGTGTTCATCTTTGGCCATAGTGATTATGGAACCTACAATCACTTTTGTTTCTCTATGCAAGATCCACCCTTTTTGATATATATTTGTGTTTGAGGAATATTAAATCAGATTACTTTCATTTCGGTTCCCCTTTCTCCCCTTCGCACCCCAGTGATTTTATGGTTACGAATTGTTGTTCCTTTCTTCAATGAGTTCCACGCCACTACAATCATTTTTATTTGGACTAGAAAACGATTTCACATTGCTGACAATTCTAATCGCACAGCTTGTACACTTAATGTATGCTAACCTGTAAACCAGAGTTCCGAGATCCGAGTCTTCCTAATCTAAAAAATCTAATCTAATCTAAGATTCGTCTGTAAAAACTGCACACTCCTCATACAGTCTGTCATACTAACGAACAATTCTTTTTCGGAATTGTTACAGATGACGTGATCTGATCTCTATAACCATATAGTCAGTCATCCTACAGACCAGTTTCCCATAAAATCCTAATGTGACCGATATATAGGAAATTTTCCAGTTCAGACACACCAAACTTAATTAATTTTCTTGTCGCCATTTCCATCACCCAATACCTGAGGTGTGGTTGTTATAGATTCAGTGACGCCATGAAGCACACTTTTAGATCTTGGAAAGACGCTTCCCGTAACAAACTTTTTTCATCACCTCCTACCAAACAAAACATGCATAGGTCTGAATTGGACTTACAGCTGTTGTGTTAATTCAGTTTACCACTATTGGTTGCAAACCCCAGCTCCCTAATATGGAATTACTTCATGTGAAATAGGCATTCAAGCCCTTCTTATTCCTCTCATGTGTAAATCTTACGATAATAACTTAACTATCCAGGACTACACTGAGATATTTAGCCTCATTTGCCAATTATAACTCTACTCCATTAAGTGTCGATCGTCTAAACTCCTTGAACTTATAAATCCTGATAAAGAGAGTTTGATTTGTTTTTCTGCCGCAAAAGGTAATTAATTGCATTTTGGAAATATTTTTTTCTTCAGATTTTCAAATTGATTGGCAGAGGTACATAACCAAAAAGCCAGGGTATCCCGCGCAAATCGACCTATACCTCTGTATACACTTGAACAATTAATAAAACTGAGTTTTATGGTTCTCTTCCAGTTAAAAAACGTTGGATCAGGCACCGTAAACCGACCTATACCGACGGTCGATTGCCCTCAAACGATATTGGCAATGACGCGCAAGCTCTTGACCCGACCAGAGCTGAATTATAGCATGAAAATATTTTTTTTATATGAAGTTCGACAATTGGAAGAGATAAAATATATGAAATAGTGGCATTTCGAAAGGAACAGCTGATGATCAGCTGATCAACTGAATATAACTACATAATTAAGTGTACCCTGGCTCCAACGGCTTGTTAATAATTAACAAAGATGTCGGTAACATCAACACAAACTATTCAAGATTTAGGTTTTTTAAAATAAAAATTATATAATTTAATTATTAATAATTTTTTCGATATTTCGCTTCTTCTTTGTCTAGCATCACTAGGATATTAATTGTTGTTTTGATTATTATATTATAAATAATTATATTATTTTTATTATTAAAAGACCTAAATCATATTTTCATCTTTAAATAAAAAAAAACTAATTAAAAAATATATAAATACTTTATGGAATCTAAATTAAATATTTTGATGTGTTACAAACGGAATGACAAAATTGGTATACCTTCACACCATTTTTGTGGTGGTGGTGGGTATAAAAAGTTCTTTTATAAAATTTGTCCTAGAATCGTAGTGCATATTTTTAAATTAATTGTATAAATAAAACCTTTTGACTTTGTAAAGCCAGAAGGCTGGTATGCTGTCTGTATGGCAGAGTAGTCAGTCATTCATTTAGGTAAGGCGTCATTATGCTGATGTCAAGATTTTCTTTTAGAGATTTGATTTCTTTACTTTTCGTTTTTTACTATTGTTTTAATATTGCTTGTTGTTGCCTTCGCTGCTGCTGTAAATGTTATTATTTTAGCGGATTGTTATCAACAGACAGACAGTACAATCGATCGATCGATCTACCGACCGTATGATGATCATGATACAACAGTTTCACACATATTCAACAGTCTTAATGTAAATAAGTACATACACCTATTCATTACACTACACAAACAAATGGAAACAAGTAAGAGCACTATATTCGGCTGTGCCGAATCTTTTATACCCACCACCAATTTTGTGTACATTTAAAGCACAATATTTATTATTTTGTTAATCGCTATAGAATAATCTCTTTATAATAAAATATGTATCACTTTCTTTTAAGGGCCCATGTTTAAGGTGAACCACATCTAAACTTCAACTTTTTTCTTGTATTTCATTTGACATTTCTCAATCTCAGACTAACTCAATTTGAACCGTGGAAAGATACGCAATCGAGCAACGCTTTTAAATATTAATGATTTTTATAAAAATGGGCGTTCAAATCAAAATGCATTTTGTGCACTTCGTGATTCTTTTGGTCAACATAATCGTTCGAATTCGTCCACAATCGTGAGAATTGTAAAAAATATTTAAATGTCTACAAAGCAGGTCTGTATGAAATGTGAAAACATCTGTGAATGCCATCTTAGTTCGTTGAATGGGAAACATTGCTTTTTTTTACGATAACGTGGCAAAAGAGCAAGCAACCTTGACTCATAATCGTGCCAAACAATCGAGCATCAACAGTGTCATTGAAAATTTGGACTATCGGATCGTGGTGTGGCGCCTAGGTTGGGGGGCCATTTGGCCGATATTTTGTTCCATACATAATTGAAGCATACAAATATTATCATTATAAAAATAAATGATAATAATTTCATAATAATTTTATTCAAAATCAACATAGTCCCTTAAAATTAAACCACCCATTATAACTTCGGTATGCTAGTAAAATGTAAATGAAAGTGGCCGTTAAAATACGCGTGTCAATAAAGTTTCTGCTAATAAACATAACTTAGATATTTCAATATAGTCCTTTAGTATTCCAAAATCTTTATTCATAGAGAATTTACATGAATTTAAGGGGAAGAAAGTGAATTTAAGTTTAAATTTTAAGGGCCACAGGGTGATTTAAAATATACATTCTCTGCATTTTTCTAAAACGGGAAATTTATTAGTAAGATTTTGATTTTTAAACTTCTATAACATTTTGCTTTTAAAAGATTTTCAAACGAAATAAGTTTTGTATAATTTTAAAATTTGTTAGTCATTAGTACATGAAAATAAATTGTTTATAATGTTTAGAGATAATTTTTTTTTACTTAGGTCAAATTTTCATAAATTCCCATTTTTAATAAAGCATAACTTAAGGAGAACATGAGCATAGTTGTTAGCATGCCATCTAGTATTTAGTTGCTAGTAGAGTCATCTATCTTATCATCTTTATCTTATATTTAGCTACATTACAATAAATGGTGCAGTGTAAGATGAATAAATGCTAATATATATGACTAATATATTTTTATAAAAATTTAAAGAAAAAAGTGTGCGTGGCACACCTATTTTCCGTTATAACGAAGACTTTGACCAAAAAGCCATGTTTGCAAAATTTCAGAATCGTACATATAGTTTTGTCAGTTTTATTACGTTTTAAATTTGAAATATACACTGTGCGGTATAAATTTTCGTACATTTTTATCTATAACTCTTTTCCTAATTCATAGATTTAAGCGATTTTCAGGGAAAAATATTCTTTTGACCCGATAAATATATATTCGAAGTTTCATGACTACGTTTATGCGTCTGGACACAATTCAAAAGTGAAAGTGGGCGTTATAGTAGGCGTGTCAAAGTTGTTTTTGCTAATGAGTACAACTTAGGTGTTTCAATATAGTCTTTTATTATTCCAAAATCTTTATTAATAGAGAAATTATATGAATTTTAGGTAAAACGTTATATGGGAGGTGGGCGTAAAAGTGGGCGTGGCACCTTAATTTTTTGGCATAGTAATGAAATTGCCTAGGGGGATAGACGTAGCAAAATTTATCATCATACCTCTTATTTTAGCGGTTTTATGAGCTTTTAAATTTCATTAACGGTAGATAACGTGAAAAGTGGGCGTTGTCGTAGGCGTGTCAAAGTTATTTTTGCGAATGAGTACAACTGAGGTGTTTCAATATAGGCCTTTATTATTCCAAAATCTTTATTAATAGAGAAATTATATGAATTTTAGTTAAAACGTTATATGGGAGGTGGGCGTAAAAGTGGGCGTGGCACATTGATTTGCCGGTACAAAAAAGCGTGTCACCAAAAAGCAAAGTGTGCAAAATTTCAGAGTCGTACATCCAATTTTGTTGCTTTTATGACGTTTTTGTTTTTAAATATACCGAAAAATACACTGTGCGGTATAAATTTTCGTACATTTTGATCGATAACTCCTCTCCTAATGCATAGATTTAGACAATTTTCGGGGGAAAATATTGTCTTTACCCAGAAAATATATATTCGAAGTTCCATGAGTCTACGTTAAGGCGTTTGGACACAATTCCATTTTATTCGATGTTCGAAGGACACGGTTTTTTCGACCTACTCTTGCTTTTCGAGCTATAACTCTCTTCCTAATATTCCGAATTAGCCCATTTTCAATACCAAACAAACCTTGTCTATAAGAAAGATTCTGGCAAAATTTGAGCCCCCTAGCTTTTTCGGTGCGACCTCTATCGTGCTTTCAACAGACGGACAGACGGACAGACGGACGGACATAGCCAGATCGTCATAAAATCAAACCCCGATTCAGAATATATATACTTTATGGGGTCTAAAATGGATATTTCGATGTGTTACAAACGGAATGACAAAATGAATATACCCCCACCATTTTTTTGGTGGCGGGTATAAAAACACGAGTAAGTCAGCCAGTCAGTCAATTTGATTGTTGATTGAGTTCTTTTTTGTTTTTGTTATTATACATTTTCGATATTGTTTTGGTACATGGAACATACTAATATGCCGCACGCTCCAGACGTGTCGCCACAATTTGCCGCCAACTGGCGTCGGCGTCTTTTTTTTTGTACTAAATAAAAAAGGGGGAAACTAATTTTTGTTTTAAAAATAAACTCGACAACACAACAATAACAACAATTTTCATAGCATTTCAGGCACTTAAAACAATTAGGGGTTTTTATTTATCCACTTTTTTATACCTACATGCAGGAGTTAGGAATGTTATAGGTAATAACAGAGGATTTATTACAAATATTAAAAAAATTATACTTGGTTAACTTTCTTTATTTGGATTAATTTTTAAAGTCACAACTCGTAAATGGTAGCACCTAATACAAATCTGTGGCTATTTGACAAAATGTCTGTAAGCATTGGTCTGTAGGTATTAATTTCTTCATATTAAATGCCTTTTAAATAGTAAAGCCTTGTTATTGTAGTATAAATTGAGTTTTACAAGTTGTCCTTGGTTGTGGCATAGAAGAGTCCTGGGCCTCGTATATGAAGAGGTTAAGGAGATTTCACCTGAGTGAAAATTGTCGGATGGATACATGGTAAGTTTATAGCGGAGTGTATGTTTAGTGCCATATTGGACAAAAAAAAAGTTGGATATCGTACTTAAAGAGGGAAGGAGGACTTAAATAAGGATCACACATTTAATGAGGATGCTATGGGGGATCTCAGTCTAACGAAGATTCCGGCTATTACGAAAGAATATCGGCAATCACCAGTCGACAATGTGAAATTGTTCTCTAGTGAAATCATTGAGGAGCAAATATACAATAGTTATACGAACTATACTATACTAATATTAACAACACGTACGACATATTTCCCTATGTTTATAAAATGTCGTGTATATTTATCAGATATAAGTAGAAAAGTTTATGCTATTGTAGATATTTTTTGATATGTTGAGGTGAATTTAATAAAACATAAAACTCGTAAAATAGGTTGTAAATTGAACAAATAAATATATTTTAGTGGTAATGCAAGAGAAATTAATAAAGTGCAAAAAATAGTGCATTAAAAGTATCAAAGTTAATGAAAAATGCTTTGTACCAGGTCTGATTATTAAATTTAAATTCTCCGTGTTATCGTCACAGACATTCAAAATTACACTTTTAGTAACTTGAGAATTACGTTTAAGTTTTCCTTTCATGTTTTAAAAACTTAAATTTTTTTTTTACCAAACTTTTTAAAACTGATGCGAATTTGCTTTCAGAATCTCTTTTCGTGTTTTTTGATTGGCAATCAAGAAAACATAAGTAAGTAGGGACATATGATTGAAATTATTATGAACGAAAGTTATTTTCTTGACGATTTTTCTAGAAAGAAAAATTTTAACGTGTGACTGCTGTATAAAGTTCAATTACCCAACAAATTATCATTTGGAACACAAAGCGACGTTAACCGACATGAGTTTCATATGATGTCAATGGAATTACAAAAGGTTTTAGTTTGGTGTTGACTTGCAATTTATTGAACACCAAGGTAGATAAGTAAGGTACTCACATCCAATCAGCTGATTGTTTTTTATATACAATTTATCAGACTAACAAAAATTTTTTTTTAATAATATGTCTGTATCTGTCAAAATTTATTTCTTTTATTTTTATTCTTAAATAAATTATTTGTAGTTTCTGTTTGTTTAAAATGTTTTAAAAATAAAAAACCGAAAATAGAAAGTTTTTACATTGAAGTTGATAGTTGGCAACCCTGGTGAACCAAAAGTGTTTTTTTGGCAGTGTTAAAATATAATAATTTAAAAAAATATCGGTTAAAGTTTCTATTAGTTTCTTAAGGGCAATGTGAAAAAAATGACTGAAACTTTTGTGTACATGTGATTTTCCGTCTTTCTTTTACTTATTAGTTCTGTGGATTGCAAAACATATATCTGGACTACTTACACTACAGCTATTTCTAATCAAATATAGTATAAATAGTAGTCACACTTAACGTATATATCGGTCAAAGCTAACTAGTCACACCTAACGTATATATCGGTCAAAGTTAACTCGTACAATAAAACAACTTTATTATCTTTTATATTATTTATTATTATATTTTACACTACATCACTTTTTTTAATACAATATTTCCCGTTAATTTCACTGCTTCCTGCATGGGGCTCATTTTAATCCGTTTCCATGGTACTAGCGTCATTGGTATTATGGCTTGAATTACTAAAAGTAAAAATTATGAGAATATACAAAGGCATATACATACATATTTATGTTTGGCTGCTACCTTTCGTACTTACCTTTTATTTCTCGAGTATTTTATAAAAAACCTGGTCGAAAGAACTGCAAATTATTAAATAAAAATTACTTTTTGTAACACTGAATTAAAAATTTTACACAATTATTTTCCAAATTTTTTTTTAAACGTCAAGAAATCAACATACATTATTTGTCTCACTCTTGCATACGCATTATATTTCCTGTAGCAGAAATTATATACTAAATTGCTGCAATAGTGTTAGTACAAACATTTTGTATGTGTTAGTTTCAGTCATTCATTTCTTGTAGGGATGTCATATTTGCGAAGGAGGATGTGATGGAGGAGTAAAAAATGAACTAAATGAGATCAAATTAAAACTGAACAAGATGGATGGTATACATGAATCAATACAGTTTATGTCTAAGCAATATGATGAAATTTTAAAAGGAGTGGTAGAAAATAGGAAAAAAATATCGGAAGTGGAAAAAGAAAACAAATATCTAAAAACGGAAATTTTAAATTTGAAATCATCAGTTAAATTGTTGAATGATGTGCGTGTTAAAAATGACTGTATTGTCAATGGCTTAAAAGTAGCTGAAGGTGCTACAGCAGTAGATTCTGTTATTGAGTTATCAAAAAGTGTTGGCGTGGATATTGATCCTCAGAATATTGATACAGCTTATTTCCTTCGTAGCAAAAAGGTTTTAAATAAAAATAACAAAAAGGAAGATGAAAAAAAGAGTGTGGTTGTTAAATTTGCATCAAAGTCATCTAAAGATAAGTTGATGGCTGCTAAATCCAAGCTTAAAGAAAACGAAAGTACTTCTAGTGTGTTTGTGAATGATTTTCTAAGTAGTGAAACGCTAAGTCTTCTTAGTTATGCAAGGGCTTTGAAGGAAGTTGGCTATCAATTTGTTTTTGCAAGAAATGGCAGGGTGTTTTATAAAAGGAGTGAAATATCAAGACCTCAAGTTATCAGAAGTGAAGAAGAAGTGGATGAATTACTTTTAAATGCTGCAGCTAATAAACCCTACAAGCGTAGATCGATGGCTAACAATAAACCCGTTTCTAATGTTGATGATCCTGTTTCCAGTGATGATGAAGGCGAACATGTAGCGTATGTTTCCCCTTAAACTAATTAATTGTTTTATTATTTTTTTTTATTTTATTTCTTTTTTAATGGTTAGCAATCAATATTTCAATAAAATTTCTCTTAAAAGATATTGAAATTAAATAATAATGAAAAAATGGGTAACATATGCAGACATTTATAAAAAAAAAATCATGCACTTTTTAATTGTTGTGCATATGTGCATATACCTTATGAATATGCCCTGTTAAAAAGGGTGTTAAAGAAGCAAAAATGAAAACAAGAAGCGCTATACAATTAATTAATTATTATTAATTAATTTCTTTGGGTTAAAATGAAACGATATGGACGTGACTGGCATTTCGTTTCAGCAGCCGCAGTAGGCAACACTGGAAAGCCGAAATAAAAGTTTTTTCTTTGCCTGATATTTTTTTATTGCAAGACTTTTTTGACGCAGACCTTCGCCAATGGGTCACAATCGACCGATGCCATCTTAATCAGCATTAATAGAAAATTAACCTAAAAATGTCTGCATGACTTCAATTTGTTATGAAGATTATGAATTTAATATTTATTTGGTTGTTGGGTTTAAGCTGGTTTATATGCATTTCACTTGTGCTTATGCCAGATCATCAGTAAACCTTTACCCAAATTCTTGAAAAAGTTTAAAATGTTTGTTAATGAGAATTCAAAAATAAAACAAAAAACTATAAAAAACTTTTTTAATAACCCAACCAACAATTTTTCAATTTTAATTTATTTTATTTTTCTATGAATTTAAGATAAAATTGTTTTAGACTTAAAATATTTATATTTTCATCAAGTAGATAATATTTATTACAAAGCCTTTACTCAAATTTTTTTTTGCTTATTTGTATCTATGTATGTATATTAAAACTCAAATTTATAATCAATATTTAAATTTGCTAAAGAAAAAAAATTGTATTGATGTTTCGCTTTCAAATTGTCAAGTAATTGTAACAAAAATAAGATACATACATGCGCAGTTTTTACTAAATATACTTGATTGGATTGTAAAAACGACATGCTTATGTAATAATATACGATTTTACCACTTCTAACTCAATAGTGCAATAGAATGCATTTTAATTGCCTCTCTAAATACTCTTATGTAAATATTTGCTTTCTTTTCATCTAATATATACATAAGTATGTATGTGTTGTATGCAATTATAATAATTAAAATGGAGTGCATTTTACATGTTTATATTATTAGGTATATTCACATAACACATGATTTCCAATGACACACTAATGTTATGTCATAAAATGTAAAATCATAAATTGTTTCACCTATATCACATTAAGATAATAATCACTTCTTCATGTTTTTTTTTGCAATTAAATTCCCTAAAATTTTTTCCGGGATTTCCCGTAATAAAAACCCTAACAACATCACTAAAACAATGATGATAATAATTGTTGTTGTAACAACAAAAGCATCAGCAAAATCTATAATAAAAGACAACTACGCTAATGATGCGATACATTACATTGTTGTTGTCACTGTTACTGCTAGATTTTAATTTTGCTTGTTGTTAACTATTGTAGCGAAGCTGGCAACAAAGCATTGGCTGCCACCATCAACTACCGAAAGCATGAGCAACATGCGAAATATTTTCAGTTGCAGTAGCAACGCTAAAATCATCATCGGCAGTGTTTTCTTTTTGCTGTTTTCCTACAAATAAGACATGATCTTTAAGGTCATTGATTTTGTGAATAAACATATGTATGTATGTATGTACATATGTATGTTTGTAAGTATTAACATAAGTAAATTGGTTGCATTCATTTATTATTGTTTTAGTAGCGTCACCAAAAGGATTTTTCTAAAAATAAGATATAAAAAATGATTGTGTTATAGGTACAAATAATTTGTCATAAAAAATAGAAAATAATTATTTTGCTTTTAAATTTTCTACGAAAATATGATGAATTTTTTTCGCTCCATATGTTCTTTCAATGAAAGGCCTTGGCAATGGCAAACAATTGTTTTATTTTTCCTTTAATTCTTTTATAGTGAAAATAAAATTAATTTGCAGTATGTAAGCCGAAGACAAATTTAAAAATTTAAACGTGATCGTAATGAGAAAATACTCCTAGACTCCATAGAGCACAGAAAACTCGAAGATTTGAGTAACATATCGATAGCGATCGAATGTGAGAATTTGGCGCCAGTTATTTTCAAAAGATAAAATTAGTAGGTATATATGTATCATATAGTTACATACATACATATGTATGTATAAAGTTGGGATAGCAAAAAAATGTATACAATATAAAGGTACTTAATATTTGAATTTTTTTTTCACAGAAAGAATAAATATAAATATACCTACATAAGTACATATGTATATCGTTCGGCAAATGCAAACCGCTTTATATTTTAAAAATTTAAGTTTTTTTTATAATTTTGGTCTGTTGGTTCCAAACACGCCTCAAATTACAATTTTTTTTGGATAAAAGCAAACGCTTTTATTAATACAATAATGTCGTATCTGTAAATGCTATTCTTTAATAAGTACAAAAAGATCTAATTGACTGATTTACTCTATACTATCGCGGAGCTATAATTTGTTTTAAGCAATAATTTTATTAAGAAATTTGATAGTATATTTTCCCCCCTCATATAGAGTGAAAGGGAATATATAGGTTTGTCATTCCGTATGAGATTTCTTAAATATTCATTTCCGACCCCACTATGTATATAATTTGTAAATGCTTATGAATATGGGAGTCGATTAAGAATTGTGCATCTGTCCGTCTGTCAGTGTGTATATTGAAATCAGTTTTTTAAGCCCCCTCCGACATCACCAAGCCCTGTGTAAGCTATCAGAATTATTTGGGAGCAGATATTGAAAATCAGCATAATTGCAAAAAAAAAAAAAATTAACCACAAAAATTAAAAATTTTCAGCCTTACGATAATTTATTGGCACGCTTGTGACTATTTATTCATATAATATCCCTCTAAAGATATTTATGGAAAATTTTGGACAAATCGGTTACCAACTGGAAAAAAAGTTATAGGCAAAAATTATATATACATGTATTTATTTTTAATTTACTAAATTATTTGGGATATGCTCCCATAATTTTTCAATAATATTTATTTGGTTGTTGGGTTTAAGCTAGTTTATATGCATTTCACTGGTGCCTTATGTCAATTTAGTAAATTAACTAATAAAAGATTTTATTTTTCGGTTGCCCTTATAAGCATTTAGTGTTAACCAAAGGTTAGCCAAATGTTAAAGGGATTAGAAAAATAAAATAAATTAAAATTAAAAAATTGTTGGTTGGGTTTTTAAAAAAGTTTTTTATAGTTTTTTTTGTTTTATTTTTATACCCGCCACCAAAAAAATGGCGGGGGTATATTCATTTTGTCATTCCGTTTGTAACACATCGAAATATCCATTTTAGACCCCATAAAGTATATATATTCTGAATCAGGGTTTGATTTGATGACGATCTAGCTATGTCCGTCCGTCCGTCTGTTGAAAGCACGATAGAGGTCGCACCGAAAAAGCTAGGGGGCTCAAATTTTGCCGGAATCTTTCTTATAGACAAGGTTTGTTTGGTATTGAAAATGGGCTAAATCGGAATATTAGGAAGGGAGTTATAGCTCGAAAAGCAAGAGTAGGTCGAAAAAACCGTGTCCTTCAAACATCGAATAAAATGGAATTGTGTCCAAACGCATTAACGTAGACTCATAAAACTTCGAATATATATTTCCTGAGTAAAAACAATATTTTTCCCCGAAAATTATCAAAATTTATGCATTAGGAGAGGAGTTATCGATCAAAATGTACGACAATTTTTACCGCACAGTGTATTTTTTGGTATATTTAAAAACAAAAACGTCATAAAAGCAACAAAATTGGAGGTACGACTCTGAAATTTTGCACACTTTGCTTTTTGGTGAGACGCTTTTTTGTAACGGAAAATCAATGTGCCACGCCCACTTTTACGCCCACCTCCCATATAACGTTTTACCAAAAATTCATATAATTTCTCTATTAATAAAGATTTTGGAATAACAAAGAGCTATATTGAAACACCTAAGTTGTACTCATTAGCAAAAACAACTTTGACACGCCTACTATAACGCCCACTTTTCACGTTATCTACCGTTAATGAAATTTAAAAGCTCATAAAACCGCCAAAATAAGAGGTGTGATGAACAAATTTGCTACGTATATCCTCCTAGGCAATATCATTACTGTGCCAGAAAATTAAGGTGCCACGCCCACTTTTACGCCCACCTCCCATATAACGTTTTACCTAAAATTCATATAATTTCTCTATTAATAAAGATTTTGGAATAATAAAGGGTTATATTGAAACACCTCAGTTGTACTCATTCGCAAAAACAACTTTGACATGCCTACTATAACGCCCACTTTTCACGTTATCTACCGTTAATGAAATTTAAAAGCTTATAAAACCGCCAAAATTAGAGGTATGATGATCAAATTTGCTTCGTATATCCTTCTAATCAATGTAATCGTTGTGCCAAAAAGTTTAGGTAACACGCTCACTTGAACGCCCACCTCCCATAACGGTTTATCTTAAATTCATGTAATTTCTCTATTGACAAAGTTTTTAGGAAAATAAAGGACTATATTCAAATATCTAAGTTGTATTTATTAGCAGAAACTTTATTGACACGATTACTTTATCGCCCACTTTCATTGAAAGACTACATTAACAAAAGCATTTTAGTAGCATATCGAAGTTATAAAGGGTGGTTAAATTTTAAGGGCCGATGTTGAATTTAAATAAAATACAAATTATTTAGGATATTATTATCGTTTCTTTTTGTAATGATAATATTTGTATGGTTCAATTATGTATTTAACAAAATATCTGCCAAATGGCCCCCCCCCATCCTTGGCGCCACTCTTCTATCTGATGGTCCAAATTATCAATGACAATGTTGATGCTCAATTGTTAGGCATGATGATGAGGCGAGGTTGACTGCTCTTTTGCCACACTATCGCAAAAACCAGCAGTGGTTCCCATTCAGCGAACTAAGAAGGCATTCACAGATTTTCTAACATTTTATACAGACCTGTTTTGCAGAAATTTAAATATTTTTTACAATTCTCCCGATTGTGGACGAATTTGAACGATTTTGTTGATTAAAAGAATTACGAAGTGCACAAAATGCGATTTGTTTTGAACGCCCATTTTTATAATAAACCTGAATAACTTAAAAGCGTTGCTCATTTGCATATCTTTCCACGGATCAAATTGAGTAAGTTTGAGATTGAGAAATGTCAAGTGAAATGCAGAAAACAAATTTAAAGACTAGGTGTAGTTCACCTTCAACATGAACCCTAAAAAATTTAACCACCCTCTACAAAGAAAGTGATACATATTTTATTATAAAGATATTATTCAATAGCGATTACCAAAATAATAAATATTGTGCTTTAAATGTACACAAAATTGGTGGTGGGTATAAAAGATTCGGCACAGCCGAATATAGTGCTCTTACTTGTTGATTTCTCATTTTGTTAATGAGAATTTAAAAATATAACTTATAAAACTTTTAGACTTTTTCAAGAATTTTGTTAAAGGTTTACTGATGATCTGGCATAAGCACCAGTGAAAAACATATAAACCAGCTTAAACCCATCAACCAAATAAATATTATATTTATTTTTTTAAATATTTGAAATTTTCCAGGTCCTAAATAACTTTAAGACACGTTAAATACCCAAATTATGAGCAATAGTTTAAGAACTTGTTTCTGAAAAAAACTAATATTTCGGCTTAAAATTAACTGAGATATAAGCACCAAAATACAACTGCTTCGGTGTTTTTATACCACCGAGAGAGCCAATATGGGTGTCAAATGAAAGGACATGGGTCCTTAACTATAAACAAAAAAATAATAAAAAATCCAAGGTGGCAACCTTGATATCAAATGAAAAGGCTTGACAAAATGGCAGATTTTTTCTTTTGAATCCTATCAACATTAGAATACAGTTAACTATGTATAAATTCAAAATCAAAGATGGCATTTGAAATAATAAAGCAAATGTCATACAATAAGAAATCTCTATCTAAGTAAACTGCGATATTGTCCTTTTACCTATGCACCTGATGGTGAAGGGTAATATATATCACGGCCGAATATATACCCACGTGATGAAGCAACTAGTTTAAGACCTACATAAAGTCTATATTTTCTTCATATTCATATCTTTCTTCATAGTATTTTGTGACGATTTAGCGATGTCCGTCCGCTAAAAGCATCATAATGCATGAACAAAAAAGATAAAGATGAAAGTTGGTAATTTATGCAAGATCCTTTAAAGTATATACTTTCTGTAAACTTATGAATGGGGCAGTCGATTTAAAGAAGTATGTCTGACTGGCCGTCTGTCTTTTGAAATGGATGTTTTAAAGCCATGATATGTTGTACATACCCGTGGGTGGTGTCAAACTTTAAGATAAGTATATTCGAGAAAGAAAATGGGTCTAAAATATGCTGAAATATAAAAATAGAAAATCGAAAGCTCTGTTTTCAGTCCCTAAAAGGTATTTCTTTTTTTGCATCAAGCTTCTTAAGCTCCCAATTAATTTTTGGATATGTAAGTGAATAGGATTTACCATAGTCATAGTTTAAAAAGTAACTTATGAAAAAACTATAAAATGGGTTTAATAGATACAGACTGAGATATAAAAACCAAAACACATTTAATTCGGAATTTTTCCTAAAATTTTCAAGCGAAAATATTTTTTTTTTTAGCTTCGAAAGAAATAACAAATGAAAGGGCGTCACTGTTAGAAAATATAATTCAAGATGGCTTTCAAATAAAAGAGTAGATCTCATACTTTTTCATTCACCTTAATATAGGTATTAAATTAAAGGGCTTGATTAGCCGAAAAAACTCCTAGTTTAAGAAGGCGTCCGAAACAATGTTGGAAATATCATACATAATAACAAGATGGCTCCTGCAACAAAATTGCAAATTAAATAATCCCTGCAATTTAGGTGTTATATAAAAGGGTTTGACCAGTAGATTGTCACCATAGGTTGGTGGGTTTTAAATATTTTTTCAAAATATGGTCATCATATTAAAGAGTCGATCCGAAATCAATCTAAATCCAAAATGGTCTCTGAATAAAATGGCGTATTACATATTGTTTTGTTTCACAAAAACAAACAACATAGGGACGCACATAAGGGTATTTCGTCAATATAGTCGGACATTTGTTCAAAAGTGAAATTTAAGAAATGTTAAGATTTAAGTACGTAGCCCAAGAGACAGCCAAATTTTGCACTGTTTAGTGAATTTTCAAGATTTTTGCTTGAGATTTGTCGTATTAGGTTTGAAGATATGGATGTGGACTATATATGATTTCAACAGAACGGTGGCACTTGCGGTGGCGATGTCAATTAGCCGCCAAGATCATGTGATTTGACACCGTTGGACTTCTTTCTTTGGGGTTATTTGAAAGAAAAGAGCTAATGGATGAGATAATTCGGCATAGAACCTCAATTATGCCTCGTTATCGAAAATTTTGATCATCGGATGGAGGTGTGTTTCATACATAATTGAACCATACCAATGTTATCAATATTATAAAAAAAAAGACAATGATTTCCTAAATAATTTGCATTTTATTCAAAATCAACATCGGCCCTTAAAAACTAACAACATTAAATTATATACTAAATAGCTTGAGAAACAAATTCTGAGTAATTGATATACAAAGGTGGTTGCTAGATATTTATTTTGGGATATCACAAACATTACTAATAACGCATATTACTATTTTTACCTATAGTGGTGTAGGGTATAAAAATAATACACATCAGATGGTGAAATTAATTGAATACTACAAACATGTTCCTAGCAATGACAATGACAACAACAACAACATCAATGACAAGAAAACAATACAAAACAAACAGTAACATCATGTAGTCAGAAGAGTATTTTAGCGCCAGTGTCAGACTTTAATATAAATTGACATTAATTTTGATAAAAAATATTATAAATAGAAAAAAACAATAAAGGACAAGTCAGAAGAAACAGAACAAAAACACATACTAATGAAATCCTAAGGGTTATTTGAAATTTAAATCCGCAGATTTAAATATACAACAACTGACAAGCACGATTATTCGTTGGTGTAACCCCTTACACTTTTTATGCAAAACTGATAAATATTATTTTATATTATTTTATTTGAATTACAGTCTATGGAATAATTCCTTACAGACTATATGATAAAATAAGTTAATCAAGAAAAAAATACATTAAAAATTTTAAAATCAGTTATAAAAAATTAATTATTTAAATATAAAATAACATTTTGTTTAATGATATTAATACTTAAAGAAAAGTCTATAAAATTATACATTTCATTAAAACAACAGCATAATGTTCACGGCGGGTCCGACATAGCAAAGTTAGTACGAAATGTTTTGACATAAAGTGGGATAAAAGATCGCAATTAACGTTGAGGAACATTATAAGTTAAGTTACTTAGCAGAAAATCAGAGCTGACGCCACCATTAATAAGATTAACCATAAAAGAAATATTTAGCATGATTCTCCGGCTTTTTAACCTCAGCTAATCTTATTAAGTATGATGGAAGGTCCTCATAGCTTCTATAGGTATTTCTTAAACAGAAAATAAGAAATTGTTTTTAACAGACTCCATACGTTCAAAATTATATTTATTTTCATACATTTTTTTTTTTTAATAATTACCTTAAAAATTTTTGAATTTTTAATAATAATAAAAATGTATAAAAGTGCGTATGCGGCAGTTGTAATTGCAACTTTAGATAAAACACTAGGTTCGAGATATGAATAAGCCACCGATGGTCCACTAATTTGGACGACTTAGAGCGTATATATCGAGCAGCACTGACATTGCTTGAAGGAACAGAAGGAAATGCAGAGTGCTAAGGGCTTTGTGGCCAAAGGTTAACTCGGCGGACTCTATGATATTTCTGGAAATAAGTAGGGTATGATTGAGGGATACTATTTGGATTATAACAGAACATCCGCGTGGCATTCCAGATTTCTGTAGCATGAGAAAGAGATAAAAACTGTGAAGCATGTTGTCTGGCATTACCCAAGACTAAAAAACCATACATTTAGGAGGTTAGGTAAATTATTCCACAATGAGTTGAGTAATGTCGCGGGCTGCAAGCTCCAAAATATCATTGAATTTATCATGGGGGTCGGGTGGTAAGTGGACAGACAATGAGGACTGGAATGGATGGTTTTTCGCATGTTTTTCATTTTATTTCTTTCACACCATTTCATTCCTTAATTTACTTCTGTTCTCTCTGTTTTTTATCTTAGGGGACACATTGGACTACATGGGTCTCTGAGTGCAAGTATTGGAAGTGTCTCTTGCTTCTGGTACTCTTCATTTCTTCCTACCTACAAGCAGTTAGTTGATTGCGTGAATAGTGAAGGATAAAGTGTATAAAAAAGACAAGTCACGTATATGACTCAATATTTTCTTGATTATATGAAAATTATGAATGAATTGAGTTTGAGCTATTTTATCGTTATTGTTGTTTAAATGATTAATTAAGAAATGACTTTATGTTCTTTTCATTCAGAGAGATTGAGTTGGAAATTTAATGCTTACATTCATGCTTTACCGGCATAAATAAATATTTAATAGTAATATCACTGTGTGTATTTGTGCAAACAAGCGCAAAACTAAAAGCTATAACAACAATATTGTACAGTGGTCAAATTGCATTAAAATTAGTTAAAATATATAAAATTTTAAAAAATGTTTACAAATTATCAAGTGGAATTCATATCAGATGACAACATCACTACAAAAAACACAAAAGAGCCGGATAATGTCAAGACACAAAAAAATAAAATAAATTGTTTTAATTTTTATTTTATTTTTATAAATTTACACAAAATTTAAAAGAAAAAACTAAGTAGTTTTTTTATTAATTATATTCTAGTTTATATCACACAGTTTTGCTCTTTTTCACAATTTTCACAAATTTAAACCACTAGGACAACAAAACGGGCATTTGTCATTTTCTGATTCAAAAACATAAAAAATTTTGTTTATTCTAAGTAATTATAACTTGTATTTTACTTATTTAAGGCCATGACTGACTATCAGATTTAGTCAATCGATATGTCAAAAATTGTATGTGTGTTCAGAAAGTGTGATAGTGTGGACACAAAGTGGACATGTGTGACAGATTTTTTGACATGTGTGTCCGATTTGATAATCTTTTGAAAATTTTCATAAAATAATAGAGTCTGTGCGATCAGAGTTGCTTTTTCTAAGCAAGTATGACAGTGTGGCATCCAATAACACATTTTGTTGCGATTTTTTCATGTAGGACAGAAAACTATCAGATTTTTATTTGACATAATCGCACGACTTTGTAGGATAGTCAGTCATGGCCTTTACCAATAATAAATATTATTCACAATCTTCATAAAATGATAAACTATTTCAACCAATGCACATAAAAATTAATTTAAATGTAAACAAACTTTGATATTGTGCCGTTTAAAATAAAACAAGCAAAAAATAATCACTTGATGTGAATTCGCTTTGCACATTATTATTTAAATGATATTTATTTGGTTGTTAATGCTTATTTTCTTTATTTCCAGAATATATTTGTAAAATTATTTATAAACATTTTTATATGTAATATTCTATCTTAATATTTAACGCTCTCTATCCCACTGTGCCGCATTTAGTTCGTTTTTTTGTCGTTTCTTTGGTTAAGGAAAAAAAAAAAATAAAAACATGGTAATGATCGTAAATGGGGAGCCAGCCAGTCAGCCACCAAACAAATCATACGAAGTGCCGATCAACAACAGATCTTTTAAATTCTCCAGTTCTTTACGATATTTACTCAGTTTGAGTTTGTGTATCCAGTGGATAACATCGCGGTGCGTTTTTTTTTTAAATCGCAAAATATTTAAAAGTTGTGTTCCGTTCAAAATTATAGACATAAAAAAACAAAATATTAAAAGACCACGTGAAAATTCAAAAACGTTTTGAATAAATTCCCTTGAACAAAATCAAAGTCTAAAAATTTAAAAAATTTCTGCAAAAATGAGCAATAAATAAAAAAATATTTTGAACAATAAATAAGATGTACATAGATATGTATCTTTGAGATTTGAGTTTTTCCTTTGTTGTTTGTTTATATTTTTCATTTAAAAAAATAAAATTTGTGCATTGTTCGGTCGCTTTTGTTAATTGCTGTTTGTTAGCGTGTCTGATGTATTTGTACGTGAATCACAATATTTTCATTTAGAGCAACAGTACAGAACTTTAATTTTGGTGTTTATTACGATTATTGCTAGCCACTTTTACGGTTTAGTTTTTGTTGCTATTACCATTTGTATATCCATCTAGCCATCTACCTATCTAAAATAAATACATATCTAGAAAATGCGTCCGTCTGTCGTCGATGTTAGTAAAAAAAGTATCAAAATACATTAATAACATTTAATAACAATAAAATAAAATTGTAACTAAAAAAAATAAAAAATCTATATTTATTGTCTTTTTCCAATAACAACAAGAGTGATATTTATTTGCGGTTTAATACACGTATTGTTTTTTTATCCAGTATGTGTAAGCGTATTTGTTCAAGTGAATACATATTTGTGCCGGCGTCTGTCTCCAAATTTTTTTATATTATTGAATAATGAGCATTATAACTGTGTTGTAAAAAAAATAAATCAAATGTATAATAAATAAAAATCCAAAAATGTTTAGCGTGTTGCTGTAAAAAAAAAATAAAAAAAGTTAATTTTAAATATTGTGTATACATGGCGCCACCTTTAAATTAAGTGTGATATTACAAATAAAATACTGTATGATTTTTATTCTCTCCTAAATAACGTATAATTTCAATTTTATGTTTTCATAAATATGTTATGACAATGATTGAAGATTTTATTTAAATATACATACATATATTCAATTTGAGTGCCGTTTATAAATCGTGTTGTTAATTTGGTGAGTAGTCTACAAAAGTAAATAAATTTTGAAAATTTATAGCTAGAAAGTAAAAAAAAAATTCAATTTATTTGTAAAGTGATAAATTATTAAATATTTAGGTCGTTGCTAAATTTAGTTTTATAAGGTGATTAAGAATTTAAAAGCAATTATATTAATTATAACAAAAAAAAAATAATAAAAAACAAATATTTAAAGATTTTTTATTAAATATTTTAATTAACAGAAAACTGAGAAATAATTTTACCAACAAAAAATGTATCAAACATTTTACATAAACAACAAACATTTTGTATAAATTTCTATGTGGAATGGAAAGGATTTTTTTTAAGAATTTGCATACAAATTAAGTGTATTCAAAACTAAATAAACGATTTACCAAAAAAAATTTTTTAAGTGAAATTAATCAATCATTTTATGTACCCCTGTCATTGATTGACCCATTAATTGATCATATGTGCCAAATACCTTTTAAAATACATACTTTATAAATATCAGAAAATGCTCGATAATTGATTAAAAATTTCAATAAAGCGTGTTTTTTACAGCTTTAAGTTATCAGTACTGTTCTCTGTGATAGTTGGTTTGATGACTTGTTGTTTATTTTGAAGTTAATTTGGTTTGGCAATTGATCATGAATACACTCACGCCAGAGCAACATTTACAATTTTTTAAAATTAATTTTAAATATCATGTTTGAATTTAACAAACTCATCGGGCATCGGATAAAGCACAATTTTAGCAAAATGTGTACATTCAATAAACAAATATGCCACCAAATAAATAAACCGTTTGCCTTACTTTATAATCCAGTGAAATCCTTGGTCCATTTGTCTTTACAAATAACGATGGTTAGCACATTACTAACTTTTTCCATTCTCAATTGGAAGGCATTAGTATTCAGATATGTGTTTTCGGCAGGATGGTGACACAATTCACACAGCGCGCGATACAATTATTTTACTGAGCGAAACATTTAACGAACGCACAATTTCAATATATTTATATGTTTATTGTAAATTGAAGCCATCAAAATATTTTATCTCTTGATATGTAAATACTCAGGTCTATTCTAAGCGTTATTGCCGAAATACAATCCAATTTACTGCAAAAAGTAAATAAATAGTACCTCCAAGACTCAATATCATATTTAAACATTAATGCAATTGGGGGATGTTAAAAACGTTTTTCTTTGTTTTAATTCTGCCAATGGTGACGCAAATTTGACTTTGATCTATGGTGACGCCGGAACCATACACCAGGTGCTTTAACTAAAGATTTTTCGTAACATGTAATTAATAGTTCAGGTTTTTTTTTAGTGTTAATAATATTTAATCAATTTAAGCTCTTACTTTAATATTAAAATTCACAAGTTTTTTCGAATCAGCGCATTAAAAACAAGTAAGAGTGGTATATTCGGCCGTGCCGAATCTTATATACCCTTCACAACGTATAGTCATGCAATAACAATAGTTTGTATCACCATTCATCTCATATGAAATACGTACATACATATATAAAAACATCCCATTGTAAAATTGTAAAATTTACATACGTAAGTACATGTTAAAAAAATAATAAAAAAATTTAAAAAAATGAAAAAAAATATTTTAATAAAATAAAAAATTATATAAAAAATATTTAAAAAAAAAAATTATAAATATATAAATAATAAATAAAAAAATAAAGAAAATGTAAAAAAATATTAAACAAAATATTTAAAAAAAGTTTTTTTTAGCTCAGCTGTGATTCGATGCCACTTTTATTCCAACCAGTATACCACGTTTGTATGTACATATGTATGTATGTTGTTGTTGTGAAAAAAACGAGGTGGCCGTGGTTTTTTGCTCATATCTCAGTTGTTTATGTACCGATGCTTCTGATTTTCAATAACGATCTACTTCTGAATATTTGAATTCCTCATTCGGGTCCAGGCGATGTCGGGGGGCTTATAAAAGTTGATTTAAACATACACACGGACAGACGGACAAACTGACAGACTGACAGAGCTTAATCGACTTCCCAATTCATAAGCTTTCAGAAAATATATACTTTATGGGGTCGGAAATTAAAATTGTAGAAATTTCACTCGAAATGACAAACCTTTATATACCCTTTTTCACTGTGTGAAGGGTATAATTACAAGGATAAAATAAAAAGTTTCATATTTCTAAGGAATATAAAGTTTTTTAGTTGACATTCCAACCTTTTACAAAATAAACAAAAATTTGTGTCCTTCGAAACAATCACCTTAAATTATCCTTGATAATTTGACTTATATACAAACAAGGTGACACACGGTCTTACTCACCGAGTTAGTAAAAAAAACACACAATGTGTGCTCCTCAAGCAGTTTCGTCGTGAACTAATAATTTGGGACGTGCAATGCGGCAGCTAAATACTTGAAATTACAACCGAAAACAATAACGGAGAATAAAGTTATTTCAAATTTTAAACACACCTGGTCTCATAAATAGACCAGTAGGTCACCAAAAAAATATTCAAAATTTTCTAATAGAATAAAATTAAAAAGTTTTTTTTAAAACAATCGAAAATCAAAATATTTTCTATACAGAGAAATTATCAGAATTTATTTAATAAGCAAATACTTTACGAAAATGTTAAACACATCGCAAATGTATTAAAACCAATCTAATAATAAAAAAATATAATCGCAATAAAATTTAAAATCAACCTAGGCAGTCACTGTCTACAAGAACTTGGACTTTCAAAGATTTGAACTTTTAGCCGTGGGCTTGCATAATTACAATTTGAACTGGCATATGTGTTAAACATTAAAACATTCGGCTGTACCGAATCTGATAATACTCTTCACCATTATGTACATAGATATAGTTATCACATCTTAGCTTAGCCTTGATTTCAGATTTAGTTTTATACGCCATTTTGCTTTAGTATAAATAACGTATCCGCCATATTATTTCGGATGCCATCTTTCATAATTTACTGTATTCTACTGGTCATGCGCTTTCATTTAATATTGATATTGAAGGTTTTGAAAATGTAAATTTTTTAAAACTAGATTTTATCAATATACAAATTTATTGTTCGCCATTTTGTAGAGGAGGCTATAATGCATTTATGCCCATATCAACATAGAGTCGACGCGTCGTCTAGAAACTGAAAAAAATCGTTTTTAAATTTTAGGAAAAACAAAAATTATTTATATTTTGCGCTTAGTTTCACACCGATTTGTCAGTATTTCCCGGCAATAATTTTCGAGACTATGGCTTGTATTTTCGAGTCTTTATTGTGTTCAAAAATATTATTTATTTTTGCCTATAACTTTGTCGAGATATTGTATCAAGAAAAAATTATTATTATTTAACCGATTGCAGCAATCGCACCTTTAAAGCACCTTTATGTTGACTTTTCAGTTCTGTACCATTCAGTTTATCAACAACGATGACAACTCATTTCAAATAATTGTCACTTAAGTAAGACGAGATATATAAATTTGAAAAGAAACTTAACTGTATCGTTAACAATTTATTTTATAGAAAACAACAATGGCACAAACAACTACAATTACATCATAACTAAACAGTGAACTAATAATTAAAATGCGGCTAAACTGAAATTTAAATTTAGATACAGAAAAAGCACTGTAGTGTGCAAAAATAACTTTCGTCCATTAAAAAAATTAAATCTACATAAATAACAAACTTTAGTATTAATTAAACCCACATAGTGTGAATGTTCATATTTGTAAAACAACAATAAATATTGTTTCGTTTTTAGTAAAATTCTAAGATTTTTACTGGCGGACGGACAGTGTTTTAATAAATTGATAAATGCATGAATCTATTGCAAATTAATTTTTTATTAGTTCACCCACACTTTTAACAGCATTCAAAAATCCGAGTTTTCGGTTTATTTACAAAAAAAAAGGCCGTAAATTTCGTTAAAAGCTCAATTTGAATCGTGTGGTAATACAACACTAATGTTTTCTTAGGGCCAGCAACGCGGACCGGGTCAGCTAGTCATTTATAAATATTAAAGATAACAAAGGACCTAATATATTGCTCTGAGGAACACTTGAGCTAGCAGAATATCGATGGTCACAGATAATAAAGCCCTAACTCGTTTTTTTATGAAATTGAGTATTTCAGTGATTCCAATATATATCATACAAATACACCTCTATACAAAAATTTAACGCAGTAGTATTAAAAAAAATCAGTTTTACACGAAATTTTACAGAAAAAAATTTTTTTTAATATGATAATACAGTTTCTTTTACCTTTTTACCTTCTCCTGTAAATTTACAATTATGTGAGTTTGGGCTTTTCTAGCACTGAGTATTTTCTATTAGAAAGATAAGATTTTAAGGAACTCATAAAAGTACCATTAAAACCATGGTGTTCTAGTTAAGGACAAGGAACATTATGAGGTACCTTTTGAAACGCCTTACAAACTTCCAAAAAGACCACATCAACTTGAACATGCCTTTCAAAAGCAGAATTACAAAAATGATTAAATACAGAAAAATTAGTCGTAGTTGAGCGTCTAGGAAAAAATCCATGCTGTTCATTACAAATATGACGTTTAACTGAGAAAAAACATTTTTTCCTTAGTGACGCTTTTAATTATCTTAAAAGCCTATTAAAAGTAAAAATCTTAAAAAAATTTTTTAACTTACGTACAACTTTAAGACTTATTCATAACACTTATACATATTGAATAATTTAATTTAATTTTGTTTAGAAATTAAAATAAATAAATCTTTTTGCTTAGTTTAAAAATTGATTATCAACATTGATGGAAGATAGTTTTTATTACCAAGATTATGTTTCTAATCAATTAAACAAATTATTTAATTTCGTTTTTATTTTTATCGCCTTTTTCGAACAAAAGATCAGAAAAATTAAATTGGACTTTTAAATTGTTTATCTTGATTTTTGCATTTGAACTAATTATATTTCTAAAATTGAATTTTCATGAATTTTTTTCACAACCACTTTAATCCGCAATGGTTTTATTATTTTCTTTTGTCAAATCTCACATTAATTGTTTTACTATGGTCGTTTATGGTGGATTTCAATAAAATTTAATTAACAAGTAATAATTTTGTTTACTGCCATTTTAGCCATTTAGCTTAATCATAGATAAATGCATAAAAGTCTATAAATAATTATTTAATGGGATTGTTATATTGATTTTCATTTTTAAAACACGAGCAAATTCTTGGAGTTGTGTTGTATTAGAGAGAATATACTATATTTAATTTGAAATTTGGCAAATATACGGATCTGAAAGTATTTGTGTAACAACTAATTAAAATCTAGGAAAAATAATAAAAGAAGGTATAAAACTTTATAGTCTAAACAAAATATGACAAAGAGGACTTTGATTATTTTAAATATTCACAAAAACAAAAAAAAAAAACAAAAATACGTGACTGGTGGGTTGGATTATTTTTAGGATTGCCAGATGGTTTGGATTGTCCAGCTTTGATACTTAAATAACCAGTTTTAAGCTTCTTAGTTTTGAGCTTCGAAATGATGGGCTCGTAATATTTTTTTAAATTTGTGGCTGTAGAACTCGAATTTTTTGGCCTTTAGTTCAAGGATTGTCTTAAGTTTGTTAACATGTACTCGCTTCCTCAAATTACACCAAAGAAAATAGTTGATTGCTGACAAACCTGGCAAGCGTGCTAGCCAATTTATTTAAAATTTCTGGAAATTATTCGTTACAAATAATTTTATTCAAAATTTCCATTGTGTTTTGGGCAGTGTGTGGTTGCCCCGGTGGACTAGTCAGTAGAGGACTAGTCAGTAGTTTGGGGGTTACGGGTTCGATTCCCGTCAGAGACTCTGGGCTGCTTTGCTTCTCTCTCTTCTTTTCTAACTATTTCTATTTTCTCTATTAAGGCCTCACAATGGACCGTAATGGTCCCCGGGTGAGGGTGTAAGGGTAATTTTGCACCAGCCTTACCTACCTACCTACCTCGGGCAGTGTGAGCACTAGGTCCATGCTGCTTAAATCATATCTTAGCTCTGTTTTAAAACGCAGGACGTAAAAGCTGTTCTATCATAAACCGATGCAGCTTTCCATTTATGGTTACAGCTCTTCCCATGTACACCTAATGGGGTGCAGTTTGCGTTGATGAATCGATTTTAAGAACTCCTGAACCCTCAGTTCTTTTTTTTATCACTCACAATAAGATTTTCGATAAAGTTAATTTCATTTCTGGCCAACTGTTGAAATTTAATTGCAAAATTTCGACGTTGCCGGTGATCTGCGAGTTTTAACTTTCCTATCAATTACACCTTATATGGGAATAACAGTAAATATTTTTTTAAATTCGTCGTAGCGACACGTAAGCCATTCCTAATTGAGCAGAACATCTTTCCGTAGAACGCTTAACACTTTGCTTTGCACGTTCAATATTTTCTGCAGTGAGAATTAAACGTGGTCGTCTTATAGTTCTAGGTTGTTGGTAGTGACGATAAAATAAGTAACGAATCATTGTTTCAGAGGGCGAAACTCTGACCTTAAAATGTCGACAATATGATATTTGCGTTAAAATAATTAATAGTTGATTTATATTATTAAGGCTGGGTGGGTCATTTAGAAGTTTAAATAAATCAAAACGGCTTGAAATATATTTTTTGTTGCGAATTACAAGTGTTTCGGTTAGAAATTAAATATTATTTCATTCATATATTTGTCGCGACTGGCTTCACATAACCTTATTCGATCGGACAAATTTTCGAGTGTAAGCGGTGTATCTCGGCAATGTTCAATTGTCCTAGTTTGTCTGCATAACACTTGTTTTTAATGGCGCGCAACAGAAAATAGTCTAACAGTGTAAAATTGCAGCTTCTTGGTGGCCAATTGACATCACCATTTCGGCTTATTAAACGGTCATCAAACGTTGTACGCTATTAATCGATAGTTGCATGAGATGTGTGGCAAGTTGCACCATTCTGTTGTAACCAAACATCGCTCACTTCAAGACCGTAATAGTTGCGCCGTCCTCATTTCCAAAGAAATATGGGCCAATGATTACCTCGCTTCACAAGCAGCACCAAAGTCACTTGTAATGGGTTTATTGGCTTCTTTAAGACCACGTTTGGGTTTTATGAGCCCCAAATTTTGCATTTTTTCTTATTAACGTACCCGCTAAGATGAAAATGAGCTCCATCCGAAAGATGATATTTTCGTAAAATGTTCAACTAATTGCCTTTGTTTTGGAAATAAATTTCCAATAAATCTTAACGTTGCTCAAGCGTAGAACGATTTTTTTTAATTTATTGATTAATTAACAAAAATAATATTAGTTAATTTAGTTTAACAATTTGTTAGCCTCTGCGTCTTATGACATTATTAAGGCGAATTGGCGTAATAATAAATAATCGATTCATTTCGTTCAGCACAAGGCATATCCATAAGGTATATGCAACGGTGAATTAATACAACAAAGCAACTTTTCAGGGGATGTTTTATGTCAAGGCCAATTCGTATATCAGGGATGGAAAAGTTGTTTTTACATATTAAATATAATAAAATTTCATTAAAAAGAGGATTTAAATGTTTGAAACACATTGTTAATGACGCAAAAGCAAAAAATATACATAAATTAAGCACATTTATTGTCAAAAAAGTACACTCAAGTTAATTGTTTAATACCGAAACCAAAATCACATTTCCTATCCCTGCATTAATAAATGAAATCAAAGCGAATTCAACCAATTTTGACAAAATGTTTCACAATCAGCTGGACTGATAATTTCACCTGTATGAATTCGCCTTGGTTCAGCAGAGATAATATACTAAATTTTGTGACAGAATACAATCACATACATAAGTATTGCCAAATTCAAAATAACCGCTGGTTCAAATTTAAACCGATAGATGGCCCATTCTTTATGTTTATATCTGCCTCTTTGTTCAGTTGTAAATATCTCTATTATTTATTTTTTAAGTGTTATTCATTTTATCTAAAAAAAAAAAAATTCGAAAAAAATCTATAAACAAAAAAGTTATTAAATTTCTGAGCCCCATGGTGACTTTTGGCCATCCTGTACAATTAAAATAAAAGAGTATTTGAAATAAAACAATTATCTTTTTTGTATTGACAGATAGACAGACCGCAATGAAAATATTTAGGAGAGTTAGGGAATTACAAATTTAATTACGTGCCTATTTGAAATGAGATATAAAGATATACTATTCCTAAATCTGTGGCAATAAGGGAAAACTGATGGTGTTAATATGCCTGTCTGTTTTGCAAAAAAAGCGCTTTAAAAATGTTTGAGTTGATCTTTAAAAATTGATTCCCTTTAAAATAAAGACTATTATATGAATTCTGCGCTATACAAATAAAAGAGCATATTCACTTTCGTATATTTAACTAAATTATAGGTTAAAATAAGTTATTATTCCAAATGATATTATTGTTTAAAAAAATATAGGCAAAAAGTATAGTTGTTCGAAATAGTTGAAAATTTGCTTCAGAGTAGTTTAGAATTCCGGGAGTGCATCGATGTGATTATATCCATTTTAGCCTTCGTCGACTTATGAAATTATTCCTTTTTGCCGCAGAAATAAATAAAAGAATCATTTTATTTACAACAAAGCTCAACCTATCGATCCTAAAATCATTCATTATTTAAGCTGAATTATTGTGAACTAACACATGAATTATTTATATAAGTACATATGTATGTGTATTTCCATCTAAAAAAACATATTTGTTTAGATTTATAAATACAACGAAATATAAAATATTTAACCTTTTAACACAATTTGAATTCGATCAAAGTGATCTACACAGAAAAACATTAAACTTTAACATCGTATTTAATAAGAATTGTTTTCTTATTTTATTTTTGGAATCTCTAATAGTGGCAATGAATTTTAATATTTTTGCAGGTAGACCCACAAAACAGCGTCACCTATAAATAAAAAAGTACTATGAAAATGTTTCAATTTTTTTTACAACGGAAGTTGAAATATCTATTAAAATCATTCTCTTCTTTATATTTGTAAAAAATCAAAATAAAAAAAAATACACTTTTTGAACATATAAGTAAATAAATTAAAGACTTTATGAATGAAAAAAAAACGATAGAGTGAGAGAGAGAGTGCGCATAAAAAATCACTGATCTCAACGCCAACAGACCCATAAAAATGATTGCCTTTTTTGTTGGTGTTTCATTTATTTAGTTTTTTATTTCAAATCTGCCCACATGAGCCATATAAGCTGAACATATTTTTAACATAAATTGTTGTAAAAGCACGAATGTTTACAATGAAAAAGTAATAAAAACAAGTAAGAGCACTATATTCGGCTGTGCCGAATCTTTTATACCCACCACCAATTTTGTGTACATTTAAAGCACAATACTTATTATTTTGTTAATCGCTATAGAATAATCTCTTTATAATAAGATATGTATCACTTTCTTTGTAGAGGGTGGTTAAATTTTAAGGGCCCATGTTGAAGGTGAACTACACCTAGTCTTTAAATTTGTTTTCTGCATTTCATTTGACATTTCTGAATCTCAGACTAACTCAATTTGAACCGTGGAAAGATACGCAATCGAGCAACGCTTTAAAGTTATTCAGGTTTTTTATAAAAATGGGCGTTCAAATCAAAATGCATTTTGTGTACTTCGTAATTCTTTTGATCAACATAATCGTTCAAATTCGTCCACAATCGGGAGAATTGTAAAAAATATTTAAATTTCTGCAAAACAGGTCTGTATAAAATGTTAGAAAATCTGTGAATGCCTTCTTAGTTCGTTGAATGGGAACTATTGCTGTTTTTTGCGATAGTGTGGCAAAAGAGCAGTCAACCTCGACTCATCATCATGCCCAACACTTGAGCATCAACATTGTCATTGAAAATTTGGACCATCAGGTAGAGGAGTGGCGCCAAGGATGGGGGGGGGGGGGGCCATTTGGCCGATATTTTGTTAAATACATAATTGAACCATACAAATATTATCATTATAAAAAGAAATAATAATATCCTAAATAATTTGTGTTTTATTTAAATACAACATCGGTCCTTAAAATTTAACCACCCTTTATAACTTCGATATGCTACTAAAATGCTTTTGTAAATGTAGTCTTTCAATGAAAGTGTGTTAAAGTAGCTGTGTCAATAAAGTTTCTACTAATAAATACAACTTAAATATTTCAATATAGCCCTTTATTTTCCCAAAAACTTTGTCAATAGAGAAATTACATGAATTTAAGGTAAGCCGTTGTATGGGAGGTAGGCGTTAAAGTGGTCATGTCACCTAAGCTTGTTGGCACAACAATAACATTGATTAGAAGGATATACGTAGCAAATTTGATCATCATACCTCTAATTTTGGCGGTTTTATGAGCTTTTAAATTTCATTAACGGTAGATTACGTGAAAAGTGGGCGTTATAGTAGACATGTCAAAGTTGTTTTTGCGAATGAGTACAACTTAGGTGTTTCAATATAGCCCTTTATTATTCCAAAATCATTATTAATAGAGAAATTAGAGGAATTTTGAGTAAAACGTTATATGGGAGGTGGGCGTTAAAGTGGGCGTGGCAACTTAATTTTCTAGCACAGTAATGACATTGCCTAGGGGGATATACGTAGCAAATTTTACCATCATACCTCTTATTTTGGCGGTTTTATGAGCTTTTAAATTACATTAACGGTATATAACGTGAAAAGTGGGCGTTATAGTAGGCGTGTCAAAGTTATTTTTGCGAATGAGTACAACTTAGGTGTTTCAATATAGCCCTTTATAATTCCAAAATCTTTATTAATATAGGAATTATATGAATTTTAAGTAAAACGTTATATGGGAGGTGGGCGTAAAAGTGGGCGTGGCGCCTTAATTTTCTGGCGCAGTAATGACATTGCCTAAAAGGATATACGTAGCGAATTTGATCATCATGCCTCTAATTTTGGCGGTTTTATGAGCTTTTAAATTTCATTAACGGTATATAACGTGAAAAGTGGGCGTTATAGTGGGCGTGTCAAAGTTGTATTTTCGAATGAGTACAACTGAGATGTTTCAATATAGCCCTTTATTATTCCAAAATCTACATAAATTGAGAAATTATATGAATTTTGGGTAAAACGTTATATGGGAGGTGGGCGTAAAAGTGGGCGTGGCACATTGATTTTCCGTTAAAAAAAAGCGTCTCACCAATAAGCAAAGTGTGCAAAATTTCAGAGTCGTACATTCAATTTTGTTGCTTTTATGACGTTTTGGTTTTTAAATATACCGAAAAATACACTGTGCGGTATAAATTTTCGTACATTTTGATCGATAACTCCTCTCCTAATGCATAGATTTAGATAATTTTCTGGGAAAAATATTGTTTTTACTCAGGAAATATATATTTAAAGTTTCATAAGTCTACGTTAATGCGTTTGGACACAATTCCATTTTATTCGATGTTTGAAGGACACGGTTTTTTCGACCTACTCTTGCTTTTCGAGCTATAACTGTCTTCCTAATATTCCGATTTAGCCCATTTTCAATACCAAACAAACCTTGTCTATAAGAAAGATTCTGGCAAAATTTGAGCCCCCTAGCTTTTTCGGTGCGACCTCTATCGTGCTTTCAACAGACGGACAGACGGACAGACGGACGGACATAGCTAGATCGTCATAAAATCAAACCCTGATTCAGAATATATATACTTTATGGGGTCTAAAATGGATATTTCGATGTGTTACAAACGGAATGACAAAATGAATATACCCCCACCATTTTTTTGGTGGCGGGTATAAAAACATACTCAAAGCTTTAAAAGAAAAAAAAAAACAAAATACATATCCAAACACGCACAAACACTCACGCAAATTTTCTAAAATTGAATTAATGAATGAAATACAACTTTGTTGATTTGTTTTTTCTTAAAATGCCTTTTTTTGTTTTATTTAGATTTCATTCATAAACATTTTGCACTAAAAGTTGAATGACTATGAATGAAATTTGTAAAAAAAAAAGAAAATCGAACTATTCAATGGATTCATTTGCTTTGCAATTGTAAAGTGTATGCGTATAAACTTTAAACTGTTTAAACTTTAAAGGGAACTCATATAAATTTTAATGGAATGCTTAAGAGGAAATTGTAAGTTTTAATTTTTAAATATATCAATATACATATGTATACATAGTTTAAAATTTACTCGTTCGCCAAACTTTTTTTATTACAAATTTTGCATAATATTTCTTATGTTAACTTAAGTGGCAGAGATAAAAAATAAAAAAAATATGATCAGAAATAAGATATGATCAGAAAATTCGGGTTTTTTTTATCATATATATTGCAAATTGAAAAATGGCATAAAAAGAAATTAAAGAGGTTTAAACTTTGTTTAATATTTTAGAGAAAAAAGAGAGCAATAAGTAAGAAATCAATCCATAATGACGTTGTGGTTTTCAAATGTGATAGATACCATTTTAATCACCACTTAACCAATGGATATGAAACAGTAGTCGTCTAAGAAATAATACAAAAGAAATATTAATTAGATAAACTTAATACTATACAACAATAATGTGTTTTAGTAATATAAAGACATCGTGCTTATGCAAAGCAAATTCATTAGTTTATATTTTTCAAAGCAAATCTTCAGTAAAACGACAATATAAGTTATAACTTAACCCTTTCGGTCCTTTTTGGGATAATACGCCCCAGAGAAAGTTTGAATGATCCTATTTTTTCTCTTAAATAAAAAACTCGTGTCTAAAAAGGTCCCATTCGTACTTTTAAGTTTTAAATTACGAAAAAAGTAACGGTACCCAATTTTTAGCAATTTTATTCATGAGAGTTAAATATTAGTTGATGATAAGTTGCCGTAAAAGTAATATCATTTGATAATGTATTTCCAATAAAGCACGTAATTTTAACAGTACCGCAATAAAAATTTGTAAATTTGTTTTTGGCAACGAACGACACTTTTCGCGTGTGAAAAAAATGCTTTTTTTTCTCGGTAGGTACAGTTTTTTTTTTGGAAGTTTTTGAATTTGGGATATATTGTCCCAGTCGTGTTTTTCTTTGGGCATATATATCCCATTTGTATTAGTTTCAAGAAAAATGTGACAACTTAGTAAAGAACTTTGAAAACTTTTAGAAGCCGAATAAGAAAACGAGAATCAAGCGAGGATGAAAACGATGAAGATATTCCTATTAAAAATGTTGTAAACCTATATCAGACCGGGGTCTGATTTTCAATCAAGAATGCAGATTCCAATAGAAAAGGAACCTATAATTTTGGTTCATGTTAATCGTTCTTCAAAAGAATTATATATATTTTTCAAAAAGTTATTCCAAAATTCTTGTTGATATTTATTGCTGAAAATACAAATAAAAGGCTTGAAATATAACAGAAAGAAAAAAATTTAAACTGCTAAAACTGATGAGTATCAAATTCAAATTCTGTAAGGATGTGCTACAGCAAAGTTCTGAGGATCCAAAATTACTGGAGCGTACATGCATCTCTTGGAAAATTCTGTCAAAAAATGAAATCTCGAGAGATCGATTCCATCTTTTAAACTCCAAAATGTATTTTAACGATCCTAGAAAACCTGGTGGTATATAGAAGTGATAATGTCTTGTGTAAAGAAAACATTCCCTAGTGTCAGAACAGGATCTACGTTTCAAGCCATAGATTTATCAATGGCAAAATTTAAAGGTCGGTCATCGTTAAAATAATACCAACCACTAAAACCAATTAAGCGAGGTATTAAGCTTTGGTGAAGATGTGACTCAAAAACAGGATTTGTATATGATCTAAATATATATAGCGGAAAGGCAGAAAGTGCCGTGGTATCTGAATCTACCTTAGGAGAAGGAGTTGTGGAAAAACTTTTTAATACTATACGTAGCAAAGACGTTATGACAAGTTTCGGCGCCCGCCTTATAAATTTTATTGGCAGTTGTGACTTTGATTAAAACTCGTTATAATGTATCCAAGTTGACTGAAAACTTAAAAAGAAATGAGAGTGAATTTATGATAAATTGTCTTGAAAAAATTTTTCAAAATAAAATGAGTTATTTGTTTATGTTTTGACGTTATTTTTTATTCGTTAGTCTAATAAAATAAAATAATTTATTTATTAATAAAGGGAGTCCTTTTACGATTTGTACAGGATTTCGATACTACTGGGATATATTGTCCCATTTGTATTAAATATCCGGATGGGACAATAATCCAAAAAAATTCGACTGGGATTTTAATACATTTTTCATTTACATTGTTGTCTCACTAATAAAAAGCCGGACCGAAAGGGTTAAGTAAAGATTTAATCGAAATAATTAATTTTTTGTTATTATCACTTGTTTTTATATGCACGGTAACCATCCGTTCTGTGTTATACAGAGAGAGTCTTTTTCTGTATACATTACTCATTACGAAAAATCATAAAAATTTTCTATATTGTATTTTCATACCTAAAAGTGCTTAAAAAAGTTAACGTAATTTCGTCTTATCATAACAGATTTAATTAAAAATGATAAAGTTCTTAAAATATCAGCCATAAATATTGCCGTAATTCTACATAAATATATGTCCATGTGTTCTTTTAAATCATCTTTTTAAGCCAAATGTGGGCTAATCTAACAGATATTTGGCATCCAACTTTTATAAATACTCCAAAGAAAATCAGGGTAATACATCACAATAAAGCATGACATTACTTATCAAGCAATGCACAAACAAATTAATTAATTTTTATTTTTTAAAGCACATCTTCAGTAAATCGACGAAATTAGTTACCATTTATACGTGAAATAATATACATAATATTTTTAATGGTGCCGAACGACAAAAATTCAACTACAGTGACTACTTTTCGCTTTATACACTGAAATTTATTTTCATGTAATTTCACATAATTTACATATCAATCGAATTTTTTTAGAGAAGTTAATTTCACATTTAATTTTTAACGTAAAGTTTTAGAGGATTTGTATAGCATAATAGCATCGAATACTATCGGATGTTTTATCGTGAAGTTAGATTTATAATATAAAAGTGAATAATGTTGAAAGTGAACTTAAAAGTTGTGTTATCGGTTGAAAGAACGTCAGAGGTGGTTAATTTATAAAGTTCAATTTTAGGTGACTATTTCGAGCATAGTTAGTTACTGGGTAATGTTGGCTTGCAAAGTGTCAATAGTAGCCGGCTTATTTCTGAAGACATATCCCCTAGAATAATATTCCAAATGTGTGATATCACACGATCTAGGTGGCCAATTTATTAAAGTAAAACGCGCTCGTAAAATGGCTCGTAGCGCCATCTTGCAGAAACCTACGCTAACAACACTATGCGCTTAAATTTCAGGAAGACGATGTGCACCGTTAACATGGTGGGATAATAGTTACCATTGAAGTACCATTCTGATTCCACCAGCCCATAAACCACACCATACAGTTGTTTGCTCTTGGTACTCTTCTTCTTCTTGTCCATTAGCCCAAATACAACAATTCTGTTTATTAACGTATCCATTGAGCCAGAAATGTGCTTTATCACTGAACAAAGCTTCACGATAAAACACAGAATTTATATATTTTTGTTTATATTTTTTTATTTTCACATATTGTACACTAAAGGTAAAACAACAACTACTTTAATGGCACTTAACAAAAAATTTGAAAACGGATATCAATGAGCCGGTAACCATTTTTATACCCTTCACCTGTGGTGCACAATGGTATATATAGGTTTGTCATTTCGTTTGTAATTTCTACAATTTTTATATCCGACCCCATAAAGAATATATTTTCTGAAAGGTTATGAATACTTAGAGGAATCGATTAAGCCATGTCTGTCTGTCCGTGTGTTGGTTGAAACCAAATTTTAGAAGTAACCATTTGTTTCTCAGATCTGTGTATGGTATCAATCTTTTGAAAATATCCGGAAATAAATCGCTATTGAAATTCAGCACAATCGCCATATAAGTTTCTGAGATATGAGCAAATAACACGGCTGCCTCTGTTTAATTTATATTTTTACCAGCAAAATTAAAATTTTCAGCCGTAGAAAAATTTATAGGTACCTTGCTACTATTTGTAGATATAATATGCCTCTAGAGATATTTGTGAACAATTTTGGCTAAAGCGGGCTCAAATCGGTAAAGTTTTAGGCAACAATTTTATTATATTCCAAAAATTTACAAGCGAAAATAAATTTTTTTTAGTTTCTAGAAAACCGAGAGATTCAATATTGGTATCATTTGAAAGGACTTGACTAGCGCAATATAAAAATAAATATAAAAAATGGCGGACAAAAAATTTATGTATGGACAAATCTGGTATTTTAAAATATAACTACTCCTTGTACACCCTCAATATTGGTATCAAATGAAAGGGCTTGACCAGTAGAATACAGTAAATTATTAAAAAATGTAAAATCCAAGATGCCGTCTAAAACAAAATGGCGGAACAAGTTCCTTTAACCCCATTATTATGGGTATCAAATTAAAGGGCTTGACTAGTAGACTACAAATAACTACGTAATAATTTAAAAGTCGAGTATGGCGTCGGAAATAATAAAGAAAAATGGCGTTTAACATGAAATATAGGTTAAGCTATGATAGGGATTATGCCTATGTACATGGTGGTGAAGGGTATTATTAGATTCGGCACGGCCGAATATGTTACTTGTTAAATTTCGAAATATCATTGACGATATCACAAATAAATATTTAGTAATATTTTTCTTTTTTTTACTATAATATGATGACATTGTCTTTAGTGTTGTCACCTAATTCTCTTTTAATCTTAAACTCGTTGACAATCTCGACAGCAACTTCTGATGTTTTGGTACTTTCTGGGTAGTTCTTTTTGCTTTTTAGTTTCATTATTTAGAGTGCTTATAAGCTTTTCTTATAGTGTATTTAGTACTTTTTTTTAGAACCCGGAACAAAAATCAGAATTGTGTACTTTCTACCAAAGTACTTTATTACTATAAGCACGATGGCCACATATCAAACTGATTTGTCAAACTCAGTTTTTTTTGATTGTGTTAGTGAAAAAAATCTCACACGTATATGTCCATGTGAGTTTGACGAAAATCAAAACAATTTAGATTTTCACTGCCGCCGCTACTATGATTTGAAGCGAGTTTGATGTGTTGCTGCGAAAAACGTCAAATGGAATTTTTATTCAGTTTTCGCAGCGACAACACCGTTGTAAGAGGCATGGTCTATAGCTCAACTATGCAATCGAAAATGTAATGGAATATTTTGATAATCACTTTTAAATCAACGTAAAAATGAGCGACATTGTAGCTCTTGTGATCTTGTGTGATTTAAGCGACATTACAATATCGTCAACGATTTGATCCGCATGTCCCACATTTGTCTTCAACGATTTTGTATCGCCTTGTACCAGTCTTCAGTTCCAGTTTTTTTTTAAAGTTTTGCATGAGTTTATTAATATGTTATAAATTTTTAAATAACTAGAGTTAAATAATACATAACTTTCTGTTTAATATGCTTATGTGTCTTATTCATTTAAAATTGGAGTTTTATTGCAAAACACTTTTGGTTTTGGATACATTAACAGAACAAGTGTGATATTTACATTAGTGTTAATAAGTGCTAGCGAAGCACACCGGGCTGTGCTACTAGACTCTACAACACAAGACAATCGATCGACTGCTTGAATTTCTACAACAGCTATAAGTGGCGCCAATAAATATAATACATAAAAAATATAACATAATCGTTATATTTCTTTATATATTCTGGTTTTATAATTGAAATTGGTAAAAAAAGGCACACATGTACATACATATACATACAATTGTTAAAGCACAATTTGATTTACTAAATAAATCAATTAATCCAAAAAAAAAAAAAAACAGTAAAACGAGTAATAAACGTAAAGTTTTTTTTTTAACAAACTATACACAATTTTATAACGTGTCTGCTTGGCTATTAACATTAATTTTTATAATTTTTTACGACTTTTTTATTTCCAAAAATATTATTATCTTTATCTACTCTTAATTAGCCGAAACTCATCACACATGCGAATTGTTAAAAACCTATCGTTATTAAGGCGCATCAAACAGAGCATACCGGGCTCACAATAATGCAAATAGAAATAAAGGAATAAAAACAAAAAAAAATGTATAAGCAAGCATAGCTCGAACTGCATTACTAGTCCCAGCTAAAGTTTTAAACACTTTTTAGGCATTATGCATAACAGCAAACCGTGTGTTAATTAGGGAGCTGACATCTTTTTTATAAAGAAATTTCTTTAATGGGAAGATAGCCGCTCGTTAGTTGGCATACAGCTTGTTATTATGCATATCGCCATTAATTATTTACTCCCAAAAAATTAATTGTAAAAGGATAGCTTTTGCAGAAAAAATAAAGATCCTAAAATACATAATAAACTTATATTAAATTAAAGTTAAAACAAAATATCTTGAATATTTTTAGAATTATTCCATTAAAAAACACTCAGGTTTCACTTGCCGACCCGGTGTATATTAGTGATAGGACCCTATAATACTCGTGTTGTAAAATTAAAAAATGCTTGTACCTGCCAGCTATACTCACTTGTTGTTGAACCTAAATTAAAGAAGGTGAGGCAGTCACTTCTTGAATTAGTTCAAGACGACTCTAATATTCTTTTTATTAGGTTTTTTGCCTCAGCATTTTTTCGTCGCCATTTGTTTCATAAAAGTTTGTTTTTAAATGCAAATATTTATTTATATCCAAAAAGAAAAAAAAGTAACAAAGTTTGGAAAATATCAACTTTTTTTGTGTAGGATTCGAACTACCCTAATGTATACTTTATGTAAACAATCATACAAACATTTTCTTGTTGTTGTGTGCTAAATAAAATACTAGGCGCCGCCACATAGAATTATTTTTCCAGGTTTTTTTTAATTCTTTTCATAATGTATGAGAATGGCGCTTATTAATAAAATTTAAAAAACAAATAAATTAATATTTATTTTATAAAAAAAAATATTATTTGCAAAATTTTATAAGGAACAACAAGAGACCAGTATGAAAGAACAAAAAGATATTAAATAAATATCATATAATTTGTATAGTTTGCTTCTTATTATTGGAATTACCAGAAACGTGATCATAAATTAGCAGTCATAATCTTAGAAATATTAAAAATTTGCATTCTCTTTTCTAATTTCATTAATATTTGACTATGAATTAATTAAATATTGAGAGTTTCAGCTAATTAACTTAAATATCTAGAATACATTTTAGTATTTCTTTTGTTTTGTATGACAGGGTTCTGCTGAGATTATTTTAATATTTTTTTTTATGAATTTCCATAAAAGTAATTAATATGTCAGCACTTTAATTAATTTTATCGAATTCAAATTTTTTTTATTGTTATGCTAAAAGCATTGTATTAAAATATTTCTATATTTTATGAAAATATTTTAAGTTTTTATGAAAGATATACATATATAATTTCACCTGTGATGCTGAGGCTGTATATAGCTTTGTCATTCCGTTTTTAATTTTTACAATATTAACTTCCGACCCCATAAAGTATATATTTTCTGAAAAATTATGAATAGGGGAATCGATTGAGTATAGTCCGTCTATTCGTCAGTTAGTTGAAATCTGCTTTAAGAAGCCTCCACATAACGCACATATCAAACTTTTTTGTGTCAAACTTTTATTAGTATCTGGGAGTGAATCGCTATTAAAGTCCAATACAATCGCCCCATAAGCTTCCTGGGATATGAGCATATAAGCACGACTGCCTTTGTTTTTACTCAAGAATTAAAAAAAATCACATTTGCTTCTGTTTTTAGATGATATGCCTTTAGGGCTATTTGTAAAATTTTTTGAAGAAATCGGTTACTTATCTGCAAAGTTATAGGCAAACATAATTTTTAAAGCTATCTATATTTTATTTATATATATGAAGCTAAAGACACTAAGATACAAGCTTTAGTTTCAAAAATATGGTTTGATATAACCATAAAGAAAACTGTTTGGGTGGTTTCACTGTAATTTACAGTGGAAAAACGATTTTTTAGCTTCTGGATGTGGTTATCCAAAAAGGGCATGACTAGCAAAATATAATACGATATAAAATCAATGATAGTCGCTTGTACAAAATGGCGTAAAGCAAATGCAGTAATTAAAATTGTACCCCTTAATATTGGTATTAAGCGAAAGGGCTTGACCAAAAGAATACAGTAAACTATGAATAACCTTAAATCCAATATGGCGCCCCAAACAAAATTACGTATAATTTGTTTTCTCAACACAATCAATATGAGTATCAAATCAAATGTCTTGACTAGAAGAATACAACTATGTGCAAATTCAAAATCAAAGATGGTGTCGAAAATAATAAGCAATATGGCGTTTAACATTAAATCTGAAATCTGATGCACATGATGGTAAAGGGTACTATTAGATTCTACACGGCCGAATATAGCATTCGCATTTGTTGTTTTGTGTGGTCTTACAACAACATATTGATGTGTTACTGGCGAATTGATAAATGAATATACATCCGTCCGCTATCTTATCAGTTGCGAATACATATTTACAAAACATTTTTTAGATAAAATCGGGTTACGCTCTAGATGATTTTTTAAGTTACAAAACTGTATTTTTTAATATACATATGTATGTAAATATCAAAAAGCACTTCTATATTCGGAAATATGTTAAATGAGAGCGATTTATAGAGTAAAATGTTCAAATTTCTTGTAAAACAAATCATAAGAAGAGAGTGGATTTTTTATCTATCAGCTTGACAGCTGAAGCTCAGAATAATTGAAAAGCAAAATAATCAGCTGAAATCGAGAACTACTAGTTAAAAAAATATGCCTTACAAACAAACTGTCACGTTTTTTATTTCTTAGAGAAATTTTGTTTAATATTATTTTTTCAAATACTCATTAAGGCTTGGAAGATAAAATTTTTTTAAGAAGCATTTAATTTAGTAGTGTACTTTTAAATATTAAAAAATATATTATAAAGGTTGTATTAAAAAAAAAATTATATATGTAGATCTTTACTTAAAAAAAATATAGTTTATGCAACCAAATTCTATGTTGGCAATTATTGAAAATATTTATAAAGCCTTTTTAGCATGAAGATTACGTTTGATGTGTCTTTTAAAAATGTTGCAATTGCATTTAAAATATAGACCTTAAGATTTATTTAACATTTTTTTTAATAATCTTTTATTTTTTTTTCATTTCAGGCTTAGACAACAAAATCTGCAATAAAATTATTTCAACAAACATTTTGTAACTTTTCAACAAAATGTTAATGAAGTTGCAATGTCAATAATAATGTATAATAAAACTAATAAACTTATTGATAATGGATGATTTATAAGAAAACAAAAAAGTTTCTATCTTTAAACAAACTAAATAGCAAAAGCAGCAACAACAAACTTATCAAATTAAAATGGAATCTCCATTAAAAATAAATTTTATTTTATGCATAATTCTGTTAACGTGGCACGTTTCTGCTGAAGAAAAATTATATGGTAAGTGTTAAGATAATCACTTTTAAGTAAGGGCTGTTATACTCGTCACAGATAGTGCAATTATACCATTCACAGAGAGTGTAAGAGTATACATATATAGTTTTGCAATTCCGTGTAAAGTTTCTACAATACTCGTTTGCGACCCCATAAAGTATACATATATTTGCTGGATCCCTACAAGTAGGGAAGTCGATTTACCAATTCCGTTTGTCCGTGTATATGTTGAAATCAACTTTTGAAGTCACCAGAAACCGTGTGTTATATCGAAATATCAGAAATATTTGAGAAATATTTGGTCAATAAGCAACTTACATATGGGTAAAAAAGTGAGATCACCTCGTTTTTTCACAACATATCCATGCAAACTTGATATACTGGTTAGAGCGAACCTAGGTTCGAATCCCGGCTGAAACAAACAAATATTTTTTAATATTTCAAATTATTGATATTAACTTATTGTATACTTTTACTATGGGATAAAAATAAGAAAAATAAAACTTTTGGTTGTATTTTATACTAGTGAGAAGGAAATTGTGTAAAAATTTAGGGCCGTATTCATAAAAAATATTTTAGGTTTATGAAAGTTTTATTTGACAGATGTTGTAGAGAAATTTGTCAAATAAGCCTTCAATAAACCTAAAATATTTGTAATGAATACGGCCCTTAATCTCCACAATATTAGTATCAAATGAAATCGCTTGACTAGTATAATATGGTACTTAAACCTTTAAAAATTCTAAATTCAAGATGGCGTGCGTACCAAAATGGCGGGTTTAATTTTTTTTAACCTTCTATAAAGGTATAAAATGAAAGATCTTGACTAGCAGAATATGATGGACTATACAAACAAAATTTCGACATGAGACAAAACTATTAATCTATAGCTCACTGATACAAAGTAATTTTAACTATTTAGCAATTTTATATAGATACAAAAATAGTATTGAAATAAGATCTCTCCAAAGGTCCCAGAATAAAGCCTTAAAGGCTGTTGCAAATCTTTCACGAATGTATTCTACTATGACGTTGTATAACAGTGTATTTAATTCGATTTTGCCACTTCATGCTTTATATAAGTATCAACTTTTAATATACTTATGATTTTAAATGCATTCATAATATTGGACATCACACCTTGTGTCTTCTAAGAAATCAGCATTCAATTAATACGAGAAATAATAAGAATTTAGCTATTGCTTTGTGTAGATTGGAGATAACCAAACAGCGAATTGAATATATGGGTAGTCGAGAGTTTAATAAATTACCTGAAAGCTTAAGAAATGTAAATAAAAGATTATTAAAAACATATTTATTAACTAACTTGGAACAGCTTCTCATGTAATATTGATATAATATAGATATATATATATATATTTATTTGTTTTTTTTTTTGTACACCTAGGCTTAAGAACATTATATTTGCCAACTGACTGAGTCTTTATTGATATACATATGTATAAATAATAAATAAAAAAATAAAAAATAATATAAATAAATAAGATTTCATGTTGTGCTATTTGTTTCTTTGCTTGCATCTTCAGACTCCTTTTCAACAAGTTTTTATGTAAATAAAATACATAAAATAGTTATTCCACACTAGTAAATATAATGTGTTACTTCAAAAATGTTGAAAAAATCCGAAAGTTTTAAAAGAACTGATTAAGGAATTATACTCATTTCTGCTGACATGTTCTAAATTAGTTTTTTAATTAAAATTACAATAAATGAATAAATTATAAAATTTATTCTAGTGCTAAAAGTAAAATTAAAACTTCAGAAAATAAAAACTTGTCATTTTTTAACCCTTAACCTACGGTCTACACCAGCCATCGATTTGTTTGAACAACGAACAATTTTTTGTGCGCACATGAATTTGCCTGGTGTGGACCGCTGTTGTCGATGTTTTGTTCTTGTTAAAACAGCGTTGTCAGAACATTTGTTCGAACAAGGATGTCTGATATTAAAAGGCATTTTGAATATGAAAGAAAGAGACGACTTATAAAAACAGCAACAAAATACTCTTTATACGTTTTCTCCATATCAAAGAACATGAACAATTTTTTGACAGTTGCTCTGCCGACGTTTTGTTCTAGTCTAAACAAATCAATGGCTCGTCAAGACGTAGAGTCACATGCGGTGCGATGGGTAATTTAAAATTTATTTCCGACTCAAAAAAAAAAAAAAAACATTTTTAAAAGCTAATCAATCGCTTGAGCAATGTTTGTATGCCGTGTGTTGGTTGAAATCACCTTTTAGAACATAGGTGCCCATTTCATCAAATTATTGTTTGTTGGCCCCGCCTATTTAATTTTTATGCTCTTTAATTTAGTCGTCGATGAAACAGCGACGAATGTAAGTGCTAACCCGGGGTCTCCACGTAGCAATATTTATTACCGCAATTGTCAAATATGATTGCGTCCATAGAAATTGCAAGGTGTAGACCGCAAATTGCCATATGTAGCAATTTGTTGCGCAATCATTGCTCTGCTGATTGCTTGAGCAATTATTGCCGCAATTAGCTGTCAAAATCGTTTAATTTTCTTTGAATTTTATGTTTTTCTTTGCAGAAACAAAGGAAAATTAAAATAAATTTACCTGATAATAATTAAAAGTAAAGTATTTAAAAAAAAACTCATAAGAGTTAAAACAAAAATATTAAATTATAAAAATAAATTATTTGTGTCGTGTTCTCCACCCAGTGAAAATAATCATACCTTAGCAATAAAGTGCCGTTATTCTGCCGACGTTTTTGCTAAAGCTTAGCAATGAAAATTGCTACGTGGAGACCCAGCGTTAGTGGTTTTGTTAATATTTTAAATACAGTGCGTAAAAAAATTATGATTAAATTAGGAAAATATTTTATTTCTTAAAAGTCCAATTTGTAACAGTAAAACGTAATGAAAAATTTTACATTTTACTAAGGAAAAAATAATAAATTCATTGTTTACATTATTATTAAGCTTTTACACCCTAAATAATTTCTTGCATTTAAATTTTAAAGGAAATCTTTATGGCCACTTTTTCGTTCAACAAAACAAATAAAAAAATTTAAAGTCAACTGCTAAATTATACATTTTTTACAACCAAAACATCTTTTTATACCCTTCACAGAAAAGTGAATAAGGACATATGTATATACAGTGGTGGCCATGATTTTAGCACATACCTTTTTGTACTTTTATAATTAAAAAATTTTGATACGTATTCGTTTTTTTATCATTGTTATAACTTATTTCCGGTGTCAAGAATATGCGATATTCGTTTTACTTGACTTTTTTTGTTTATATAATTTTTTGTAACGAACCCTCAAAAAAATAATGGATAATAATGGATAATAATAATAATGGATAATAATTTAGCACAAATCAACAAAATTTATTTCCAACACGATAAAATAAAAACTCTAATATTAATTTCACAAAATGTTAGATATTTGGTAGTATAGCCCTTATTATTTAACACAGCTGCACATCTCGTGGGCATACTGTCCACCAGGCCAATGCAGCGTTCCTTTGGTATTGCATACCAAGCGTTTTGTATTTCCGTCAATAATTTTTGGATTTGACAGCAGCTATGTGTTGCTCTACATCATTCAAAAGGTTTTCTATAGAATTAAGATCCGGCAATTGAGCTGGCCATTTTCAAACGTCAATGCCACTTTTGATCTAAGCAACACTTCACTATGCGTGAACTAAGTTTTGGATCGTTGTCATGCATGAAACGCCATCTAAGTGACATGTTTTCCTCTGCATCATTGAATCATTGTACTTGAAATTATATTTTTGTAAGCGTACTGGTCAATTCGCGCATCGATTTTAATTATAGGACCAATACCGTGCCCAAAAAGGCAGCCAAAACCATCACGTTTCCACCACCGTGCTTTACGGTCTTCGAGGTGTACCCGGGATTGTGTTACATATTTGGAAGACGCCAAACATAACGGTTTTCGTCAGAACCAAATCGACGAAATTTGGATATTTTTCTAAAAAAGCATAAAGTATATATATCAAATGAAAGTGATTTAAAAACATATTATTATATTAAATCGAAATAAAATAAGATAAAACTTTTTTAATGGCCTTGACAATCAAAAATATTTGAATAATCTATTTACATTGTATTGTAGTCTTTAAAAGAACAACTGTTGACCAAATAATACTAAAAAACTCGAATGATTATCAAATTTTTTTTTTTTTTTTAATTCAAATCAATTTATTTGTTAATGTGGGGGTGTTGGTTGTCTAGAATTCTCCTCTCTTAGTATTGATAAACTTTACTTTTAACATTTTATTGGATTTGTTCATAATGATGTCATAATGATGATAAGTTTGAAACTGCTTTAAGATTTTTTGTTATTTTTTCTAAGCTTAATGCAACAATGTTGCTCCTATGTAATTTAATCAATTAAATTTGATTGATCGTAATTATAGTGTCTGACATCTCCATGTTTAGTCAGTGCAAATCAATTAAAAATTTGCAATGTTTAAGAGTGGATAGAACTTCAAGTTTTATTGGGTAAATTTAAATTAAAGAAATAATTAAATCAAAAAATACTCTTAGCTCTGAATCAAAGACAAACATATTTGATTTTTGAAATATAATACCTCGAAAAGAAAAAAAAATGCTTTACGGAATAAGTAGCAGAATTTGTCATTAAAAATTGTTCATAATTTCCAGACTAGACTACCACTGACTAAAACACCAGTTTGCCATGTTCATATAATCAGTCTGACAAATTCTTTTAAATTATAATCAATATTGCTCTTAGAGAATGTTATTGGAAATTTTCTTCAAAAACAAAAATAATCAAACGTGGTAAAAAAAGAAAATTTATAAAAAATTATATTTATTTACCAGTCAAAAGGCTTGACCAGACAGCGTAAAGGAATTCAACTAATTTACCCATTAAAATGAGAATCCTGTGAAATGTACCGGGATACAAGAAGTATTGGCTTTAGACACATCCACAATGGAACTGACTCTTTATTATTCATATAAAAATCAAAACCCATTTTCATATGCGTTTGCTTACCAGAACTTCCATTTTCAGATTGTGTTTTGTATAGTATTCTGCTTGTTGAGAAACAATATTATTAAATTTCTCTTTTGAAATTAAATTTTGAAAAAATTCCATTTCAAAAAACATTTTCTTTGATTTTATACAATATTTAATAGCAATTAAAAAAATGAATTTAATATAATTAGAATTTAAAAACAAATTAAAAAGGCAACTAATTAAACAATTTGAAGTAATCAAAACAGTTTTTGATGTGTAGCTTTAAGATATCCAAATTGATTATTTGTTTGTGCTTGTTTCAAATATCCCTTACTTTGCAATTCAGCATAATGTTATAACTAGTAATCAAAAATCTGTATTTTAAAAGTTCAGGTTTAACAGCCTTAAGAGCAGATTCTTCTTTCTTATTGGGAAAGTATCCGAGATACCAGAAATATTATCTAGAGTATGACCTTGATATCTATAGTTTAACATTATTTTTAAAAATGAGCTGAGTTGCCAATGATACTGTAGTCAAGCCATTAAAAACGATATGTAACAGTTGGAATAAAAATGGTAACGTAATTCATAAAAACGGCGGTACTTTAGATATAACGAAAAGTAAAAATTTAATCGTTAAATTATAAGAGGGTTATGGCTTATGTATGGTATCAATATTTTGAAAAAATATCCGGGAATGAATCGCTATTGAAATTCAACACAATCGTCCCATAACTTTCTGAGATATAAGCAAATAAACACAACTGCCTCTATTTTTTCCCATATTTTTACCACCAAAATTAAAATTTTTCAGTCATAGAATAATTTATAGGTATCTTTGCTACTATTTGTAGATATAAAGGTTCCCCCAATATTTTTTTTTGAAAATGCTATAAAAAGAACTACTGAATATTTTCTGTGTGGCACGTAGCGCAGTCCTGTTGAAACCAAATGTTGCCAATATCCTCCTCTTCAATTTTTGTGAACAAAAATTCTTTCAACATGACCCGATAACGATCGCCATTGACTGTAACGGCCACTCCTTGCTAATGGCCCAATTATGCCTCTGGACCAAAATCCGCACCAAACAGTGACAAATTTATAAAAAATTAATATTAATATTTCTATTATGAAATAATTTTTTAAAAATAAGACAGAATGTTAAGATTTTATAAACCAATTACAATCTTTCAAGGCCGCCAGAATGTTAAGATTGTATAAACTAAATTATTTATTATTGTCATAACGAGTAAATACACATTTTTTGTGTTTTCGAAATTGGTTGAGCTATAATTAGTTGCTCAAACAATTCTCTAAATGTATCCCATTCCGTAACCTTTCCATCAAATTGTGGTATGTCAATTGATGGCACTGTAAATGGAAGGGTTTTCAAGTTTTTTCCAATATCTGGAATCTCCTGGTATGAATCACGCAGTGAGTAAAAAACTTCAGTCAACTCATCATCAGGAAATTCTCCAATATATTCAAAGAACACCTTTTCTGCAAGGCTAAATTTTTCTTTTACAACATCAATTGTTATATTTCCACATTTGAAATTGTCTATTTTAACTTCTACCTCATCTAAGATGTACTGAAATTGCCGTTTCAGTCCAAACCTTTTCTTATTTTCATACTCCACTTTTCTAGCAAATTCTTTCATTTCATCTTCCCCCTGAGATCTAAAATTTTGCGTCTGCATTTTTGAACCAGAAGCGATTTGCTGCTGTGCTCCTTCCTGCATTATTTTGTTTTTAAATTGCTGATACAATCCTTCAAAACTTTCTGAAGTTTCTTGCACCTTCTTTACAAAATCTGTTTTAAAATAACTATTTCGTTCTAACGTTGCAGAAGGTGGTCGAAGCTCTTTGTCGTTTTTATTAAATTCTGCAATTGCAAATTTAAACGATTCTCTTAATTTGCTAACTTCATTTTTACGTTCCTGCTCATTAACATTGCTTTGAAACAAAGCGCTTAGAGAATTATAAAGGGTCGCAATTTTTTGCCCTAACTTCTCCTGACACTGGATAAGCTCAACCGGATTCATTATTCACAATCACCCACTAGCACTTGTTATATTTAAAACAAAATTATTATCTTATTTTATACTTACGGTTGACAATATTTGTTTGGTTTGAACAAAATTATTATTTTTTACCACTCGTCCTTCAAATCACGTCGGGGTCACCAAAATGTTAATCTCCGCAGGAACTAAAACAACTTACTTCTTTCCTTTCTTGAATCTTAATAACGATTGGTTTTATTTTCTTATATTATCTCCTTATATACTACAATTCTTATCACTAACCAATAATAATATATTTTTCTTACATACTAGAAACCTTATCACTAAACTCAACATACTTAGTAACCCTTTGTCCATCGTAAGCAAACAGTTCTTTTGGATTATCCGTACTCTGTTAATGACTGTTTACTTAGGCTAGACCAACGGGTACACTACAATTATTTGTTTGTTTAGGCTATTGTTTGCTTAGGCTATTGTTTGTTTACACTACGTTTTTACACATGTGTTGTTTGTTTTGGCTATTGTTTGCTTAGGCTATTGTTTGTTTACACTACGTTTTCACAAAAAATGTGTATTTACTCGTTATGACAATAATAAATAATTTAGTTTATACAATCTTAACATTCTGGCGGCCTTGAAAGATTGTAATTGGTTTATAAAATCTTAACAAATACTATGATTCCCTAATTATAATTTCATTGAATTATAAAATAAATAAACAATTTCAAATTCAAATGAGTGTTCCGATAAAGAGTGCTGATGATAAAATCGTTGCAGGTTTCGAAAATTCATTCCACGCGGATAACATCGGAATAATTTTTAAAAAATATTCTTAAAATGATAACAATTTAATTTTATTTAATTTAGAAAATGGGTTAATATATAATAGAATAAATGAACTTGAGGCAAAATAAAAATGATTTACAACAAATGTGCTTTTTTTTGACGACAAATATTCGCCGCTATATATTAATTGTTCGTCTTAGTTGTGTGGCCAGCATAGTGCGATATTTTCAATTTAAACATTGATATTAAACATGGGTGGTAAATAAAATGTATTTTGCACTCTTGATATTTGTCTGTTTTTTGCATGAAGATTAAAAAATTATTTAAGATTTATGGCATCTTATAAGCTAAAATTGCTTGCAAGTTAGCATGTGTTTTTTTGTATCTGTGTTTATTAAATATATTGTGTGTTTATAATTTTTGTTGTTCAATTTATATTTATTTTTTTATACCCTTCACCTGTGGTGCACAAGGGTATATATAGCTTTGTCATTCCGTTTGTAATTTCTACAATTTTCATTTCCGACCCCATAAAGTATATATTTTCTGAAAGCTTATGAATAGAGGAGTCGATTAAGCCCTGACCGTCTGTCCGTCTGTCCGTCTGTCCGTCTGTCCGTGTGTTGGTTGAAATCAACTTTTAGAAGCAACTATATGTTCCTCAGATCTGTATATGGTATCAATCTTTTGGAAATATCCAGGAATGAATCGCTATTGAAATTCACCACAATCGCCCCATAACTTTCTGAGATATGAGCAAAAAACCACGACCACCTTGTTTTTTTCACAATTACAACAACAACATACATACATACATGTAAAAAACATACCAAACAAAAAAAATTACAAAAAAAAAAAAATATTAAAAATAAGAAAAAAATAATAAAAAAACTACAAAAAAAAAATTTTAAAAAAATTTGAAAAAAAAAGTTAAAAAATTTTTTAAAAAAATGTAAAAAAAAATAATAAATATAAATAATATATTAAATAAAATAAAATATAATTTTTTTGGCTCAGCTGGGATTCGATGCCATATTTATTCTAACGTGTACGTATGCACGTATTTTATATGGGATGAATGGTGATACAAACAATTGTTATTGCATGACTACACGTTGTGAAGGGTATATAAGATTCGGCACGGCCGAATATAGCACTGTTACTTGTTTTTAATTTATTTTATACTCTTACTCGTTATTTGTGTGTATTTATATGTATGCACGAACATGGTACGAGTATAGAGTTAAACGCCAACGTATAATTTGTTGTTTATAAAATAAGTTGCTTTTTATGAATGAATTTGATTTTTTTTCCATTCATTAAAAAATTGTTTTTGTTTTGGTGAATTGCAAGTATTGTGGATTGATAGCGTTAGGTAAATATTTAAAAAATATACATATTTGTTGCCTAAAGATAGCGAGGGTTGTGTACGTTTATCGTATGAAATTAATAAGTTTTAATTTTTTTATTCAGTTTTATTTTAATAAAAAAAAGCAAAAATATGATGTTTAATACTTTTTCAATTTTGTTGTTTTCTGTAAATAGATAAATAATGTTTTCCAAGAAATATTTAAACTTTTCCTTTGAATTAGTATGAAATTTTTATTTAAATCAAATTTTTCCTGTTTTATGCAATAAGAAAATTTAATATTATTATCATATTTATTTATAGTTGGTTAGTTTACAAGTTATCCTAAGTCTTGTATTGTCATAAAGTCATAACTTTTAAAAATTTAAAAATAATGAATGCGTAAATTCAAACGCCTTGAGAATTAGCTAAGTATCTGTACGTATATAACAAAAAGTCGTGATAGTCGTCTATCCGTTTCGAATAGCAGAATAGCTTAAAAATAGGGTAATTCCACTCCCATTACATTTAAAACTGTTTTTAATAATTGGGTTCTTTTCAAACTGCAAACATTGTCCCCATAATGATACAACCTGATAGGCAGAGCCACGCCCACACAATGTATATATTATTTCAAAATCACTGCTACTATTTTGATCTATAATGCAGTACTCTTTATTATTTTAAGAACATTTTTATAATGTTACATACATATGTATGTTTTAAAAAAATATGGATTTTTATGAAGAGTAGAAAAAATAATTTATGGAATGTCTATTTAAAAATTTAAAAATTTTTACAAATAATTTTACATCCGTAACCCCTCGTAACAACCCTCGTTATTTGTGTGACGAATTCTGTCAGCTTTTGCATTACATAATAATTGGCCATAATCACATCGAGCCGTGTAATTATTTTTAATTAAATTTAAATACTACTTTTATGCGACAGAAAAAACATACATACAATTCAATTTTATATGGTGTGATTTATGGGATGCACAATTCTTTTTGAGACAAATTAAAAAATTATAATAAAAAACAAAAATAAAATTAAACAGGTTTTTTTTTTAGCATAAACTTACATATGTACTAAATAAATGATTTATGTTACTAGTCAACAACATAATTTGTTTTAATAATTTTGGGAATTTAAAAAGTTTGTTATTATTTGTGTATGTAATTATAAATTTTTATTAATTGAATTTAAGTCGTTTATTTTAATTTAATTTCTTTTGAATTTTCAATTTATATCTTTCAGGCCTGTATTCGGACGAACTGATATCTGGTGAACTTGTCATACCAAAGAAAGTAACCAGAACTGGTGAGTTTCTAACACACAACCTAACGCATCATCATAGCGAACACTACAGACATCACCGAAGGCGTCGCAGTTTTAATGCAGATATTGACAATAATGTGTCTATTGAATCTTCACAGCCTGAAGTTCATTACCAGTTGAAAATACAAAATAATACTTTACATTTGGAATTAGAGTAATAAATTAAATTGAAATTACGTTATTTTGTTTTTCATTTTTTTCTTCTTTTTTCTATATTTCCTTTAGACCCAATTCATATTTCATGACGCCTCATTTGGTTGTGGAACGACACAAAAGAGATTTGCGCACACGCAAACGGCCACAGAAAAACACCAATTGTCATTATCATGGCAAAGTCAGAGGACAAGAACTAGACTCAAGGGTAGCACTATCAACGTGCCATGGCTTGGTAAGTAAAATGTCTATGTTTGTTTCTTTGTTGCATTGTGAATATATTTAAATGCTATTAAAAACGATGATCATTTGTTTTCGCTAGATATTTAATAATTAACATACATACAGACATACATACATACATACATACACATTAAAATTTAACACAATGTTTTTTTATAAATTTTTATTAGTATTGTAAAAGTGTAAACATAACTAACATGCAATTGTGACTGATTAAATTTTTATTCTGTTGAAAATTGTTGTGAGTGAATGTCTGCGGATAACAATAGATGTGTGTCTATCTACAGATATTTTTGTATGCCTGTCTATTTCATTATCATGTCTGTAATGTCTGCTTGGGGGAAGTTTAATATATATAGACAAAGTGTTAAGCGTGAGTGTTAATTCAGTTGTCTTGTAGCCGATTTTGTTCTTTTTCAAGTTTATGGTGTGACTAGAAATACACAATGGCTTAATGTGGCGCCACTTTAGCATTTAATTCTTGATACAGTGGGTTAAAAAAGTATTTGATACAAAATCTCCTATCATCTTTTTTTAACATTACGATTTTTTTTTCTACACCCAGACAATCAAGTTCACTGCCAATCGAATGGTTCAGTGCTTGCAACAGAATTTTTCTTTTGTGGTTATAGAATTTGTTACTACTGACTGTATATGCATGCATATTCCAAAACAACATTCTGTAGATGCAACCATAAAATACTGCTATCACAACCAGGTGCGAATCCAGCTTAAGTGTTTGGGGGGTCGTTTGGAATTTTTATTCAAACGAGAATGCTTTACAGTCGACCCATTCGACCGTAAACTGTAATCTCCTTGTTTAGTTATTTATCCCATTTAAAACACTTTTAATTTGTAAAAATTGTTAAACAAAAATAATTTAAAAATCGAGAAACAAAAAAAAATTAATCTGCTCTTGCTTTGAATTTCGTACGAAATATCTATTGTTCACATTATATCATACGAAATAAAATGTTGCTTAAACGTTTTTATATGTTTTTTAAGTTATAAATGAATAGAGTTCTGATTAGGCAACACAAAGGCGAATTCACATCAGGTGAACTCTTTAGCCCAGCTTTAATTTTAGTGTGACTTTCATAATTTGCTTTGAAATAAATATGTAAGCAGACGTGTAGTTGTTTGTGTTTAGTCAGAAAATTTTTGACAATTTGTTTAAAATATACAAAAACAAAATACATGTAATTTAGTGTTTTTGTAGGGAAGAGATCACTTGATTGAATTCACCTTGGGCAACATTATTCCATAAGTATTTCCAACGAATTTTTTTATTTGGAGTTTGACAACAGTTGGCATTAAATAAACAAAATACCAGGCTTTACACAAATATGTTTCGCTCTTGTTTTAATTTCAACTTTAAACGCTTATAACTTCTAAAATACTGAACCAATATTAATAAGATTGGGATTGTGCACATCTGCAGGAAAAAAATCTATTAAAATCGGAAAAAGTGCGTAAAAAAATGTACTTGTATATTAATACATAAGACATATATAAATTGTTTGTTTAATGCCTTTTTCAATTATATAAGGTGATTGCAATTCGAAGATAATTTTTGAAAATATTTTTTTTATACTAACTTTGGCTATTGAAAATTATAAGGGACTAGTAAAAATGTATGATATTTTGACATTTCAAAAAGAACAGCTAATAATGAGCTATTCAAGTGAAACTACCTAATTAAGTGCACCCTAATTTAATGGCTGTCATAACTTTTACGTATTTAATAAAAAAAATTTTTCTTTTTGGTGGGGTGGAGAGTATTCGCGGTTCACCACAACTAATCTAATCGTATAGACAACAATTTTAGTACTCTCACAACAGATGCTGTTTTCTCTGTGCAGATAAATAAAATAAATACATTATATTTAGTACTTAATGTAGTAATTTTTTCTTGATTGTCCACTGTAGCTTACCTTTCAAATATTTCTGAGTCGTAAGCGTTTATGGTAAAAATCGACAACTACTTATATTTATTAATAATCTTTTCAACAAACGCTAACAACCGAAAAGCGAAAAATAATAAACTTCTTATGAAGTCTAGTCGTGACGTGTCTAATGTGTGCGCGCACGTCTTACACGTACTTAAGATATGTACATGTTGCCTTTTGTAGTATTTCTGTAGAGTTCTCACATTAACGGAAGCAACTATTATTTGTCATTAAAGCCATAAACACATTTTATGACACCACTTAAACATTTTTATTTCTATTATTAATATTTTTAACTAAAATATTGCAGCAGCAATATACAACGACTAACAACAACTAATAGTTTTATTTGCGTGTAATAGTATTGCATTTGTTGCTGTTTTGTTGATTTTTGTGAACTGTCATAGAGTTGTTGCCACTTGTTATTGTTATGATCTTAAATATTTGGTTAATTGTAGGATATAGCACGATTCTTTGCATGAGATTTTTTAATGGATATTTTTTTTCTAACTTTAAATAAATAATAATTAATTATTAATTATTAATAAATAATTATTTGTTATTAATGATACTTTTCGGAGTATTATAAAGTAACTAGTTGTGAGAGAAAATTTCTAGGGGTTATGATTAATGGAATTTTCAGGGGACTTTTATATTTATTTAAAATTGTTGATGCTTATGGCTTCAATAGAATTTTTTTTATTACTTGTAACTAATGGAAAATTTTAATTTTTTTTAAAATTGCACAAAAATACAAGGAATATGCAATCAGATATTTGTGGCTTGGAGCTAAAAGGGCCAATGTCACTTTTTTGCTCTTTTGAGTTAATCATTGCATTAGATTTTTTTCTTGCTCTATTTCATTATGGTAAAACAGCTAAAGTCATACTAACCCAGAACAGCTGCATAAATAAAATGCTGGTTAATGTCACTGTGAAAGCACCTATAAAAGTTAAAGTTCAATTCCAATTTTATGCAAATAAATATTTTGACATTGGCCCTTTTATGTATGACAAAAAAATTAATTTTACAAAAGTGAAATTTTGAAGTTTCTCAAAACATGATAAGATGTTTGTTCTATAAACTTTTATGCGAAAAATAAAAACGTTTTCAAGATTTTTATTGATTTTTATAATATATTAAAAAAAAAATTATACGAATTAAATGTAATAGGAACTATGATTTAATAAAAGAATAATATAATATATTATAAACGTTAAAAAACAGGGGTTCATTTTATTGTAAAAAAATAACACTTGAAATTTATTGTATAAAAGTCTGGAGTACTTTATAAGTTTTTAACACAATAGATTAAACTTAAGCAATACTTTATTTATTATTCCACTTTGGGCCATTATTACAACTTGCCGTTAGTTAAAGGAAGGAGTTTTGCATTATTGCAACTTGAATTTTCCATTGCTTTTATTATTAATAATAATTTTATTTAATAGATACAATAATAATAAATAAGGGCTTTATAATGCAAAGCTGTTTATTGGTCCAACATAATCCTGCCTTTAACTAACGACAAGTTGTTATAATGGCCCTTATTGTTGTGTTAAGCTCTAAACACATAGACGCCAGCAGACTTCACAACTTCACGGCTTCAAATGCTGCCAACTTCAAATGCTGCTCTGAAGTCAGCTTCATAATTATTTTGAAGACAGCAACAACATAAAAATCAGCTGATGTGTATTTTAGCAATACAAATTTCAGGGATGCCGCATATATATTTTATAATGAATAAAATTAAAGTTATTGATAAAAAAATTTAATAATATCACGAAAAACTATAAAAACACATACATTTATTTCTTTATTGTATTTTTGGTAATGTTCTTTTATGTTTAATATCAAAAATAAGTTTTTGTTCTTTTTTTTCCAATTTAATATATATAATGGCAACACTATATTTGTTCTTGCTGCCCGTCAAAATAGAAAATAGCCTAAGTTGGCAGCAGCAGCAAATGCTGTTGTGCAGTCGTGCTGCTGTGCTGCCGTCAAAATAATCGTTTTCATTTAAACACATGGATTTTATTTTTGACATATTGCTGCTTGCTGTCTGCTGTCGTCTATGTGTTTAGAGCATTACAGCGCTTGTTTTATGGTTTTATCATACAAAATTATTTTGTTTAAGCCAACTTAAAACCTTTTTTGATTTGGTTTTAAGTAAATTTTATGATATAAAAAGTAGTATGCACCAGCAACAACACAAAAAAAGTAGTTCCTTAATTTTAAAATATTCATTTACATAAAATAGATTCTAGTTTTTAGCGTATTGTTAAATTTTCTTAGTTTTTTTTATACATGACAAAAGCTGGTACACAGTGTGTTAAAAAAATTTCAAAACGTACTGCAAAAAATATACTTATTGCTACGAGGAATTGATTTTATTTTCAATTAATTCAAGTTAAAACCTGATCAAATTATGTGATTTAATATGTTAATGCAAAATCAGCTGTTAACAGTTTTAGTGTTAAAACCAGTTTTTAACTTTAGGCCTGAAAACACTATTAGCACTGCCATAATTGTTTTATTCTACCCTATTCTACGAACTTCTTTAACGGTTAGATTAATACATCCTAAAACACAAAGCCGGTCACGCTAATACGCATGTGGGGATCTTGTCTGTCACGTGGTGTAACATCGCCTGTCAAAAAATCTAAATCAGACTAAATCTGTTGAAATAAAGTTTTAGAAGTAAATATATATATATAAAGGGTGTCTCAGTAAGAATACACTTTTTCATTTAAAGAAAAATTAGGTATTTTTTGAGATATTTGTGATTATTATTGGAGTGTAAACAAAACATGCCCCGATTAAGTATGGAATAAAATATTTGTCAAAATTAAATTAAATAAAATTTTTCACAACTTTTTCCCAGAGTTGTATCTCACCAATAGCGCGTTGGATCTTAATTTATTTGCATAAACCCAAAAATTAAAAAAAACTTAAGCAAAAAAATCGAATGATGTTAAATTGCTTTATCTTGAGTTGTTTTGTGCGTGGTGTGGCCGGTGGCGCAGTCTTGTTGAGGTCATTATCATGTTCCCGTAATGCGTTTTATCGGAGAATATGACCTTTTAGCATTGACTTAATTTTGTTTCATTACCTATTAAACGAATTGCCGGCGTTTTCCATGGAGTCCAGGGTTTTTTTTTTTATCAAAAAGGTTGTTGAAAACGGATTTTATTCGACTGCCTAGTTTACAATAGCTATGTTTTCAAGACACCCACCGGTGCGTTGGCGCACAGGAGTCTTACTGTGCTAACCGAGTTAGTTTCATTCGAATTTTTAACCACTCTTACAATGGTTGACACATTAGGAGTACTTTCTCTACTGAAAATTCTTTGAAGCTTGCAAGCGGTCTCAGCATAACTTTCCAAATTTTTGTACAAGGTTTTCACAATTATAACACTTTGTTCTTTCGTAAAGTGCTCCATAATAATTAAATCACATAGTTGTAACAAAAAATAACACTTAATTTAATCAGTGCGTTCCTACTGAGACACCATTTATAATAAATTTATTAGTGTGGTAACGCAGCTTAGATGTATTTTTTTTAATGAACGCAGCTACTTTTTTTTTATTTCTCAAGATACTGAGAATTTCAGATCATTACTTTTTAACTAAAAGACTTAAAAGGCAAATAAATTTTTATTTTTTTATATTTAAAAACTGAAAATTCCAACATAATGATTCTTCTTAAGTTTATTTTATAAAGACTTAAGACCCAAACTTCGTTTCCTTTAAAAGACTTAAGAACGAAACATGTTCCGATGAAAAATATGAACTTTTTTATGTAAAAAAGGCTTACGGATTACGTAGGTACAAAAATAATATTCTAAAGCTGAAGATAAACTGCCTTATGCAAAAATATTTTTTTAAATTATAAATAAAATTTTTATAAAAAATTACTTTAATAAACTTTTTTTTTTTTTATAAACCATTGATAATTTGATGCATACGACAGAAAAAATAAAAGTTGATACATAAAAAAAAACAGATTTGAAACAAAGGTTTTGTAAATATTTACATACATATGTATGTACATATCGGGCATATTTAGAAATTATCTTGCAAGAAAATAAAAAAGGTTCGCCGTAAAAAATATAAAAAAAAAAGAATACATTGTTTGCCGAACGAAGGGTTTGCTATTTTTATTTATAGTATAATCCTAATGATGATATATTGATATTAATTATTACATATGGATTAATCAATGCTTGATCTCGATTAGACCAGACTTTTGCTTAAAAGGCCATTCAGCTAGATCTCTCTACCATATCAGAAAATTAAGTTAAATGCTAACACACTTTAGCAAATGCGTGTAAATCTAGCAATAAATGTTTTATTTTTTTCGCACTTTTAAGTAAATCTGACATTTCTGTTTTTAATATTTTCTCCTAAAATCGCACTGTCTAATAAATATTTAAATTGATTTTTATTTGATTTTCATTGTTTTTCAGGTCGGCCACATAAAAACTAAAAATAATGAATACTACATTGAGCCATCGAAACATCATGCTGCCCACGAAATCAACGGACATCCGCATGTTGTATTTCAAAGATCGTCTGTTAAGGAAAAGGTAATTACACAAATTTACATTAAAATTAAAAACACACACGCACACCATCTCGTCCACAAGTAGTTGCGCAGATTTAAACTAAAGACTAATCTTAAACTAAAAAAAAGAAGAAAATTGAGGTGGGCTGTGTGTAATTGTAAATGGATGAATGAATGCATAAATAAGTGAATGAATGAGTGGATGACATACACCAAATAGGCAAGAAGGTTGACAGACTTTAAAGAAATAAATGAACAAACAGACAGACGGACAAACATTAAAGATACAGACCAACACCGAGACATACTAAACTGGCAGACAAATTGCTACAACCCACTATAGAAAAATAAATTAGTAAAAACATCGTACATTTGTCCGAACTGAGTGAGGATATAAAAAAATTAAAAAAAAAAAAAATTGTCAACACTCACATGCAAATAAGAAGTTTAATATAAATAGTTTTCTATAAAGATTGCTTTGTGAATTACACAGAAAGAAAGAGTAAATACAAATTTAAAATTTTAATAAAATCAACTTGAAATAAATTATAACTTAGAAATTTTACTAGAAATGGAGAATTTTAATAAATTTGTAGAACAATTGAAAATATTTTAGAAAAATTAAAAAAAAAAATAATTTGTATTAATTTTGTTTCAAAAAAAAATATTAAAAAATTATTAACTATTATGGACCAAGGAAAATTCAGTCAGGTAATCTCTTCGTAACAGCTGTTCCAAAGCATACTCATGCAGATATATGCAACGGTGAATTTATTGTGATGTTCTCTATAAAATACCAATTATAAAAAATAAACAGATATTTGTAATACATGAAGTTTGACAGTAGCGTTTCTCATCAGCTCGGCTGATAATTTTATCGAAAAGGATAATGTCTAAGTATGATGAATTCGCCTTGAATTCATTTATTTATCCAGGGATGGAAAGTTAGGTTTTCATTTACATATTGCATAAATAAATTAAATAAAGGCGAATTCAACAAATTTTGACATTGTTCCTCCCGATCAGCTGTTACAATAAGGTTTTCTGTATGAATATGCCAAGGCGAAATAATAGAGATAAAATTATTAGCCCAGCTGATTGTTGAAAACTCCTTGATTTCATATATTGATGCAGGAATGGAAAATGAGATTTTGGTTTCGATATTAAATAACTAACTTGACTGCACTTTTTTTTTATAATTTATATATTTAACAAAATTATGTATAATTGTTGTTATTGCACAATTTAAAATGTGTTTTTCAAATATATATTCTTTCGTTTTGATAAAATTTTATTAAATTCAACATATCATAACAACTTTTCCATCCCTGATATACAAATTGGTCTTGACATAAAACATCGTTAAAAAAGTTGCTTTGTTGTATCGATTCGCCTTTACATATACATACCTGTAGCAATATGCCAAGGAATATGCTTTACATAGTACAATGTCCACAAATTTTTATTAATTGAAAATTAAGTGGAATTTTATTTATAAAGTTTTTTTAAATTAACATTTATTAATAGCAAAATTTTGAAAATATTTGAAATTTGTAGAATCTTTTTTTAAATAACTTCTTGAAAATTACATATATAACATATTGAAAATTTTAAAAAATTGCTTTTAAAATAATTTTGTTATAATGCTTTTATAAATAAAAAAATAATCGTTACAAATTTCTCGAAAATATTTGTCATTAGATTTCAAAATCAAAATGTTTTTTCCGTGTATTTTACAGTCAACAAATAACAACAGCAATAAAAAGAATAAGAAATCACATAAACGTAAGCAGGAGCAACATAAACTCCAGCAAAACGATGGAAAAAAGGCAAAGAAGGTCTTAAGTAATTGTGGTACTAAAGAACCAAAACGGCGCATCGAAGCTCGTTTGGTTGAATGGCAGCCACAAGGAAAGGTGAGTAGGTGAATAAAATAAATGGGAAATGAATTTTGTTTCTTACATGTTTTATTAAATTTATGATAATTTGCAAAGTTTTTGTTTGCTTTTAAACAAACTAAATGAATGAGAAAATAGACAAGCCAAATAAAAGTCAAATAATTACATGCAGGTAAAAATTCAAGGTGGCAGAAAAATACGCAGACTACGTCATAAGCATTTACATCAGAAATCTCAATATAAATATCAAACTACAACAACGACGGATCAACATCAGCAGCAGTACCAAAAGAAACATGAATATAACCACATGCAAAACCAAGACAACCTATCACCACCATTATCGTTGTTGTTATCTGAACAGTTATCTATAGCGTCTACAACACAACCAAAAAAACATAGACAACATAAATATCATCATCTTGAACAAAAAATACATCTACAGCAAGATAATCAAACGCCACCACCACTAACACAAGAACAATTACCATCCAGTCAACAGCGTAAGAAACGTTCAATTAGCAGCCCACGACATGTAGAAACTCTTATCGTTGCCGACTCTACAATGGTTGTATTTCATGATGAATTAGAGACTTATCTTCTGACCATAATGAATATGGTATCCGCTCTCTATAAGGATCCCAGCATTGGAAATGCTATTGAAATAGTCGTAGTCCGAATCATCTTATTGCACGATGATGAAGTTCATACTGATTTGAATCTGACACAAAATGCCCAAAAAAATTTGGATACGTTTTGTAGGTAAGTTTTTAAATTAAAAAAAAAAAGTGCCACTAAAACTGATATAGAAGTTGTTTAGGGGAGGAAGCGAAAAACTTTCAGCCAGTGCCTATTTTATGATTGTGCAAATTTATTTTAAGTTTCCAAAATATAACCTGCTACCTTTTAAGAGTTAAATCTAATAATAGGTTTTCATACTTTGCAACATGTTTATGCAACCTGCAATTTTTCGTTTTTGGTTTCATAATGGCCATTTTCACGATGACTTTATTTCATGCAATTATGTTATGACACTCTGCTAACATATTAAACTGTCAGCTAGGTATGTGGAGAGGAAAGAGGGATAAACCAAAAAGCTCGTTTTTTTTGGTGACTTTTTCTTATTTTCCTCTTATTGTTTTTATTTGTTTGTTTGAAGTGTCAACTTCTTTTTGAAAGAAAAAAAAAGCGCAAAATCTACTAAAAAATACAAATTTAAAATAAAATGCAAATTTTTGTAAAAATAAAAAAATTTAATGTAAAATAATTTGTATTGCTAAAGCCTTTGTATTGTAAAAACTTTTATTTGTATTCAGAATTTTTCTATTTTTCTCTTTTTTATACGAGCGAGAAAATAAAGAAGATTAGATTAACCAATCATAAGTTAAAAAAATTAAAAAGTCATCGTAAAAATTAAAAAGAGATTTGGTGGCAGCTTTAAAAAGAATTGCAAAATGTCGTGATATGAAAGTCATCGTGAAAATGAGGTCATAGTATTAGTGTGAATTGTTGTTTGTTGTATTTGGTGGTTAAGTTCTGAGCTACATATATGTAGGTAAGCGAGTTTTTATAAAAATTGCTTTTAAAAGAATTGATTCTAGTACTGCTCTGCGTGCTAAGTATGTTCTCCTGTATTTACTTTAGGCGCCACCAAAATACAATATCATAACGTATAGCTTTAAGCTGCAAATTTAATCGTATACATACTTTATTCTAAGCTGAAAAAAGGAGAAGAAAATAAATCATTCACATAATATCTAGTTTTACATGTATACGTATGTACAAGCGTACATATTTCATTGAGACATATTGCCACATCGATAAGAAAGGTCCACAGGATCGTTTTGCAGAAAATTTATTTTTAGTTTAACAGTTCATGATTTATGTTTATCCTATGGAAAATATTTTATTTTGATTTCTATCTTTCCTTTTTAATTATTTTTAGTTGGCAACACAAACTGAATACGGAAAATGAATTTGATCCGCAACATCACGATGTAGCTGTTTTGATAACACGTAAAAATATTTGTGGCAACAATTGCATGTAAGTATTCCTAATAAATAAATTTAATGCAAAAACTGCCAGAAAAATATATTTTTGAACACCTCTACCACCAAAAGTAGTGCCATTTCGTGTTAAACACAGATGTATACATATTAAATGAAGTCTTTTGATTTTCTATTTGGATTTCGCTATGTTTATCGATCTTCGAAAAAACATTTTCACGGTCAAGCTATAAGCTAAATTTTACAAAATTCACGCAAACTTGCTCAATTGGTCAGGTAAAAATAAAGTTATTGGTCAAAATATAAAATACTTTTAAATTTTTTACATTATCAAATTATATGTTAACTAAAGCGTGTCTTATTAAGAATTCACTTTTTAAATTTAGAATAATTTTTTTTCTATATATTAAATTTTAATGTGAACCATCTTTTATTTTGGCTTAAGTTCATTTGTTTATTTATTTAATTTTATAATTCAAATTAAATTAAATTGTAACCATTTTAGGAATATTCTTTCTAAAAATTATTTCCGATATTAGCCGAGTGGAATGCATTTTCGAAATCAGCTACGATTTCATCATCAGCACTCTTTATCGGTATACTACTATGTAACTTAAAATTCCTATTTATGTTACAATTGAATGAAATTTGAATTAGTGAATCTTAGTATTATTTTTCATATTTTGTTGAATATTTAATTTCACCTATCAAATGACAATTCATAATTCAACATGTTCATATTCTTCTATATTCGTAATACATTTTCGTTATGCTTTCAATATCCATCCTTTGGCTGGAATTATTGAAAACAAGGTTGTATTTACATTTTCATTTATATAAGTCCATCTAGGTGATAGACACTGAACAATGAATTCTTGAATGTCATTAACACCGTGCCATGTGTGTTATAATTATATATTTATATTTTATTCGAACTTTTTTTTTTTTTTTTTTTCTATATATTAAATTTTAATGTGAACCATCTTTTATTTTGGCTTAAGTTCATTTGTTTATTTATTTAATTTTATAATTCAAATTAAATTAAATTGTAACCATTTTAGGAATATTCTTTCTAAAAATTATTTCCGATATTAGCCGAGTGGAATGCATTTTCGAAATCAGCTACGATTTCATCATCAGCACTCTTTATCGGTATACTACTATGTAACTTAAAATTCCTATTTATGTTACAATTGAATGAAATTTGAATTAGTGAATCTTAGTATTATTTTTCATATTTTGTTGAATATTTAATTTCACCTATCAAATGACAATTCATAATTCAACATGTTCATATTCTTCTATATTCGTAATACATTTTCGTTATGCTTTACAAATATAGAAGAATATGAACATGTTGAATTATGAATTGTCATTTGATAGGTGAAATTAAATATTCAACAAAATATGAAAAATAATACTAAGATTCACTAATTCAAATTTCATTCAATTGTAACATAAATAGGAATTTTAAGTTACATAGTAGTATACCGATAAAGAGTGCTGATGATGAAATCGTAGCTGATTTCGAAAATGCATTCCACTCGGCTAATATCGGAAATAATTTTTAGAAAGAATATTCCTAAAATGGTTACAATTTAATTTAATTTGAATTATAAAATTAAATAAATAAACAAATGAACTTAAGCCAAAATAAAAGATGGTTCACATTAAAATTTAATATATAGAAAAAAAAAAAAAAAAAAGTTCGAATAAAATATAAATATATAATTATAACACACATGGCACGGTGTTAATGACATTCAAGAATTCATTGTTCAGTGTCTATCACCTAGATGGACTTATATAAATTAAAATTTAAATACAACCTTGTTTTCAATAATTCCAGCCAAAGGATGGATATTGAAAGCATAACGAAAATGTATTACGAATATAGAAGAATATGAACATGTTGAATTATGAATTGTCATTTGATAGGTGAAATTAAATATTCAACAAAATATGAAAAATAATACTAAGATTCACTAATTCAAATTTCATTCAATTGTAACATAAATAGGAATTTTAAGTTACATAGTAGTATACCGATAAAGAGTGCTGATGATGAAATCGTAGCTGATTTCGAAAATGCATTCCACTCGGCTAATATCGGAAATAATTTTTAGAAAGAATATTCCTAAAATGGTTACAATTTAATTTAATTTGAATTATAAAATTAAATAAATAAACAAATGAACTTAAGCCAAAATAAAAGATGGTTCACATTAAAATTTAATATATAGAAAAAAAAAAAAAAAAAAAGTTCGAATAAAATATAAATATATAATTATAACACACATGGCACGGTGTTAATGACATTCAAGAATTCATTGTTCAGTGTCTATCACCTAGATGGACTTATATAAATGAAAATGTAAATACAACCTTGTTTTCAATAATTCCAGCCAAAGGATGGATATTGAAAGCATAACGAAAATGTATTACGAATATAGAAGAATATGAACATGTTGAATTATGAATTGTCATTTGATAGGTGAAATTAAATATTCAACAAAATATGAAAAATAATACTAAGATTCACTAATTCAAATTTCATTCAATTGTAACATAAATAGGAATTTTAAGTTACATAGTAGTATACCGATAAAGAGTGCTGATGATGAAATCGTAGCTGATTTCGAAAATGCATTCCACTCGGCTAATATCGGAAATAATTTTTAGAAAGAATATTCCTAAAATGGTTACAATTTAATTTAATTTGAATTATAAAATTAAATAAATAAACAAATGAACTTAAGCCAAAATAAAAGATGGTTCACATTAAAATTTAATATATAGAAAAAAAAAAAAAAAAAAAAGTTCGAATAAAATATAAATATGAATAATTTTTTTGTGTGGAAGTAACAACTCTGAAGTCTGACAGCTGTCACATACATACATAATTCTATTCCGATTCTTAAAAATTTCACGCTTTAAAAAACAACAACGCGTTACAATTATAAAAACTTATTCTAAAATTTTGGAAAGTTATGCTGAAACCGCTTGCAAATTTCAATAATTTTTCAGCCGAGAAAGTGCACACAGTACAGTGAGACTTTTGTGCGTTAGCGTATTGGTTGGCCTTTAAAAAACAGTGCTGTTGTAAACTAGAGTGTCGCTGAAAACTGAAAATAAATTCGGCATTGTTCTCAACAACTTACAACAACGCAGCGAATTTTGACGTACAAAATTCATACGTAGAAAATTCAGCTTCAGGAGCTCAAACCAACAGATCATGATAAGCGCCGATCATGAATAGCTTCGTGATTACACAAAATTGTCGAATTTGGGGCTTAAATACATGAAACACAAATGCACCCGCAAGTAGTGTTGCCAGATCTTGATGACCAAAAAAGGCTGAATTCCATACAAAAAGAGCTAAAAAATGCTAAAAAAGGCTTTGAATTTGAAAGGAGATTTAAAAGCCTGTATATTTTTCACATTCACTCAGAGAATTATGACAGCAAGCAAGGCATATTCATACAGGTATATGCAATGGCAAATTGATACAACAAAGCAACTTTTGAAGGGATGTTATATCGTCGTTTGTAAATTATTGTGTTCTATGTGACATATAAAACCTATACATATGGAACACAATAATTTACGAACGACGATATGTTAATGCCAACTCGTATATCAGGGATGGAAAAGTTGTTATGACATATTAAATAAAATAAAAGTTGATTTAAAAAATTATATAAATCTTTGAAACACATTATTAATTACGCAAAAGCAACAAATAAGATACATAAATTTAGTACATTTATTATCAAAAAGGTTAACTTAAATTAATTGTTTAATCCCGAAGCCAAAATCAAATTTTCCTTCTCTGCATTAATAAATAAAATCAAGGCTAATTCAACCAACTTTTCCCCATCAGCTGGGCTGATAATTTCACCTGTATGAATTCGCCTTGTGTGGTTTAATCCAAAAGTATTTCTTAAAATTATTTGAAAATGAAAAATCAGTTAAAATTCAAAAATTCAACTCAATAATGATTTTTAGTCAAATTTAAAATTTTTAGTAATCTATATTTAGTCAAAGTTTAAAGCGAAGGAAAACGAGTTACCCAGTAAATAAAAAGACAAGAACTTGAAAAATGGCTGTGAATTTTAATTCCTGAGTTAATATTTGAATCTGACGTAGTATTTATAGCATTTGGTTTTATGCAATTTGAATGAGAGACAATCAAATCAATATTTGCAGACTGCTCACGATTGATTTATTGTAGAAAATTAACTACGTACTGCTATAAACAGACTTCTGTTGTTAAGTTTTCATAATAATGGGTCTGAAAGGCAAAGGATTTGTGTCAGCAATGCTTTGATTTACATTAAGATGTTTTTTGGTTTTGTGTGAGAGTTAATTATAAAAAATTTTATGTTTATTATGAATTTTCAATACTGGCTGAATGTCTTATATGGAAATTTTCATGAATATGTCAACCACGACTGTGAAAATAAAAACTCTTGAAAGTTTTTCAATATAAGTTTATTGATAAAAAAGAACACTCAAATTTTACTATGCGCAGGTATTAAGAGCTTATTAAATTATTTTAAGAGCAATAATAAGAGTTTAATCTGATTATCTCTTTGACTTATTTTAAAGAATGGCTAAATTGTAAAAATAAATTGCAATTGTAAATATTCCTTTAAAATTATTTAACAACAACAATTAACAAGATCCATAAGAAAAAAGAAAATATTGATTCCAATTAGCGGTATTTTTTTTGATTACCCTTGGATGTTATTTTAATGTCACGTGCGTAGTGCAAAACATTATTTGTCTCCATTATTCGTATTTGAACAGTCGCAAGAGCACCTAATTTAGAATTTAACTTTTTTTCTTAACATAATATTAATTTTATCACCTAATAATACCATTAGAGAAAAATTTGTCACGTACGATATGTCACGAACGATATTTAATTATATTAATTAATTAAGAAATAACTCCCAAAATTCACAGATATTTTCATATTTCCATATACCTAAAAATCACTTCTGTTTTATGTCACGTACGATATATTCTTATTTTTCTGGATATTTTAGACAACAATGATTCGAATATAGCTAATTTTGTTTTTTTTTTTTTTATAAAGTACCTTTTGAATGGAACATAAAGATCTAATTTTGTTTCAGTTACTCTTACTTTTGCAAAAATTACTCACTTTATAGGAGTACAAATGTCACGTACAATGACATGGAAATTCTCATATGGATTTTTGCATTGGCTTATTCATTCTTTAAATTTTTGATTACTACTTAGTCGGAAACATACGCAAAATTTTCAAAATTACAACAAAAAAAATTCGCATTAACTACTTGCAAAGTTTATAAATGTAATTTAGAAGCAAAATAAAAATAACACTGTTGCTTCATTTACCATGAAGCCTTTATGTTTGCAACGATTTTTTGCATACATACTTAACTTAATTTAAATATTTTTAAGGATAAATTTTTAAATATCTATCAAATGGCTCGAAAAGGTGAAAAAGAAATAAAATCGGCTAAAAATAAGGTTAAGGGCTGAATTCATTTTTATTCCGTTAAACAAAATTGAAAAAGGCTAAATTGGCAACCCTGCCCGCAACAAGCCACTGTACGAAGTTTATTCGGGTGGAATTATTGACCTTACTTTTTTGAAGACGAGGCCGAAATTGCAGGTACTGTGAAACACATTTGGGCTTATGCGAAAAAGCCAAAAGCACTTTTGGAAAATTCATGGAAAATTTCGTGAAAAGAGTAGTGGCGTGTTATCAGAGATGTTGTGGCCATTTAAGAGCTATTTTATTATCTCAAAAAATTATATAGACACCCTTTACAAATCGGAGTTTTTTTTTTATTGAGATCAATTTCCGGTTATGACAAATCCATATACTATATGTTTGGCACCACAGTTGAAGGTTTTATGCATTATTTTCTTTAATATGATATCTCTATTAATAAAAACAAATATTGTTGCATATTGTATTTTGTATCCATTAAAAAAGGACTTGGTTAGAAAATTAAAACTGAACATGATATTATATTACATATGATCTGCATATTATTTATCGAAAGTAAAATATTCTTTTTGCAGGACTCTAGGTCTGGCTAATGTGGGTGGCATGTGCAAACCAAAACAGTCATGCAGTGTGAATGAAGATAACGGCATTATGCTTTCACATACAATTGCACATGAACTGGGACACAAGTAAGTAAAAACACGTTTTTCTTATTCTATACCAAATACTTTCAAATAGAGTCCTTTAATAAGAGGTTTCATTTTGGTTATTAATTGTGAGTCACACCCTAATGTCAAGTGTTTTGCCCAACTTAATTTGGAATTAATTTATTTCATTATTTTGAAAAACCTAAAAAAAATAAAACTCAAAAAAAACCTTTTATTTTTGATCGAAAAAATAAAAATCAAAAAATAATTTTTATTCCTGCTCGAAAAAATAAAAATCAAAATTTTAAAAAGCAAACATATTTTATCATAGACTAATGCATAAGGATCAATATGGTATACTTGAATCCGTTTTCCGAAATTTACTTCCATATGTTTTTTTTTTTAAATTTCAAAATAACTATTATTTTCGGTCCCTGGTTTTAACAATTTTTAAAAAATTTTCATTTTATGGAATACTAGCCAAGCCCGGCGTGCGTTGCTACTCTGAATAAAAATGCATTCTGAATTTTAATTGAATATCAAATGCAAGAAGCTTAAAATTATAACTTTTTTTAATGGGAGTGGCACTGCTCACTTTTCTAATCACGAAATTATATAGTCATGACAGCTTAATATGTGTGCAAAGTTTTTGGAAAATCGATCTAGTGTAAGTAGCTAAAAATGACAACTTATTTTTTATGGGCGTGGCAACGCCCACTTTTCTAATCACGAAATTGTATAGTCATGACAGCTCAATATGTGTGCAAAGATTCAGCAAAAATCGGTCAAGTGCAAGTACCTAAAAATGATAACTTTTTTTATGGGCGTTGCCCCGCCCACTTTTTACCACCCATAAACACTCCCTGGAATGTGTACAACAACTTGCCAGAGTTTGAGTCCGATCGGCTTTACAGTTTCGAAGTCTATAGATAACACACACACACACAGTTTCACTTTTGCCAATATTTTCTCTGTTTATGGAAAATCTTTGCAAAAAACCTGCTGATCAAAGAAAATCTCAATTTATGAATGTTCATATCTAATTTATGACACTAACCTAAAAATATTAAAATATTTATTTAAGCTTATATTAATACCATGACTGACTTATTTCTATAAATCAAATAGGGGGTCCATATCAGAGCAATTGACTACTGCTGTGTATTACAAAATATTTACATTTTTTAAAAAAAAGTAGCATTTGATTAATTATTAAAAAAATGCGATAGATTCAAATTCGTTTTTAAGTTGAAATATAAATTATATCCAGCTATCACTTTTAAATGAAACAAATCATAAATCTTTTTTTGAATTTTTTAATTTAATGGAATTTATGTTTATCAAACATACATACATACATATGTATATATTAAACTTAAATAATAACAAATTATTAAGAAAATGCTCGTATAGCAAAATAATAGTAACACAACTTGCTAACAATAAAAACGTGATAATAAGATTATTGATGAAAGTCATAAACAAGTTAAAATTAATTATTGGTTGCCGTTTAGAAATTATAATTAACTGGTTGTTATTAGCAGCATTAAATAAACTAATATTTAAGAAAAAATAAATAAATATAACAATAACATTAGATACCAATATTATAAATACCAAAGCTATTAGATAATAGTCTACATTTAAATCTTACTAACATATGGTGAAATTCTGAAATAACTTTTGGTTAACTGTAATACAAGATGTCAGGTGATCGTGTTTTACATGACTTGAGCTGTTACACGAACTCTAAAGTTGTATCGTAAATAAGGTAGTTAAAGACATATGAAAACTCTACATTAAATGAGTAGATAATTATATATTTATCTTTCATTTGTTACAATTTTTTTATAAAAATATCCTCTTAATTTTCTTTTTATAATTGAGGATACTTGGTTCTTTTGTAATGCCTGAAAAAGTTATTTTTAGAGTGTGCTTAACGCCAAAACCAAAAACACTAATAAAAACGTTTTTCGTCTTTCTACTCGTGTAATGGAAAAATTTGTTAAATCGTTAGTAGTATCCTTTAGATACGATATTTTTATCTTTGCTAAAGCTGGACAGTAACAAAGAAGTTGTATCGTTTGATCTTCTTCTTTGTTATGACAACTTTAACAATAGTTTTTAAATAACAAAATCAACCTCTTAGCATGCATGACCTGTAAAAAAAGGTTGAATAGTTCTTTTTTAAATGTTGTGACCACTAAATGTAATTTTCAAATATTGATTTTCTGTTTTTCTAATATATAAAATTCTCGTGTCGCGGTGTTTGTGATTAAACTCCATCAATAATTTCCGACCAATTTTTATGGAATTTTGTGTGTCTGCGAATCGGTCAACATCTGTTTTTCCTACCCTAAAACGCCACGCCTTTTTTGACGCCCTCTCAGGTAGGCCAGACTGCTCGACCGATCTTCATGAAATTTTCACATAATATATAAAAGTCTCTGATATGATTAATATGATACTTTTTATACCACGCCTATTTTAACGCCCACTTTTTTTAATTATTATTTTTATTATTATGTATATATTTTCCCTAAAATTGTACACAACTTAGGGTGACTCATCCCATGGGATAATTTATGCCTCACCTAAATAACGTAACGACTTCGATGAAATTTTAAACTAAGATACATCTGCGTACCGTAGAACACATATGGTTTCCGTTTTTTTAGTGTACTCAGAGTAAGTTAGTTATTTTGATTGAACTAAAAAATATATCCCAAAAATAGTTTATATGGCCAAGCAACGTTTGCCGGGTCAGCTAGTTTTAATATAAGATTAAATGTACAGAATTGGAAAACTCCAAATATATGGGCAAGAAGGCGGGTATATGGCCTTGATTGATTTGATTTTGCAATATAAAATTAACCCTATACAAAGAATATTTGAATATCAAAAATACTCGGCAAAATGAAAACATATTATTTTGCAATAGGAACACGTAAAAGGTTAAAAAAACATATGTAGATGTCTAATAAATTAGTTTCCATTGATTAAAATTGTGAGCGCCTTAACTAAACTGATACCTCATTTGACTCAAGACTTTCGTTAAGTTCTTTAATTTAAAACTTATTAAGTAGGGTGCAAAAAGAAACCTCAACAAACCACATTTTAAAAAAATGTTAATACACTTTGATCTATATTTGTAATTAAATTACGTTTGAAAAATTACAATTTATCTCAAGTCGTTTATTACAAAATAATTGTTGTTATTGTTTTCTGTTGCCACTGTATTAATTATAATAAAGTGTGTAAAATACCGTGGATAAATAATAAAAATGTATGCATGTTTAGATACAAACTGTATGAATATTGACTTGAACACGAGTATGAATATTTGAATATATTCTATGAGTGTATAAATAAGTATGTATTTGCACATGTGTATATGACCAACCGGACTGACTAAAAATGACTGAAATCGTTAAAATATGATTCGCCACCAACAGGCATAGAAAACCAAGCAGTCTAGCTAGAAAAAATAATCGTACAATAACAGCAGCAACACTAATGATAGCAAATTATTAATGACAACAACATTAGCAACAAAAAAACGACACAGCTAGAATGAAAACGGCAATTAAGTTGTTTTAAATTAATCGAGAGTTTTTTTTTTCGAACTATTACATTGAACACGGTAGACTAACCGGCACTTGTTTTATTTATTATTCATCAGTTGAAAAACAAAAAACATTTTTTTGTGATACCAAATATTATAAGTAGAATATCCCACACACCATTTATTGCATTTTCAATATTCATTTGCATCGCGTAATGTTTTTTAAAATTTCTTACACACATACTTACTCACATATAAACGTATATGATTCAAGTATCTCATAAATATTTATGCAAATTCTATATTGCATTTGTGTGCTGTATGAATATTTAATGGTAAATTGATATAGATTTTAAATTGTTTGATGTATTTGTTGTTCTTTGTTTTATTGAAATTTGATGAAGTTTCCTATTAGAAATACATCGATAGTCACAGATTTGATACCGAAGTATTATTACGAGAGTTTTTTAGGTCCTTCACACGAGATTCTAAAAGGTATACCCTTTGTAAGTTTGTAATTCCGTTTGTAATTTTGACAATATAAATTTTAGATTCTTTAACGTATATATATATTTTGAATCCTATATAGAGGAAATAATTAAGCTAAGTCCGTCTGTCCGTGAGTATGAATCCCCCACGTATAATTCAGACTCTTAAATTGCATCAGTTGGTTTATCAGATATGTTTTCGAGATATTTACTATTGAAAATCAGTTATGCTGGAACAATACGAGCTAAGTTATGAGAATAAGAACACGATTGCCTCTGTTTAATAGCCAAATACAGTAAATTTTTGAAATGTTTGTAAGGTATATATAAAATATGTACTAGGGTGATCGATTATTCGACTTTTTTAAGAGACTGGGTTTCAAATAGTTTGAAATTTAGAATTTAAAAAAAAACCGGTTGTCATTTTGAAAATTGAGAAAAAACCGGTTAACCAGCTCGAATATATAAAATATAATAATTAAAGAAAAAATGAAAAAATATTGTAAAAAGATTATAATAAAAATTATATCTACATATGAAATTTTTACATTTTATATACGTTTGGCTGCACAGTTACGCAATTTGACTAATTTGGTTTTAATTTGTTGAATTTAAGGACAAAAGGTACTTTTTACAAGTAAAATAAATAACAACAATAAATTAATACATAAATAAATAAGACTTGTTATAAATAAAAAATCGACTTTTTCGGATAAAAAAAACCGGTGTATTCGACATTCGAAAAATCAACATTTAGAAAAAACCGCCAGCTGAAAGAGGAAAAACCCGGGTTTTCCACCGGTTGCAAAACCGAGTCGATCACCCTAATATGTACCCGTGGCAACATTTACAGGAATTATTGGTTCAATGCATCAATTACCGTCAAAGATATTTTCGAAAAACATTTTGAAAGACAAATGCTAAATAAAAGTTCATATTATTGATATCGTAAATAAGTTTTGATCATAGTTGCAACATGCAATTGTCAGTTGTGGTGATTACATGTGTTAAGGGCTTAGAAGATTCGGCACAGCTGAATAAAGTTCTCTTACTCGTTTTTATGGGCATAACTACCGTTTTTGCCCAAAACAAGGCGGTACATTTAATCATAACTTGAGAACGATTTTATCAAAAAAAAAGTAAAAGTCCTATATTGGTCTGTGCCGAATCTGATAATAACCTTCACTATCATGTATACAGGTATTGTTACCATATCGTAGTTTAGCTTAGATTGAATATTGTATGATATTTTGCTTTATTAGTTCCGAAGCAATCTTTGGTTTGAAATTTTTACATAAGTAGTTAGCTGCATTCTAAAAGTTAATCCTTTTCATTTGTTAACCATATTGATGGGTTGAGCAAAACAAGTATCAGCCATTTTGTTAAGGTGCTATGTTGCATTTTGACTTCTTAATAGTTTACTGTATTGCCATATTGTGGGGTTTGAAGGCGGTAAAGCCGTAATTAATATTTTTGACCCACCTTATTATTTTGGACGCCATCTTGGTTTTTAACTTTTTACTGTATTTTAATGACCAAGTCCTTTTGTTTGATACAAATTTGAGGGTTTTTGCTAGATTTAACCCATATAATAATTAATTGTACGCCATTTTATAGTGGATTTTAAGTTTGTTTATAGTGTCTTATATTCTGCTAGTCAAACTCTTTCTTTTGATATTCATATCGTTTTTGATTTTCGTTTGTAAATTTTAGGAAAAACACCGAGGCATTTGTATTTTGTGCTTATATCTCAGTTAGTTTAAACCCGATTTCTCAGTTTTTTTCGAGACTACGGCTTATATTCTGGTGCTTTTATCATGTTTAAAAATTAGTAAGGGGACTTAATAACTTGTTATATTTAAATATTAAATATATATTTTTAAAACTTATTTTTGCCTATAACTTTGTTGGTTAGGAACAGATTTATGTACATTTGTTAAGGAATATCCCTATAGGCATTTCCTAACTATAAGTAGTAACAAACATCTTTATAAATTAATCTAGGCCTGAAAATGCTGATTTATGTGGTAAAAATATGGGTAAAATCCGAGGCAGTTTATTTGGTGACATTTCAGAAAGTTATGGGGTGATCGTGCTGAATGTCAATAGTGATTAATTTCCGGTTTGGTACCACATTAAGATTTGAATAACAGGTGGGGTCTTTTAAACGTTGATTTCAACCAACACATTGACAAACGGACATGGCTCAATCTATTCCTCTAGTCATAATATTTCAGATAGTATATAGTTAATGGGGTCGGGAATGCTTTATATACCCTTGGCACCACAGGTGAAGGGTATAACAAATAAATCTTTTTATTCTGCCTCCAAAGTAACTGCACAGATAAACCATTGATAGAACATTAAACAAATTGTTATAAAATATGTACGTCTGAAGCAATGTTGCTTTGTTTACTTCAATTATAAGTACTGGACTGGTCTTTTATGTAAATCAATATGTTTAAGTGGGGTTTTCGACGCAATTGAAAAATAAAGAACAGGGTTGTAAATATTGTTAAGTTTGATAATGTTTTAGTGTTTTTTTTTATATAAAAACTTGTAACAATGTAACAAAAGTTATATAAAATTAATTAAATGGGTTAATAAAAATTAAATTGAAATAATTTGAATGTTTGTTTTTTTTTACATTTAATAAATATCAGTGAATATTGCAAAAATCCAAATTTAAAACAAAACATTGTATCCGATTGCAAAATCAATAAAAATAAAAAACACATAAATTAGAACAATGACTCTGTGTGGTTGTTGGTCAGTATAATGTGAGCAAAATACGATTCATTCATTAAAATTATTTATTTTTTTTTAATTCTTGTACCAGTGTACATATATTATTATAGGTTTGAGTGCTTGTTTTTTTTTTTTTTCTTCTTTGTATGTGTGTCATTTAAGTTTATTTCCGTTCAAGTGTAGGCCGTTTTTCAATTCCACGCATTTAACTCTCGTAGTATATTTTTTTTAATTTTTTTAGTTGTTGCAGCAAAAAGCACTACAGGTGGTATTATTGCTACTTCCACTCTGTATCAGATTGTTTTATATACAAAAATTGGTTTGTATGTATGTGTGTGTGTGTATGTAAAGTGGTAGTTTCTTTTCCAACTGCTACTTGCCTTTTTTTTAATCAAACAACAACTAAGATATTTGAATTTACTATTATTCATAAATATGTAGATGTTTCTATTAGTTTTATAAAATGGTTTTTTTTTTACTTCAAATTTTTTTTTTCAACTTCAACGACAAGTGTTTGTGTTCACAATTCGCTGTGCATAACATTTAAATTAATTTAAAGTAAATGTTCATTTGATGATTGATCTGATAATGTTATTAGTTTGACAGTTATTTTTTTCAGAGATTTAGTAATAAAACACACTTGTAATTCGTTGTTTAAACTAATCAGTTGATTTGATTTTATTTTGATAATTATGTTGTTAACAATTATGACACCGCGTTTATAGACATGTTGTTTGTTTGTACTAAAAAGATTTATAATTGATAGAAATGCTCATAAGACAAGTATTATTATAAAAATTTACTGATATAAAGTTGTTTGATTTTATAGATAAATTTTGGTACGAATGTATAGAGTGTTGTTTTTAGATGTATAAAGTTTTTTTTTAAATAAAACACAACAAATTCATTTTTATGACCAAAATTCTGTCTTTATTAGATTAAAAGTTTTATGGCATTTAATATTTAAACATAATTTCTGGGATATGGCTGGCTTCCGCGACTGTGCCTTATAAACGCCATCCCGACGGTCCAATTTTGCATTACTTCCTTAAGCATACTCGTTCTTATTTCGTCAATAGTGCCTCGAATGTTGGCTTCTAAATGAATGTTGGCTTCTAAATGATCAATCGTTTCTGGTTCATTAGCAGAAAGAATAGATTTGCGGTGCCCCCACAATGAGTAGCCAATTTGCAGTTGCATTTTTTTTAGCTAAACGTTTGACTCAAAAAATTGATATTGGTGGTTATTTTTTTCATGCATTATTTATCTTTCGCGTATGTTTTAATTCACAATGGATCTATTAATTATCAGCATCTATAATAAGTGGTATAATTGCAGTTATACATATGGGCTCTATTAATACATAGTTGCCCAATTCACAAGATTTTGTAGAAGTTGTACGTTGTAGTAGTTGTAGAAGTTGTACACATTTTTTTAAACAATTTTATTTATATATTTATGTTTATATGGTTCGTCACAAGGTGAAAGCCCATAATTTGTATTTTTACGAAATTTAATTGTTCAGTGATTTCAATACCTTTCACACAAATACACCTTGACACTAAAAGTGATTGCAATAGAATAAAAGAAACAGTTATGTCCTTCTCTTACAAACTAAAATTATTTGACTTAGGGCCTTTCTACTTGTGACTAACGATATGTAGTATGTCGTATAAATACATTATACCTGGAAAAGTATGTACCAAGGCTAATCCATACAGGTGAAATTATCAGCCCAGCTGATGGATAAACTTTTGGTCAAAATTGGTTGAATTTGCCTTGATTTTATTTATTAATGCAGGGAAGGAAAATGTGATTTTGGCTTCGGTATTAAACAAATAACTTAAGTGTATTTTTTTTTGATAATAAATTTAACAAATGTATGTATATTTGTTGCTTTTGCATAATTTATAATGTGCTTCACAAATATATATTCCTTTTTCAATAAAATTTTATGAAATTAAACCTAACATAACAACTTTTCCATCCCTGATATACGAATTGGCCTTGACAGAAAACACCCCTTAAAAAGTTGCTTTGTTGTATTAATTCGCCATTGCATGTACCTGTATGAATATGCTTTGGTAGGTACTATAGCCGTTTTTTCCCAAATATGAATGTAGAAGTAAATTTTTTACAGCCTGCAGCTCTTAGAAGATCGCGAATTGAGCAAAAATGAATAGTATGTTATGTTATAGTTTGAGGTCTTGTATTTGAAGTGGTATTTTGTACATAATTTAGGACAACATTTATGATCTGTTCTATGGTGCAGTAAATGACGAAAGATTTGTGTAGTTTATGATTTAGTTTTCAGGGTAGTAGTTGTGTGTTCCACTGAATGGGTTACATATGTAGTATATTGTCGTCTATAGTCTTTTCTGTCATTTTGTTCAAATTCTAGTCCATTCAAGGAGTAGTATATACATAGGTAGTATAGTAGAATATAGGAGTAGTATATGCCTCAATCCATGGTGAAGTCTATATTGTTGCCTTAAGTCTAGTTTAAAATTTAGTTTATTTTCTTATCTATGATGTTTTTTAATTTATTATACAGTTTTACGCTTTTTGATTTAGTTTTTAGCCCTCAGTACGGTCTGGCCGCGATTTTTTTTACTGTAATGTAATAGAAAAATTCTACAGTCTGAATATAATTTGTTTCATTTCTATTCACAGTTTTGGCATGTTTCATGATACAGCAAAAATTGGTTGCCATCCAAGAGTTGGTTCCATAGTTCATATTATGACGCCTACATTTGGAGCGGATACATTACAAGTTTGCTGGTCAAATTGCAGTCGAAAATTTATAACACATTTCCTGGAGTAAGTTAAAAAACGTAATTAATATATCAAATCATATATAAGAAAAAAAAAATATTCAATACTTTAGTCAAGGCCTCGGCGAGTGTCTGGATGACGAACCGACCGATGTAAGCGAATATGCATATCCAGAAGAGCAACCGGGACACCGATACAGTGCCGAGGTACAATGCCGCCTTCAATACAATGTTACAGATAGTGAGGTTCGCGCCTGTTCGTCTATGAATGAAATCTGCTCGACATTGTGGTGTCGCGTCAATGGAGAATGTATAACGAATATGAGACCGACAGCACCGGGTACACCTTGTGGTAATCGAAAGGTTTGTTTTGGTAATTTTTAGTTGATAAATAAGCGATTTTGAAGAAAAAGAAAATGAAAATGTTGCATCTTCTTTCTTTTCTACTTCATTTGGTAATTTTAATAGTGGTGTCAAAATGGTAAATGTGTACCGCAAACATCGCTGGAGAAAATTGATGGCGGCTGGGGCGATTGGACTGAGTGGAGTGAGTGTTCACGTTCTTGCGGTGGAGGTGTATCGATTCAATATAGGGAGTGTGACAATCCTTTGCCAGCAAATGGTGGTTCATTTTGTATTGGCGAGAGAAAAAAGTAATAATGAATGAGTGTGTTTAAGTAGTGGGAATTTAAATATTTCTCTCGGTTTTCAGGTATAAAATATGTAACCCTCATGCTTGTCCAAAGGATGAGCCCAGTTTCCGAGCTAAGCAATGTGAAAGGTACAACAATAAAGCTTATCAGGGAGAATTCTACAAGTGGCTGCCATATTTCGATAAACGTAAGTTCTAACAACTTTGTATACTACAGACGAAGGATTTATATGTGTATTTATAAGGTAGTCTTGATTCGTTCACTTATTGTAAACTTCAGCAGCCAAAGTTCATAAATAAAAAACAAATTTTCTCTCCTCTTTTTAAATTTTAAATGTTAAACTTCCCAAAAAAATTCTCTCCGAACTGCGATTACCTGATGAATAATTATTTCTTGCTATAGACTGTAGACTAATAGTGTATTTTTCGGCTATTGACATGAAACGTTTTATTAACAATTCAAAAACGTTAGTTGTCATGAATTCGAGAATAGGCACTGCAAGTCGAAAAGTTTTAAATTTAAATTAATTAGTTAACTTTTTTGAATAATAGAAAATCCATGCAAACTTTATTGTACCGACGATGATGACACTATTATTGCCAATTGGGGTGATGTGGTTTTAGATGGCACACCGTGTACTTTGGGCACGAACAATATGTGTATTGACGGTATCTGTAGAGTAAGTGAAACAATTATTTTCCCTACAACCCGCTCACCTTAAATTACACTTATGTTTGTAGTATAAACTAAATGTAATTTTTTTTAGAAAGTTGGTTGCGATTGGATTGTGGATTCTGATATGCAAGAAGATCGTTGTGGAATTTGTGGTGGCCAAGGTGACCAATGCAAACCGGTAAAGGCCACTTTTAATGAAACCCTTAAAGTGAGTGAAGGCTATGTGGAAATAGTAGTGCTGCCAGCTAGAGCTCGTCGCATAGTGATCAAAGAACTAGAGAATTCGCCACATTTTTTGGGTGTGGCCAGAGCGAATAGTAGTTTATTCTATTTGAATGGCGATAGTTTGATTTCAATGCCTGGAGAATTTGTAATAGCGGGTGCAGAAAGTTTTTATGATCGTGTAGATGATCAAGAAATTATAACGATACCACAACCCATACAACATCCCATAGCTATATACGTAAGACGTTATTACGAACTTTTAATAAAAAACAAAACGGTAAATATTTTATTATATTTCAGATCATTGTTAGAGGCGATGAACCTAATGAGGGTGTTTATTATGAATTCACTTTGCCCGCTTTAAATGTTAGTTCGTCCAAACACTTTTTGTGGAAACTAAGCGATTGGTCGTCTTGTTCGGTTTCTTGTGGCGGTGGCCTGCAATATCGCGAACCCATATGCTATGAAAATGGCAAAGGTATATTGATAAAACAAAAGATTTTTAACTTTTTAATTAGTAAATAATTTACTAAATTATGGTTCAGTTATTAAATTTGTATAGTGATGTTTTAAATCAGCGGATAAAATAGGTTGCATAAACAATACGTGTAACAGTTTATTAAAAATGTATCGTAAAATTTCGTGGAGTAGAAATTCACAGAAAAAAGATTTTTATAAAGAGAACATACAGTATAACCACCCTAATCCGAACGAATATAGTTTGACCCCTCGTCCGGTTTACTCAATCCGTAGTACAGAAAACAAAATGTTTTACAGGCTTTAAACTTAGTTATGTTTAGTTTTTGTTATTACAAAATTTATCAAAATATACAAATTGAAATAAAGTACATACAATGCAAATTAGGTTAGTTAAAAAAAAATTGTGGATTGAAATACGAACTAATTTTTCTTTTGTTATGCAGTTTTTCTGATAAAAAATAATATTTTCTTATCAGTCGCATTTGTTTGCTGGGCGAATAAAATTGCTCTCGCCAACATGTCAATAACTTTTTTATTTGAGACTTCCAAAATTTTCTCTATAGAACTTTCTGAGTCTTGGTTTCCTTAAAATTTAAAATAACGTAAAATAACAAAAAAAAAAAAACAGTAATGTCCGGACTACAGAGATAACATTTTCAAACTGTCCGAAAAATTTAACCCTCCGATGTGCTGGATAATCCGGATAGCTAGTGTCCGGACTACAGAGGTTATACTGTATATTCGTTGGACCATATTGTAAAAATAGAAAACATTGCGTTTTTTACTAACTAACATTTTACCTATACTGTAAGTTGTAAAGTATAGGGGAATTTATCGTGAGGTTTGATTTATAATGTAAAATAAAAGACACACATTTGAAAGCGATCTTAAAATTTGTATAAACGGCTGAAAGAACATTTTATGGCATTTACTGTGTGTAAATGATACCATGTAAATATTGACCACAACTACGTCTCAGCGACTGGTATCTTGTGAATAACACGAATAATGTTAGTTTCCAAAGCGTCAATCATAGTAACCGGTGAAGTATCATCCACTAATAAAAACTGGTATTGGAAAAAGAGGTTTCAGTAGGTCGATTATGCGCACCGCAAGTTTTTCGAATCACACGGATATCATTTCCCACAAAACGCTGTTTTTAGTTCTACTGCTGGACAATTTGGAGATGTTGTTAAGGTGTGAGTATTTACATGATGACTTAACAAAAATTACCAAGCAGTTTGATATGAGTCATGCGTGATCTGTCAAAAAACCTTATTGATTATCAAACCTCACGAAAAATCACCCAATAAAACAATACAAATCTACTAACTGAACCATTATTCGGGATATGCTTTAATCATTTTTCAATATTATTTATTGGCTTGGTGCGTCTAAGCTGATTTATAAGCATTTTAATAGTTCTTATGCCAGATCAGAAAAAATTGTTGGTTGGGTTTTTTGTTAAAGCTTTTTTATACCCTTCACACAGAGAAAAAGGGTATATATAGGTTTGTCACTCCGTGTGAAATTTCTACAATTTTCATTTCCGACCCCATAAAGTATATATTTTCTGAAAGCTTATGAATAGGGGAGTCGATTAAGCTCTGTCGCTTGGACCCGCGTGAGGTATTAAAATATCAGAAATATTTGGGAGTAAATTGGTATTAAAAATCAGTATCGGTACATAAACAACTGAGATATGAGCAAAAATCCACGACCACCTCGATTTTTTTTCACAAAAACAACATTATAACAACAACATACATACAAACGTGTATACTGGTTAGAGAAAACGTGGCATCGAATCCCAGCTGAGACAAAAACATTTTTTTTTTATTTTTTTTTATTTATTTTTTTATTTATTTTTTATTTATTTTTTATTTAATATATTATTTATATTTTTATTATTTTTTTTTAATTTTTTTTTGTTTTATATTTATTATATATATATTAATTATTTTTTTTTTAATATTTTTTTAAATTTTTTTAAATTTTTTTTTTATTTTTTTTTATTTTTTTTTTATTTTGTTTTTTTAACATACATACGTATATTTATAATTTTATAATGGGATGTTTTTATATATGTATGTTTTTTATATGTATGTACGTATTTCATATCGGATGAATGGTAATACAAACTACTTTTATTGCATGACTACACGTTGTGAAGGGTATATAAGATTCGGCACGGCCGAAAATATCGCTCTTGTTAATTTTTATTTTAGTTCTCCTTTAGTTAATGAGAACTTTACAATTAAAACTTTTAACATTTTAGAATTTTTAAAAAATTTGGCATAAGCACTAGTGAAATGCATATAAACTTAACAACCAAATAAAAGATATTTAATTAGAACTAAAAATCTTTTTTGCAGTTACTCCCGATATAGAACTTTGTTGGGCTTTTGCCAAAAATCCACGCCCTTTGCGTTTAACAAAAAAATGCAATGGTAAACCTTGTCCTGCCCACTGGCTTACGGGTCCATGGCAATTTTGTCCAGTTACTTGTAAAAATTCAGATGCTCCTTTGCCGGTGCGTAAAAGGTCTGTTATGTGTCTAGATGAAAACGATATAGTGGTCGAAGATGAGAAATGTAGTCCGTTTACAAGGCCAACCGATACGAAGTACTGCGAGCCAACGATTCCTGATTGTAGTATAAAAGCAAAATTCAAGCAGTGGTTTATTTAGGTATAGATTTGAGATTAATTTAAATTTAAGTAAAATATATATTCCATTTCCATATTTTTTAATTTAAAGCAAATGAAAATGAAAATTTTCCATTAACAAAACTTGTGTAAATGCAATCTAATTTATCATTAAATATAATTTATAATTATTTATTTTATTTATTTAATTTCTACAAAAAACCAACTTTGTACTTAAATAACGCTTAATTTGTTTATATATAAGTTTATACTAATAAATTACTCGAATTAGTTTGTAAGATAATAAATTTATTGTTTAAGTTAATGTTATATTTTTATAGTTGAACTATTATAATTTCCATTATTTTTAATGTTGATGATTTAAGTTAGTTTAAAGAGTGTTTATTAAGTTAAAAAAATAAATAATAATAAATGTTAAAAAGATATACTTTATATATATATATATGTATATTGAAACAAAGTAAATCTATATTTTTTTTTTTTTTTTTTTCGGGAAGGGAGGAAAATGCCTGACGCATCTCAGATACTGTCGTCACAGTTCTGGTATGTGGAGCTTGCATCCACTAAACCCCCCCCCCCCTTTTTCGAGCCGTTCTCCACCCTGGGACCGCTTTCGCATTACTTCAGGGCGGGGCTCCTCTTCTGTTTCTATCGAACAGCCGTCGTTATGCCTACGTCTAGGTCCCGCTTTTTCGCGCGTAGTAGCCTTTCAACATATGCTGCCACGTGTTCCCATTTGGACTCATTTTCTATCATGAGATCCACGATATTTTCTGGGGATATTTCCCCTACGGTTTCCTCTAAGTTGTGTCGTTCCACACTCCATCTCTCACACTTGAAGAAAGTGTGCTCTGCATCGTCTATGCAGTTGTCTCCATACATACAGGTTCCTGTGTTTACCTTTCCCATTCTGTGTAGGTAATATAGAAAGTATCCATGTCCAGAAAGCATCTGTGTCACGAAATAATTTTTTTCGCCATGCTTTCTGTTTACCCATTTATCAAGGTCTGTTATCAGCCTTGCTGTCCATCTGCCTCGAGATTCGCTGTCCCATCTGTCTTGCCACCTTCGCATGGTATGCGTTCGTCTTGTTGTTTCCGATTCTCTGTTCGTTCTTTCAATAAGCCTTCGATCTTTCCAAAGATCTCTTCTTTCCTCGGCCAGTAAATCAATAGGGATACAGCCACTTATAACGAGTATTGCTGGTTCCGATACTGTACGATATGCTGAGGCTACTCTCAGAGCAGAGGTGCGTTGTACATCAGCCAGCATCTTTCTTCTATACTTTGCCCTTAAAGCATCAGCCCAGATTTCGCACCCATACAAAAGGATTGATTTTTCTGAAACTTTGCACACATATTGAGATTTCATGACTATATATTTTCGTGATTAGAAAAGTGGGTAGTGCCACGCCCACAAAAAAAAATTATAATTTTTATCTTCTTGCACTTCACCGATTTTTCTGAAACCTTGCACACATATTGAACTCTCATGACTATATATTTTCGTAATAAGAAAAGTGGGTGGTGCCACGCCCACAAAAAAAAGTTATAATTTTGAGCTTCTTGCACTGGACCAATTTTTTTGAAACTTTGCACACATATTGAACTCTCATGAATATACAATTTCGTGATTAGAAAAGTGGGTCCATTAAATATAAGCTATTTTTTAGCTGTTTCCACGCAATCCAATGGTTCCCACCGATTTGCCTTTCAACTTCAAGGGACTACAGTTTCCATTACGCCTTGCCTTCGCTATTACCATTAACAAAGCATAAGGATAATCTCTTCGTGTTGCAATGGAAAATCCATGATTTTCACATAACCAGCTGTACGTCGCATGTTACAGAGTGTGAACACCAAAAAATTTTTTCATGTTTACAGCAAATGGAAAACCAACAAGTAACAATGCTATATTCGGCCATGACGAACTTATATACCCTTCACAACGTGTAGTCACGCAATAACAATAGTTTATATCACAATTCATCTCATATAAAATACGTACATACATATAAAAAACATACATATGTATATAAAAACATCCCATTGTAAAATTATAAATGTACGTATGTGTGTTAAAAAAAATGTAAAAAAAATAAAAAAAAAAATTAAAAAAAAATAAAAATATAAATAATATATAAAAAATAATTTTTTTTTGGGCTCAGATGTATGTATGTATAGTGTATGTATTAAATTTAATAAAGATGGCATTAGCAGTTTGTGTAAAAGCTTAAATGCAACAGTTTAAAAATGGCGTGTTGTTGTTAAAGCTTTCATTAAGTTAAAATATATTACAAAGATGATGATCACAGTGCACTTATTGAAATTTTATTAAAGTCACTATAAATTTTTTTAAAGCTCATACAGTATATATTGATTTTAATTAAATGTACCAACAATTTAATAACAAAAGGCCCGTATGCCAGAAATTCAAGCTTAAACAAATTTTTAGACAACTTTCCATTTACAGTCTGTATCTGAAAATAAATATAAGGGGATTTTTTGCCATTTGTTATAGAATACAGCGACGTTATTACACTTAGCGGAGACTTTTTTCCACCAACCAAAAATATATATCTGTCATTTTGGTTCGGAAACCTAAGTTGGAATTTTTCCACGATACAAAAATTATGCCAGTGAGTTGTCTTAAAACAAAAAAAAAGTAAGTGAAATTTCGATTGTATATTTTAGGAAAAATGTAGTAGCAGTTGTATTCTTTGCTTATATCTCAGTCAAGCGATTTTGTAGTCTTTCTTTGGAATAGTTTTAGAGGATACGACTTGGTATCAATATCCTGTCCAAAACTTAACTAGATGATTTAAGAACTTTTAAATTTGCCGATTAATGATTGATTTTGCGAAAACTGTATACGGATAACCTGCTAACTCCCTTTTAGCAAATTTTACAGGAGAGACAAAAAACTCCTTTATATTTCATATTTGTAGCTTAAAAGAAAATCAAAATTATATTTAGTTGGTTTATTTTATGGTACTCTTAATGTATAACTACAATCTAAAAAAAAACAGAAAAACAGTTTTTATTATAAAATCTTTTTACACACTTCAAGACTTAAATTCAAGAAAAAAAGGTCGACAAGGCGTATATCTATTTATACTCAATCACGCGAAAAATTAATGAAAGGATTTACAGGAAATTTTCCACACAGATATACATACATATGTACCTAAAACAACCTGAATAACTACATACATAAAGAGGCCATTAGCGTACCTGATAATTTATTTTATAAATCTAATTGTTATATTTTTGATCTTGTATCTGGAGAATATTTTCGTTTTTAATTAAAAAATATTTTTACTTAATTCACATTTTAAAACTGAAGTAAAAATTCAAGTCTTAATTATTATACCGTTCACAGTGAGCGTAAAGGTATACATAGGTTTGTCATTCCGTCTGAAATTTCATTAATAATTATTTCCAAACTTACAAAATATATATTTTCTGAAAGCTCATAAATGGAGTAGTTGATTGAGCATTGTCCGTCTGTCTGTGTCTATGTTGAAATCAGTTTTTTGAATACCCCCGACATTGATAAGAACCATTGTTTGGAATCAAAATATCAAAAGCAGATCGGTATAAAAAATCAGCACATTCACCCCATAGCTTTCTGAGATATGAGAAAATTAATATGACTGTCGCTGTGTTTCTTTAATTTTTACCACAAAAGTTATAATTAATAGACATGGTTGTGACTATTTGTGAAATTTTTTTGATAAATTGGCCACAGCGCAAAGTTATGGGAAAAAATTAATTTCACAAATATATATTTTTAATATATCACACTTTTCATAATCTTAAATAATTTTTGAACACGATAGACACACCAAGTTATAGGCCGTAGTATCAAAAATTATTTCTGAGTAAAACTAAATTTTTTTTAAACTAATTAAGATATAAGCACCAAAATACTGGTCCTGGTTTTTTTTTTTAATTTACAAACGAAAATCAATTTTTTTCAGTTTGTATACAACCTAGAGAGCCAATATGAATATCAAATGAAAGACATGACAAGCGTAATATAATAAATGCCAAAAAAAATTTGAATCCATAATGACTGCTACTACAAAATGGTGGTCAAAAAAATGTTATATTTGGTATTTAAGATTTCCCCCCATGATCCCCCACATTATAAGTATCAGATGAAAGGACTTGCCCAGTAAAATGTAATTTGGAAAAGTATAAAATTAAAGATGGTGGAACATTTTATGTCCCCATAAATTTGCAAATAAAATGAAATGGCTTGACTAGTAAAGTAATTATGTTAAAATTTAAAATAAAAGAAAATAATAATAAAATGGCGTATAACATGATGTCTACAACTTAGGCAAAACTACGATGTAACAATTGAACCTATGTACAGTAAAGGGTGTTGTCATATTCAGCACTGTCAAATATAGCATTCTTTTTTGTAATTAAAGAAAGGAGACCTGACGAACTGCAGCAATTGGCGAGGCATATGTGTGTTACCAACCATAGCAAAGATAATTGCAAAAATAATCCTTAATCGCGTTAAAGAGCACCTAGAAAATACCATCAGCTCATGCCAAGCCGGTTTTCGCAGTGGATATTCCTGTGCGGATCATATCAACACCTTACGAATAATCACAGAGCAATGTGTGGAATTTAACTCCAAGCTCCATCTTCTTTTTATTGATTTTGAAAAAGCTTTCGATAGTATTAACCGGGAGTTCATATGGTTAGCTTTGCAAAGAAGAGGTATACCGGAAAAACTTATATCGCTGATCAAGGAAAGTTATAACCAAGCCAGATGTTTCGTTCTTCACAAGGGGAAGCTATTTGACCCATTTATGGTGCAAAGTGGAGTTCGCCAGGGATGTATATTGTCTCCTTTGTTATTCCTTGTCGTGATAGAAGATGTCCTAAGTTTCATTGAAAATAGCAGCCATGGTATCCAGTGGCAAATCAACAACAAATACCTGAACTACTTGGCATACGCAGATGACATATGCTTACTTTCGCACAGACTTTGTGATCTAAAACAGACAACACTAAATTTGCAAGACAAACTGCGCTGTACAGGTCTTAAAATAAATACCGGAAAAACAAAGGCACTGAGTGTAGGAGTTGACTCTCCATCAACACTAAATATAGGCGACCAAATTTACGACTACACGTCCAACTTTTGCTACCTGGGTTGTGAGATTGACGAAAATGGAGGGGCCGACTTAGATGTAGAGAGTAGAATAAACAAGGCAAGATCATCCTTTGGCATATTAGCCCCAATATGGCAAAACAACAAAATAAGTCTTCGCAATAAGCTTAGAATTTTCGAAGCAAATGTCAAATCGGTACTTCTCTACGGATGCACAACCTGGAAAGTTACGAATATTATTACCCACCGCCTACAAACATTTGTCAACCGCTGTCTCAGAAGAATTCTTCGCATTTTCTGGCCTCGGACAGTCTCTAATGTCGACCTGTTAGTGCAGTCAAGACAGATTCCGATAGGAATTGAAATACGGAAGCGCAAGTGGCAATGGATTGGTCATACACTACGACGAAACGACGACAACGTGGCCAAACAGGCACTTCGATGGAACCCATTTCAACAATCTGGCCGGCAACCTGGCAGACCACGTACGACGTGGCGACGTTCCACCGAAACTGAGATGAACAGTCTTGGCCTATCTTGGAACGAGTTAAGATCAACGGCACAAAATCGGGTCCGCTGGCGATCAGCTGTTATTGGCGCCCTATGCTCCAATGGGAGTTAGAGGAACACATATATATATTCTTTTTAATTAAAACTTTTTTTATAGTATTTTTGAGTTTTTTTTGAAAAAAGTCCAAATAATTTTACTTCTTTTTTAATTTGTTGAGTTATCCCTGGATTAAAAATGGTTATTGGTTTTCCGGGAAGCAAAAAAAAAAATTGGAAAAAAAATTTTGTTTTTTTTTATTTACACAATCATAATCAATTTTATGACTCTACTATAATTATGTGTTAATATTTTTTATTTTCGTAATGTTAATCTACTTATTCAATTATTATTATTTCACATATGCCTTTATAAACTTTAATAGCATATAACTGTATTTTAAAAACAATACATAATCACTTAGACTGAAAACTATATAAGTATGTAGTACTAAATAAAGTTTTAGTTGTGTATCACAATTCCTAAAATCTAGTATTATCGGGCATTTTAATAAAGTATGAAATCTTTTCTTTGGCCACTTTATAGTTATGTATCCAACGGCTGCCCTTGCGTAAGGAACCATCAATACCATCCTTCCAAACACCTTGAGGGAGATAAACTAGAAACAGAAGCAAAACCATTAGTAGATTATATAAAATTATTGTAATGTTGCAAGTTAAAAAAAAGATCTCGATTACCTTCTCTTTCATCACTGTTCCGCTGTAGTATGGGAGCCACAATCATTTCGTCTCCCACTGAGAATTCATCGTTTATACTTAAACAGGCGGGATCATGAGGATCCAACATCCATAAGGGCCTTACCAAAGGTAAACCCTCATTCATAGACTCACTGAGGTATTTCAATAATAAAGGTATAACATATTTTTGTCTGACTGTTGTCAGTTCTTTTGCTATTTCTGTGATATAATCACTTTTATATTCGGAGGGCAAATGATTGAATTGCATTGAAGGCATAAAGGTCATTAGCTGTAGCCATCGTATGTAAAGATCCTGGTCAGGCAAAGTAGGTTGCCCTAAAGAATAGAACGAAAGCATTTTGTGCATTGTTCGATTCAGCACATAGTCACCACCAATAGCACCGGGTAAAACAAAGGGATAGCCAATGACTCCGTAATTTAGAACCGTAGACATCACTTCATTTAAGCCTGCCCAAGAAGAGTTAATGGGTGGCGTACTAAGAAAGGCAGGAGGTTTAGGTACACTGCTGGCCGTAGAGACTCCAATGAATCCTATAGCTTCAAGGCGTTCCGTAAAGATTCTTGCATACATATCGGGATTATCTAAAGTTTGGCGACACTGATAGTAGTGGGGTAAATTGTAACCGGTGCCCAAATCCAAGTAAAAGCTATCAACTTTATATTCCCGTTTCAGTTTGAGTAGCCTTTCCTTAAGCCACACCACTGTGGCATTGTTGGTTATATCCAAGACACCTGCACTAGAACAGCTCTTGTAACGTGTCAGGGCTGGTATACTTCTTTCAGAATGTCTTTCATAGATTAGCAACTTCTTGCGTACCGCCTCTTTGAAATTATCACTGTCCGTACTTATAAACGGTTGTATGGTAAAAACTATTTTAAAACCCCTACGATGCAATACATCAATGGTGTCTTTTAAGGTGGGAAATCTGCTAGGATCCACTGTAAAGTCACCAATATATTCTTGCCAAAACTCATTAATCAATATATGACCCAACCGCATAAAACCCATACCAATTACATCTTCCGAATAATTGTAAATCGAAGTTTCGTTAAATGAACTCGCAGCGGGTTGATGAGGAATTTGCCAAACAGGTTCTTCTATCAGAGAGTGTAATATTTTCATGTCTGCCTCCTTCAAACCATCCCATAAACTTTGTTGCGTCATCAACATATGCAACGATTTCATATCCTCGGTGGTACAAATTTTATAATTCAACTCCGGCAATTCAGTCAATTTATTAACGAAAGTATAGTCATCATTTTTGGCTCTCAAACATAATTCATTTGTAGTTGCATTCACCGCTATATGAAGCGGTGTCTTGTCATTAACTTGTATGGCTACTCCTATGGAATTGATGAAGTACCTTTTAACTCCATTGCCAAATTGATGCACTTTCACATCACCGCTGGAGAAGGGAACAAAATCAAAATTACTTTCACTCAATGACCAATTCATATTTTTCGTTATTCCTCCACCGAACCATAGCCCATTACTACGTTTTAACTCGTAACAATCGGTAGGGAAGTTGGCTTCATTCAAGGCCTGCCAATTTAAAGTGTAGCAGCGAAATACTTCCATATCCTGGAAGTTCATATAGAGTCGAGCAATGCCGTGCCATTCCAGACACACACTACCATCTGTTTTACGATTATCTGCGAGGCAATGAAACGGTTGTGTATCCAAGCCGATCATTTTACCTAATTGCCCCGAAATAACTTCATCTTCGTCATGATTGAGTACTCGCAAAACACGATCTTTGGAATTGAATTTAATTTTATCGAAATAGGAAAATGTCAGGATTTTGCGCTGATAACCAACGTAGGCAAAGCCGATCTAAAAAGAACGTATTAAAAGATATTAGAATTAGAATTACAAGTAAAGAAGAGATAATTAGAATAAAAAGACTGCAGCCTACAACGATTGTTTAGAAAATTTTTAGTAAAATGTACTTTAAGTATACAATTTCCTACTGTTTGAGCATTCACCATTATGTGAACAATTGAATGAATAAGTGAATCAGACATTATGCCCTTCACCTGTGATGCCAAGTCATTGCGTTTGTAATTTATATAATATTAATTTGCGACATCATGAAGTATATATTTTCCGAAAGCTTATAAATAGGAAAGTCGATTGAGTGATGTCCATCTGTCTGTGTATTGTTTGAAAATATCTTTTAGAATCCCCCACATTTATGTGGTATTAATATTTTGGAAATATTCGGGAATGAATCGCTGTCAAAAACCAGCATGATCGTTCTATAACTTTCTGAGGTCGGTTTTTTCCATATTTCTAAGACCTAAAATAATGTTTTTTAACACTTAGATAATTTATAAATACTTTTGTTGGCTTCTTTTTATTCGTATAAATATTTGAACAAATTGGTAACTAATTGTCAAAGTTATAGGCAAAAGTATTTTAGAAAATTTTTTTTTTTTTTTTGGAAAATATATTGAGTTTGAATAAGTTTTAATAGTTGACGAATTTGCCGTAGCAAAACGTGAAATTAATTGAAGGATCGCCGCGAATAACGTTGCAAATGACAAAATAATAATTTTTCAGGAAAGCAAAAAAACGTATTTAAAAGGTTTGATTATCTCTTTTAATTTTAATACTTTTCCTTTTGTACCTCTGTTACACTTATCAATCACTTTCGACAATTCCGTTCGCAGACTTTTGTTTATAACTTACAACGTTCTTTCACTGACTTACTAATGGACATTGCGTTTTGACGGTGATAAAGAGAGTAATTTTAACGGTAATCTGCAAAAAAACAGGATTTGCAAAATTTGTCTTTTACAACGTTATTCGCGGCTTTGCTTAATTAAATAAATTGATTAACACAGAAATGATTTCTTTATAAATCCATTGTTTCACGCGGTGTATGGCTCGTAGCATCTTCTTGTTGAAATCAGAGCTTACAAAGACCATGCGCTTGAATTTCAGGACGCTCATAGTTCGTCAATATGTTGCAATAATGGATACCAACGGCGGTAAAATTCTGATTTGCCTCACTTTTGAAGAAATATAAACCTGTTTATCCACTAGCCCATAAACTATACCATATCGTTGTTTTTAATGGATAGAATAAATAAGTCTTGATACTTTTTCGGTTGCTCATCAGACCTAGTATAGCAAATTTCTAACGTTTACTGAACAACATTTTATGATAAAACACCGGTTTTTATTTAATTTTTTTACGATTCTATTTGCTGGATATAGGACACAAATTTAACAATTTGAAGACGCTATTTGAGTGTCAGTCTTTCCATAATGACTTGCTAAACGATACTGAACAAAAGTGACAAAGCAGTTGTATATTAGTCATGCGTGATCTGTCAAAATAAAAAAAAACTATAGCTTATCAAACCTCATCATAAACCGCCCAATATAAGCATCATAACGCAATTGCTGCGGCATTTTTCTTTTAAATTTACGAACGAAAACCGATTTTTTTTAGTTTCTGGACAACCGTGACAGTCAATGGGATATAAAATGATAGGGCTCGACTAACAGGATAAAATAAACTATAAAAAACGTTAAAGGCATGGTGGCCGCTACTTTAAAATATCGTAAAATAAATGTTTAAATCTAGGTTTTTTCATACCCTTCACACAGTGAAAATACCCTTTTTCACTGTCATTTGTCATTCCGTGTGAAATTTCTACAATTTTCATTTCCGACCCCATAAAGTATATATTTTCTGAAAGCTTATGAATAGGGGAGTCGATTAAGCTCTGTCAGTCTGTCCGTCTGTCCGTGTGTATGTTGAAATCAACTTTTTGAAGCCCCCGATATCGCTTGGACCCGGGTGAGGTATTAAAATATCAGAAATATTCGGGAGTAGAACGGTATTGAAAACCTGAAACATCGGTACATAAACAACTGAGATATAAGCAAAAACCCACGACCACCTCGATTTTTTATTCACAAAAACAACATTACAACAACAACATACATACATACAAACGTGTATGGTTAGAGAAAATTTTTTTTTTATATTTTTTGTAAAATTTTTTTTTTATTTTTTATTTTTTATATAATATATTATTTATATTTTTATTTTTTTTTAATTTTTTTTTAAATTTTTTTTTATTTTTTTTTTTATTTTATATTTGTTATATATATTTTAATTATTTTTTTAAAATTTTTTTTTTTAATTTTTTTTTAAATTTTTTTTTTAAATTTTTTTTTAATTTTTTTTTTATTTTTTTTTATTTTTTTTAAACATACATACGTAAATTTATAATTTTACAATGGGATGTTTTTATATATGTATGTTTTTTATATGTATGTACGTATTTGATATGGGATGAATGGTGATACAAACTACTGTTATTGCATGACTACACGTTGTGAAGGGTATATAAGATTCGGCACGGCCGAATATAGCGCTCTTACTTGTTTAATTTACCCTCTTCAACCCCCTCAATATTGGTGTCAAATGAAATGGCTTAACCAGTCAAACAGCAATCTATGAAAAAGAGAAAATCCAAGATGGCATCCTCAATCAAATGGTTTTAATATAGGTCAAATATAGTTACTAAAAAGCCCTTTTAACTCCCGTAATTTAAGTAGAAAATTAGAAAAGCTTGAAAAAGTATTAAATATAAATTGGCGACCTCAACAAAATGAAGTAAATTTTATTTTCTCAACTTCATCAAATGAAAGAGTTTGACTATTAAAGTTCAGTTATTTATAAAAAAACTCAATATCAAAAATGGCGTCTAAAATAATAAAAGAAAATGAAATATAATATTAAATCTAAAATACACTCTAAGATGAGGTCATCAAACTAATGTACATGACGGTGAAGGGTATTGTCAGTTTCGCCAATTCCAAATGCAGCACTCTAACTTGTTGACCTACATATCTTCGCTGCTCTGACGTTATCGGTTATGTGACAATTTTTGAAATTTTTTTATTGCACTATTTTGAATCTTTGTTGGTCATACATCTAAACCGTTTAAGGATATCTTGATTGATTCAGAAATAAGCAATAGTCTATATGTGTAAGTTTAATACTATGAAGTAACAAAATGAAATGATTTTTCTGCTCTTCTGAAAAATTAGTAAAATCCACATAACTAAATTTGTGAGCACAGCAACGATATACAGTGACAGTTTTTACCTTGGAAGTTAAAAAATGCTTTTTCATTTTTCAACTACGCGAACTATTTGTATATTAGGACGAAAATTTCATATAAAAATATATTTCCACACATTTTCTAATATTAACAAATTAGTCGTACGAATCTTGTAAATTGTGAAAATGTATGGCTAATGTAAAACTTACCAAAAAGATCACCATAAAAAACATTAAAATCACAAAGATTTTTATTTTATAATCTTTAGTCTCACGTTTCTTCTTGCGAATCATGTTGGGAAAAGCCTGCAATGGAAGCAGTTGTAAAAATTAAAAAAAATAAATCCTTTTGAATTCGTCATTGTCCTCATACATACTTGCATTTTTTCTCTCAACAAACTGGCCAAAGAATTAACGCTCGTTATTGAGGCTTGATTACTGGCCACACTGTACGCATCAAAATCACTTGCCAACATCTCTTTGTCATTTAAACGCAGAGCCGGCAGAGGGGCTATGGAGGCTCTTCGACGAGTACGAAAACGATCTCTGAAAGGTACACAAAATTGTTTTTTATTATCTTAAGACAACAAGAATTTATAAAACTAAATAAGTTTTAATTTTATAGATACAATATTTATAAAACGTATGCTACAAAGAGAATTTATCAAATAAATGTTCTTTACATTTTCTTAGTTTTTTTTTTCCCAAATTATTTATTATCTTATATTTACATATGTCATGTTGATAGATAACAGTTTTGTTTTGTTGTATTTTTTTTATCAAAAATATTTTTAAGTTAAAGATCAGATAAACAAATTTTTAGAAGATACTGTTTAAGATATTTTTTTTTAATCAAGAGATACTTTCTCACAACATGTTTTCTAACCCACATTTTCTAAATGTATGGTAATAGTTTTTTGTAATTATTTTACGCTTTTTTCAACGAGAGTGTAAAAGGGTATATACATATAAGTTTTTCATTCCGTCTTGGAATTTCATTTATTCATTTGCTACCCAATAAAGAATGTATATTCTGAATCCTTATAGATACAGCAATTGACTTAGCTAAGCCTGTCTGTACGTGTGTATGTTGAAATAAACTTTTTGAAGCCCCACCTTGTTGTATAGTATTAATTTATCAGATATACTTTCGAAAAATTTCAAAATCAGTGGGCGAAAGTGATATGAGTGAAAGAACACGATTACCGCTGTTTTTTGCCTAAACAATGTCAGCAAAAAGAATCAACTTTGTATTGAGATTGTTCCAACAAAGTTTGATGTAACAAGTAAGAGTCCTATATTCGGCCGTGCTGAATCTGATAATACCCTTCACCGTCATGTATATAGGTATAAATACCACATCGTAGCTAAGCCTTAACTATAAATTTCATGTAATACACCATTTCCTTTATTATCTCCGATGCCATTTTTGGTTTTGAATTTTTACATAGTTAACTTTATTTTACTAGTCAAGCCCTTTCATTTGATACCCATAATGTTGGGGTTAATGAAATTTGTCCCGCCATTTTGTTTAATACGCCATCTTGGATTTTACACTTTCTAATAGAGCTTATATTTGATACCAATATTGTGGAAGTTAAATGGGACAAAGCCGTAACTACTCTATTTCACTCATATATTTGGCATTTAATCAAGGACGCCATCTTGGATTCTTTTTCCTTTCAGAGCTAATTATATTTAATGACTCAAGCCCCATTCATTTGGAAAAAACACCGTAGCAGTTGTACTTTGATGCTTATATCTCAGTTCGTTTCAAACCGATTTTTAAGTTTTTCTTAGAAATAAATTTTGAGATTACGGCTTATAATTTGATGTTACAAAAATATTTAGGAGTTTGAAAAAATTTTATATATATAAAATAAATAATAAATTTTAATGTGAATCATTTTTATTTTGGCTCAAGTTCATTTAGTATTTTATTTAATTTTATAATTCAAATTAAATTAAATTGCAACAATTTTTAGAAATATTTTTTCTAAAATTATTTCCGATATTAAGTAGCCGAGTGGAATGCATTTTCGAGATCAGCTACGATTTCATCATCAGCACTCTTTATCGGTATACTACTATGTAATTCAAAATTCCTATTTATGTTACAATTCAATGAAATTTGAATTAGTGAATCTTAGTATTAATTTTTAAAATTTTTTGAATTTTTTATTTCACCTATCAAATGACAATTCTGTATTCAACATGTTTATATTCTTTTATATTCGTAATACATTTTCCTAATGATTCACATTAAAATTTAAAATATAGAAAAGTTCAAATAAAATATATATGTATATATATATAATTAAAATAAAAAACAATTTTTCAAACAATTTTTGGCTATAACTTTGCCGATTTGTGACCAATTTCTCCAAACTTTTTTATGAATATCTCCAGAGGCATACCAAATCTATAAATAGTAACAACAGTGTCTATAAATTGTCCTAGGGCTGGAAATGATATGAAAATTATTGGGCAATTATGCTGATTCACAGTACCGCATATTTCTGATACCTTACACGGGTCTTGCCGATGTCGGGGGGCTACAAAAAGTTGATTTCAACATGCACACGGACAGACGGATAATGCTTAATAAACTACTCTATTCGTAAGCTTTCCGAAAATTATTTTGGGGTCGGAAATGCGTACTGTAGAAATTTCACGCGGAATGACAAATCTATATATCGTTGGTCACAAGTTAAAAGGCCCTAACTCAATTAATTGTAATTTTACAGATGAAGGTGAAAACGTAACAGAAACGGTATCATCAATTTATTTTGTAAAATTGCTTGTTAAACGCTATAATACACGGCATGTTTTTTACATCTGACTTGACAAATTCCACACTGATAAATACGAACATGTCGTGTGTTACCTGTAAAACATTACTTCTGTAAAAAACATGTGTTGAGCGCGCTCTATTTTCTTCTGAAAAAACGTGACATCAGCCGTTGGTAGCAATTTCTGCTGCTCCAAAGCAGTCAGTAAAGGTTGCCTATAAAAGTAAAATTTTGACAGACATGCAGATTTACATATGTCTCACAAGTTTTAACGTCAGATGTAAAAAACATGCCGTGTGTTTAAGCCTTAAACTGTTATTTTTGATAATATTGCCTTAAATGTTTGCAAACTGCGTGGGTTTTTTTTTGTAGTTGTTATATATTTTTATGCTTATCCGAATGTACACATAATACTCATCTGTATTGAAGATCGTTTATTTACTGCACGTAGCACGAACTTGATCACACACAACAAAATTGTATGTAAAACTGTTATTTTTGACACTACATATTGCTTTACATTTCTGGCTTAAGGTGTATTTGTGTGAAATCTATTGGAATCACTGAGAAACTTAATATCGTATAATATACCATCGATATACTTATACGTTGCATATTTACACTTTTGTGGAGGGTGTAAAAAGATTTCGCACAGCCGAATATAGTTTTCTTACTTGTTTTGGCATAAAAATGATCAGTTTGAACTTTTTTAAAAATGTTTTGCGAAGGAAAGTAATTTCAGTAATTTCTCGTTCAACAAATTTTTAACTGTAAAGACCATTATATTTGTTAATGTTTAAGCGTTTCAACATATAATTTACGTAGATATTTTGTATAAAATTTAAAAGAATTGAGACGCCTGCTAAATTAACGTACATATGTATATCTTTTGTGTATAAGTGTGTGCGTATGTGCATATCTCTTTAAATATTTACTTTTATTATTTATAACTTTTAATAGGAATTTTATAGCACTCGAAAAGCAGATAAACAATATATTTCAATAACAATGACAACCTTTAAACCAAATTTTATTTAACAAATATTAAATATTTATTTATTTTACAGCTTAACACTTTTCTATATAAAAATTATTTTTTTTTTTATTAATAAAAAATAAATATTAACAGATAATAATTTAATTTTTATGGAAAAATTAAAAAGTTATTGTATACGATTATATGATGCAGCAGCACAAAAAGCAGGCGCGGATCCCAAGATGTAATGTTTTCTTTGGCATTAATAAAAATTAATTTTTATGAATTTTTCTACCTGATAACCTTAGTGTTTAATAAAGTTTTTTATATTATTTAAACTATTTCCCCCAAAGGTTAATGGGGATACGCGCCTGCATATATTTATAACATACATGTATTCACATCTCACAGTAACAGATAACAGAAAGATTATCTTAATTAAAAGAAATCTATTGTATTCGAGTTAGGGCTGCCAAATGCAAGTAAATTTAGAAATACCAAAATACTTACTGAATGTTCAAAGAAATTTTGCATTTTTAATATTAATTTTTCATTTTATATGTATGAACTTATTTGTATGTAAATAAATAGCGGAGTTCACTCTTGGTAGCATTTTTGCAATTAGTGCAAATATGCACTAATTTTTTGCTACCAAGCGAGAGTGCATTTTTCATGTGTGTTGCAAACTTATGACAACAGCTGATTTTTTAGGTATTTAAGAAACAACAATTTTTTTTTTTAATTAATTAGTACGATTCTCTGTTTTAATATTTTCCGAAAAGAAAGTAAAAGTTAAGTTAAGGCCTAAATCAACGGCAAAATATATTATCATCAATTTTTTGGTAAAAAATGTCATGGATGAAATTGAATTTGTGGGGATTTTAAATCCTAAAAGTAAGTAAATTCTGTTTCTGTTGTGCTAATTTGTGTGACATTACTTTGCATTGGGGTTTCGCTGTGCATATTTGGCCAAGTGATGCAAATTGCGCTTTAATATAATTTGTTTTTGTAGTCGTGTAAAAGCTGAATTGGTTGCTAGACTTGCACGGTCTGCACGACTGGTAAGGGTACTTTGCATCAAATAGTGAGTTCCGCTATTAGCGGAATCTAAATATATAAAAATGGTGTAAAAAATGTATAGTAATTTATAAAATGAGAACGGCTGGCCCGATTTCTTCAAAGTGTTTTGTCAGTTGTTCGTACTTTTGGAAAATCCCTCCAAAAAAGTCGGAAAATTGAAAAAATCGAAAATCGAGTTTTTGTATGAAATTTTGTGTGAAATTGTTTCTTAATGGCTTTTAAAATGAAAAAATAGAAAGTTTTCAGCTAAAATCCGATAGATGGCGTTATATGTTGACTTAGACTTTGGGCAGTCTGACAGGTGTGGCAAGGCCAATCACTAGAAGTCTGTGGGATTAATCTCGAATTTCCCTATTTTTCGCACGGTCAGCTGTACGTTGCATGTTCGCTCGTTGGGAAACCGTCTTTGTTATTTGTTTTTGCGCCGGAAAGCAAATCGAAAAACACTGTTCATCAAATCACTCTCTTCTGATTCCATTTAAATAAATCACATTGAAAATTTAAATATTTGTGTTGTATTGTTAAAGTTTGTCTGAAGGCTTAAAATTGGGGCGAGGCGAAGTTCGCCGGGTCCGCTGGCTTAATATAAAATTGTAAAAAGTTAGTAATATTTATGTCTTGATGTTTTTAATTGATTACTTTTTTTTAATTTTTTTCCATAGCTTTTGAAATACATATTTTATTAAATCTGTTTTTTATAACATAAGTATTGTATTTTAAACTAGAATAGGTCATATATAAAGGCGAGTATGCCGTTCTGCCAGAATTTCATTCAAAAAAATTTTAATTTTTTTTATGCGGATAATAATTATTAAAAAAATATTGTTTGTTATAAAAATTCCTTTACCAAACAATTTCCAGAATATAATTATTTGTTTCAGCTGACTGAAATGGTGTACCTGTATTACATAACATATATCAAAAATTCCGTCCACATTTTCAGAGCTGCGTACGTTTGAATTTCAGGTTGTTTTTTTATACCCTTCACACAGTGAAAAAAGGTATATATAGGTTTGTCATTCCGTGTGAAATTTCTACAATTTTCATTTCCGACCCCATAAAGTATATATTTTTTGAAAGCTTATAAATAGGAAAGTCGATTAAGCTCTGTCAGTCTGTCCGTGTGTATATTGAAATCAACTTTTTGAAGCCCCCCGATATCGCATCGACCGCATACCCGGGTGAGGTATTAAAATATCAGAAATATTTGGGAGTAGATCGGTATTGAAAATCAGAAACATCAGTTCATAAACAACTGAGATATGAGCAAAAACCCACGACCACCTCGATTTTTTTTCACAAAAACAACATTACAACAACAACATACATACATACAAATGTGTATACTGGTTAGAGAAAACGTGGCATCGAATCTCAGCTAAGCCAAAAAAATTTTTTTTTATATTTTTTTTAATTTTGTATTTAATATATTATTTATATTTGTAGTATTAATATTTTTTTAATTTTTTTTTATTTTTTTTTATTTTTTTTATTATTTTTTTTTGTTTTATATTTATTATATATATTTTAATTATTTTTTTTTTAATTTTTTTAAAAATTTTTTTTTTAATTTTTTTTTTTAACATACATACGTAAATTTATAATTTTACAATGGGATGTTTTTATATATGTATGTTTTTTATATATATGTACGTATTTCATATGGGGAATGGTGATACAAATTACTGTTATTGCATGACTACACGTTTTGAAGGGTATATAAGATTCGGCATGACCGAATATAGCGCTCTTACTTGTTTCTTACTCACACTTCTTTTGCCTAAAATTCACTCAAAATTGCAACATACTGACATTAAAAAATAAAACTAATATAATAGGTCTGTCTGCGTACACATATTTTGCATCATTTTATGCAAAACGTTGTCTGCGTACTCAAAATCTCTTGCAGCGAGAGAGCCAAAAATAAAATTTTTCGACAGTTGGAAGTTAGAAAACTTGCAAAATGTTGCTGGAGAAATTTCTGCTTACAAGATTTTGCAACTAGTTTGAACAGCTGTTTTTATTTACTAATTATGAAATAATTTTTGTGAAACGAAAGTAAAAATTGAAATTTAACAATGGCAGAGGTAAGTAGTTGGAATTGTGTTGATTTTTAACGTTTATAAAAAATTATAATAAACATAACATTTTAATTTATGCTAGAAATGTCCAAATACACAGTGCGACCGTGATGTGAGTGGATTGGAGATGGCAGAACCGATAAAATAAACAGAACTTTGTGGGACAAACTTTGCAATTGAAGCGGCGAGTATTTGGAATTGTGTTTTATATGTTTATGTTATCAAAGTATTAATAACAGTATTTTTTTTTCGATGCTAGAATCTTTCAAGGAAACAGTGCGTTCGTCGTGGAAACAGTGACATGAGGAAGCACACAATAGTTACTGCAATGTTTGTGCTGGATACTTCGTCGTCCTAGAGTGAAGAAGATGATTCAGAGCCAATTTTAAGTATATTACTAAATGGATGCACTTTTCCCTCTAAAGTCTTTTCTTATGAAGTCAAAAGAAAGAAATTGTGTAAAGCTGTATATGGAAGAAATAGTGCCCAATTACAGCGAAGAGAAATTTCGAAGACATTTCCGGATATCGAGGCAACTGTTTGAAAATCTATGCAATCGGTTTTCAAACTGGGAAATGTTTAAAAAAATGAATAACAGTGTAATAAACAAGTTTTTTAATTTACAATACTCTTTAGGCTTCACTTTAAATATGTAATAATTTTTTAATTTACCGCGAGAATTCACTTTTGCGTACACATATGCTAAAATTCTTTTGCTTTGTTATTTCAATTGTTTACACACCGATCAGCTGTTTTCTTGCAAGATTTTACTGGATACTGTCTGCGTACCTTTTGATATATTTTTAACCGACAGAGTAAAATTGGTCTTACTCTCCCAAAAAATTTACTGAGTATTTGCTACTGGAAAAGTACGCAGACAGACCTAATGTGTAGATGGTGGTCCAACCATAATTCACGATGTTAATTGTGAGTCACACCTTAATGTCAAGTTTTTTGCCCAACTTAATTTGAAATTTCATTGTTTCAGTGTTTGACAAATTCAACCATGGAGAGGTATACAATTGAGCAGCACCTTTAGATTGTTGAAGCTTTTTACGGAAATGGGTGTTCAAATCAAAATGCATTTAGTGCACTTCGTGATTTTTTTTGGTCTGCAGTATTGACCATATGCGTCAACGATTGCAGCAAACTGCAATTTACATAATTTTTAAGGCAATTTTTTATATTCCTATTTCTGTAGTGTTCGTATATGAATTTATTTCTTATTATCTTTTTAGTACCATTTTCTTTGGATTTTTTCTATTTTCTGTTAAAAATTAGACATTTTCTCGCGATAAAAACTAGTTTATATGAAAATCTATGTGTCAATGTAATTCCATAAAATTTTTTATTAAAATTAATACTATACTTTTGAGTCAATAGAGTTCACAGAGACGGACAGAAAGACAGACTGAAAAAAAATTTAAAAGGTTTTATTTTCTGTTTTAAATAGATGACAATATATAATATTTATAACATTATTACTAGGTTTATGTATTATGCATTTTCTTTTTTAAAATGTTTGATCAATTAATTATTTATTTATTGGAAGAAAATCTTTTATTATTTTTTAATTTTAGACAAAATATAAATTTATTAGAAATGGTTTAATCTGCTTGTAAAATAATTTACAGTGATTTCTTTATTAATACATAAATTATTTATTTAAAAATTAAATTGAAAACCTACTTACCAGTTTCAGCCTCACAGAGTATTTAATTTTTATTTTGTTTTTTTTTTGTTTTTAATATAATTTAACTGAATTATAATATTTAAATTTTATTGGTTATACATAGCTTGTTTTAATGATTTTGCTTTAGAGCTTGTTTTCTACGGCTATGAAGTCTGCGTAATTTTTTCTTAAAAAAAAAATATTTTTTTGTTTAGAAAATAGTTGATTACTTAATTAAAATTTTAATACGCTTTAGCTATTCTTTATAACTTTAATTTATATGTATGAGTGAGTCTCATAACTTTTGTAGCATTTTAAATGCATCATAATTAAAATTTAAATACTTCTCTTACGCGTTTACACTAATTTCAAATGATCTATTTAAAAACACAAATCAGTTTAATAATTTACTACATTTCTATAAAGTTAGATTTGTTATTGTATTGGGGTTCTTATACTTATATATCTTATCAGTCTGAAATCCGTTTTAATACTAAATAACTTAATTTGATTTTTTTAAATCAGCAAATCCGCTCTCTCTTTTCATATACGCTTTAAAATAAGTAAATCGCTATCTCTACTTATCTACTAGGCAACAGCATATAACTAAAGTATCCCAGTTGGCCATGTCTTTAAGACATTCTCAACGATGGGCACAAGACAATGTTAAATTAAAAAAGCTATGTTGAAGACTTCTTAACTAATACTTGGACAATATTTTTAAAGAAAGGGCCACGGAATCACACAAGACATGTCGCTTATCTTACCATCGAAGTTTATATAAGCGACTTTATCTACACATTGTAGCCACACGCAAAGAAAAATCCTGGTTTTGATGTGATATCAATTTATTTATAAATTTTATGTGATATTTATTTATTTATAATTATATTTGTTCATCAAAAACAAGTAAAGCTTAGTTTTTTTATTCTTTTTAAATTTTTTTTCGTTTCGATCATCAAGCTTTTGTTAAAATTTCAATATTAAATGTTTATTTCTTAAACAAACTTTTTCATGGTTGACCTTTTGAAATAGTATGATTTGAAAAATTATTGTGACAAAAATAGTATGATATTTTCACAAAACTAACATAATTACTGTATTCACAAGCTGTCGTAAATTAAAAAATTTACAGACGGCTCGGCTTAGCACATCGCCGTAGATATCTGATTAGTTATGAAAGCACAATACGCGTAAATATATTGTAGGAAAATTTTTAATTGAAAATCAACGAAAAAAAATTTTTACTATTGTAAAATCCTAGAACATTATGACAATATGATATGACACTTTGTGAATACAATTAATATATTTAAGGCATTTAAAACTATAAAAAATTGTTAAATAATATTTCAAACAACAATCTCAAAAGTTACTGTAATCTACTCAAAAAATTAGCTGGCGGGTGTCTGGTCTTTTTAGAATATTATACAACTAAGGGATCAAAACCGGTAGAAAATTTGTGTTGATACATTTTTGGTACCCTATGTAACTTCCAAACACATATATAAATATATATAGATGTATATGGTTATTGCATGATACTTTATTTAAACATAATAATGATAATTGGCAAATATTATAAGTTTTAACGATTAGATTATGATTACCAAAACCATATTTTTTTTCGTGTGAGTCCAGCGATAAGGAGAATGCATTATTGAAAGACAAACCTATTATTGATGTGCGTTTTCGATTTAACGTATGGAAAGTGACACAAACATGTAATAAAAGTATATAAGCTTTGTGATCCCAGTGAATATACTTATACTAGCTCTAGATATGGCAGAAAATGTGATAAATAACATCAGAAAGGTAGACCAACAACAAACACCTCCAATAGCACCTACAATTTTTTAGACCTTGCCGATAAATATTTAGACAAATGAAGAAAAATTGCCACTAGTAATTATTATGCATCTGAATAATGTTTTTTTTTATACTAAAATAATAAAATAAATAAACCAAAATTAATAACTTTAATAAAAAAAAATTATTTTTGGCACAGAAAAACCTGTAAGACCCCCAAAAAATTTTACAGAAAAAAATAAATAACAGGCCATAAAATATTTTACAAAAAAAAAAAAAAACACTATATGTCACCGGTGGTACACCCGGCATCATGTTAAAGCAAATGCAAAATTGTCCCTTTTAAACAAAATGTTCTAATATTATTCAATACACGCAAAGAAAAAATATGGTTGTGGTAACCATAATCGAAGAGCAACATACTATGAATTGTATGATTATGGTTTAAACATATAGTGGTTACCAGTTATCATTTTTATATTTGATTAAAGTATCATTCAATAATCATTTTTTTTTTTTTTTTTTTTTTTTTTTTTTTTTTTTTTTATTATTTATACATATGTATATCAATAAAGACTTTACAATATAAATTTTACCTCAGCGCCATGAAGGCATTATTGATTGAATGCTGATTTCTTAGAAGACACAAGGTGTGATGTCCAATATTATGAATGCATTTAAAAACATATATTAAAAGTTGATACTTATATAAAGCATGAAGTGGCAAAATCGAATTAAATACACTGTTATACAGCGCCATAGTAGAATACATTGGTGAAAGATTTGCAACAGCCTTTAAGGCTTTATTTTGGAACCTTTGGAGAGATCTTAATTCAATACTATTTTTGTATCCATATAAAATTGCTAAATAGTTAAAATTACTTTGTATCAGTGAGTTATAGATTAATAGTTTTGTCTCATGTCGAAATTTGTTTTTGAACCTATACAAAAGACCAATAGCTTGTGCTGTCTTCATTTTAAGGTGACGAATGTGTATATTCCATGTCAGATTACTTTGCAAAAATACTCCTAAATATTTTACAGATCCTACTTCAAATATTTCTTCTCCATGAACAAACACACTAAAATCATTCACGCGATTATTATAAGGTTTAAACCTTATAACCTTAGTTTTGCCAGCATTAAGCACTAATTTATTAATTCTCACAAATTCAAACAACAAAGAAGCATCTCGTTCCATGTACGTTTTAGCAACTAATTCATGTTTATAGGGATAAAATAAGCAAATATCGTCTGCATAAATAAAAAGTTTTCCAGTAAGGTTAAGATTTTTCATATCATTTAAATATATTAAAAATAGTAACGGCCCTAGAACACTACCTTGTGGTACGCCATATTTAACTAAACGAAGAGAACTCTTACATGAATTAATTTGGACAAACTGTTTTCGATTCTTAAGATAGCTTCTGAACAAAGCCAGTTCATTACCCCAAACTCCATAGTACTTGAGTTTTTTAATAAGGATATCATGATCTATGAGATCAAAAGCTTTTGTAAAATCAAAAAATATTCCTGCTACTCCACTGCATCCTTCATCCAAACCTCGACAAATATAATTAACAACATTAACTACTGCCTCTTCCGTACCACATCCTTTTCTAAATCCATACTGATAATCATTAAGTAGATTCTCATTATGCATATAATTGAAAATCCGTGAATGCAAAATTTTTTCAAAAACATTGTTTACGATGGACAAAACAGCAATTGGTCGGTAGGCTTCAACAAAAGTAGCATTCTTTTCCTTAGGAATTGGAACAACTTTGTGTATTTTCAAAATGTCAGGATATATTGACTTCGCTATCATATTATTAAAAAGTTTGACTAAAACAGGGGTAAACTTATTTGAACAACTTGAAAGAAGTTTTGGTGATATGCAATCATGACCAGGTGATTTACCTGAACTTAAAGTTGAAATTATGTTATAAACTTCCTCCTCAGTGGTAGTCTCTAGATAAAATCTATTATCATGAAGAATTAAAGTTCGCAGGGAATTACATGTATCACCAGGGAGTACACTAATATTAGCTGTTGCGTCTTCAACAGATTGGAGAAAATAATCGTTGAACATTTCAGCTTTTAGAGAGTCTTCTAAAATCAGCTCACCATTATTATCTTTAATATTAAAAGATTTTTTTACAGTTCTTCCTAGTGTCTCATTAAGAAACCTCCAACATTTTTTTGGATTTTGTTTCATTTGACTCAAATTATTCTTATAAAAGTTATTCATCGAATCTCTTAAAGCGTTCTTTATAACTCTACTGATTCTTTTCAATTTTTTAACTATTTCTGTATTGCACAATTCCTTTTTCCTTATTCTCAACAGTTTTCCTTTCAATTTGATTAAATTCCGTAAATTACCATTAATCCATGGTACAATTTCATTTTTTACATCCAGTTTAACTATTTTCCTCTCAGTTGAAATTTCAACAGCTTTACTGACACATTCAATTAAATTCGATGCATCAATTTGCACATCACCAGTCTCTCGTATTTTAGCCAAATGTTTAGAAATGTAGTCTTCCATACGATTAAAATTGGAAATAAAATGGATCTTTTCTGTAACGAATTGTTTATGCCGACCCATTCGAAATCTGCAAGAAATTATGTTGTGGTCAGACAGCGTACATTCTATGCTTTCAATAGACATGTAACACGAAGTGTTTGTATACACATGGTCAATTGAAGTTTCACTTGCTGGACGAGTTATTAAAGAATGGCCATTCTTAAAATCATAGTTAGCGAGTGTATTAAAAAGGTCATCAATCGAGTTCATATTCAAAGAGTCTATATTAGAGTCACCAACAAATATACATGGGCTTCGACCAAAAGATTTAAGTACACTATCCAAAACAGTTAAATATTTATTTAATTCGCATTTTGGAGACCTATAAAATGATGCAAATTTTATATTTTTACCCATTAACTTTTCATTCAACAGTGTTAAAATTATTAAGTCAACGTAATATTTGCTGGTACAAAATTCAATACTAAATTCTATATCATTCCGAATATAAACTGTTGTACCTCCATAACCATCTGATCGGCAACTATGAACAGCCGTAAATCCCGAGATGTTATATAATTGGGTTAAACATTCATTGAACCACGTTTCCTGTACAGCTATAATATTGGGTAGACGAGGCAACATATGAATTAGATTTTTAAATTTATTAAACTTTTCTATAGAGGAAATGCTTCTGACATTAATAGAGATTATATTAAATAATAACGAACATGAGGTGTTATTAACAAAGTTCACAAATGAATTTAAATTATGGAAATAATTATTGTGAATCATAAAAAAAAATATTTATATATATATATATGAACATAGTATAAAAAAAAAAAATAAAAACAGAATTATAAATTAATTAAGGAGATAGAAACATGTCATTAGAATTACTATCATCATCAACTACTGCAATTTGCTGCGATTTTCGACCCTTAGGCTTATTTACTGAAGCTTCATACAATAGGTTATCAACCTCTTCCTTATTTCTAATTAATCTGGGCTTCGACAACTCACTTCTCTTAGTAAAAACTTTTCCATCAAAAGTATACACTGCACGATAACCAACACTTTTTAATGTTTTAGCATAATTAAACAAGCTAAGTGTTTCTCTGCTTAAGTAATCACTTATAAAAATTTTATTGTCCTTTTCTTTTAATATAGGTTTAACAGACATCAGTTTTTGTTTTGCAGCAGTTGAATTGAATTTAACTATAACGATCTCTTTATTTTTTGTATCAACTTTCTGATTTAACATTTTTCTGCTTCTCATAATATATGCATCACTTATACTTTCTGGCTGCAACTCGACCCCTGCCTCAGTAGTAATACTCAACACAGCATCAACAGCTGTTGATCCAGCCTTAATATCAACATTACGAATAACACAATCATTCTTAACTCTTTGGTCGTTAAGGAATTTGATTGAATTTTTTAGTGTTTCCACTTCAGCTTTTAAGGCCTTATTCTCATTTTGGACAATTTCTAATTTCTTTTTATTTTCCGTGACTCCTTTAAACAGTTCATCAAATTTATTTGACATAAAGTTCACACTTTCATGTAATACAGACAATTGATCCAATTTTTTTAGTTCACTCTTAATAACATTCAATTCAGATTTTATGTTTGTATTACCAGCATTAATGCATTGATGACAAACGTATTCCTCATTTGTATGTGCCACTAGGTAATCATACTTTCGTCTGCTATATATGTGAACAATTAAAATCGACAATCCTTGCTTTTTTAGGGCAAATTATTGTCTTTTGCTGTAACATACACATATTGATTGTACTTACCAATTTAATTGCAATTTTTTATCAATATTTTTTTACATTTTCTCGTTTATTTGTAAATTTTCTTTTATTTTTTAAAATTTTTGTTAATTTTTTTGACATCTCAAACTTTTAAAATATTTAATAAAAATTTTTTTAGCAAGAAGAACAGTTGAAATCAAATTATTATTAAAAAAAAATCAAAGCTTGATTAATTTGTAATCATACTGTTATTTAATAATTATTTGTAATTTTTAATGCTTTTGAATATAATGGGGCATATTCATAGTCATCAAAAAAGTCGACTTTTACAGTACTTAAGTCAATTTCTTAAAAAAGTCTACTCTAAGTCATTCATAGACAACTTCAAGTTGGTTTTTGACATTAAAGTCGGCTCTAAATTTAAAACCAGCTGAACCTGTTGTTAACTCTATTTACAATAACATCAGCTGTTCATTGTAAAGTTAAAAGATTTATTGAAAATTAAAAAAATGCCAAGATTTCAAGATATTGATAGAGATTTTTCAATAACTGGTGATAGTGAGGATGATTTTTGTGTAAGGAAGCCTAAAAATTACAAAAAAAGATTTAATCCCTTCGACCTAAGCGATGAGGATTTTTATTCCCGCTACAGATTTGACAAAATTACAAATCGTTTTTTGTTAAGCTTTGGTAAAATGAAAGCATCGTTTCCCTTTTAGCTTTTCACGAATTTTTTTTCTGTATTAATGAGATATCATTTCCTCTGTTTTCTACCACATCCAAGTGTGCGTTTACACACTCCCGGAGGCATTCTTTCTCAGAAGCACTCCATTTTGCATCTCTTGGCTTCTTCAGTTTCTGAAAGTAAAACATTTATTAAATGCCAAACTAAAAATATATCACACATATGTACATGTGTATGTACATACATAAATATGTTATTGAGACTTACCATTTCTGTTTTTTCCATTATTTAAATAAATTTTGATTTTATACATTAGATGTAAAACGTTTTAAAATTTTTATTTTTTATTGTTTGCTTCAACAAAAGTAAACAAAAGAAAAGCAGCTGATCAAGTTGCCACTTTTTATTTTTTAAAAAGAAATTGTATGCCAGAGTTAAGCAAATAAGAGTTGACACCCATTTAAAGCCAGCTCAACTTAAAGTATACTTTTTTTCTGACTATGAATACCAAAAAGGTAGTAAAAGCTTTTAACTTAAAGATTAACTTTAGTAAGAGCCGACTTTAGTTTGCGACTATGAATACAAGCCAATGTTTTTTTTTGTTGGATTAGTTTTTTTAATCATACTATTTTTAAATGACAACCATATCGAAGATTTTACGTTAAATAAACGTTAAATGATAAAATTCAAACAAATTCTTGATTAATGTGACAAACTATATGATGAAATGAAACAAAAATAAATATTACTTGTTTTCGACACCCAAATATTGTTATAGCGAATTTAATATGACCATCGTAATCATGTCGTAACCATAGTTTTTCTTTGCGTGTAGAACATTAATTGATTATAATCAATAATAATATTATTACCGCCTAATATAATATGGAAAATTATTTAGATGAAATTTTTAAAGACTTTTATGGAGACAAAAAAGTTACGAAATAACTACAGGGCCGATTTTGATAAAATTTGTAGTAGGGGTTTCATCAGACATACAACATTAAGCAGTGTTTTAAAACTTAAAACGCATTCATAAAACAGCTTGGTACTTTTAAGAAATATTTAATTTTTATTAAAAATACTGTATATTTATTAACTTTAAATTATTTCTATTAAAATAATTTATTATTAAATAAATATCTACATATTTTCTGCTAAATTCTTGAAAAATATTACAGTTTTATTGAAGATTTGTTTGACAAATTTCTGTACAACATCAGTCAAATAAGATTTTAATAGATTTTAAATATTTCTTATGAATACGGTTTGAACTTGGAATTTGTACATTGATATAGAAAACCGAAAAAGGTATTTTTCTTCTTTTTTATGGCAATTTTTTATATTTTAGTTTATGATTATAGAATTTTAAAAAAAGGGATTTTTAATACAAATTAAGGTTGAAAAAGATATGGGCGATCCAAAAGGTACTTTTTAAATTTTTAAGCTACTCATTATATTTTCCATCTTTGTGAAGCTACCTTTTGTTAGTTATGATCTATTGATTCAATTTTTATGATACTTTTTTGTATTTTCTACATTTGCAATCTAGATTTTTGAATTTAGGGACTGGTGATCTGCGGCGAGACTGAAAATGTTATGGGCAACCGAAGAGATACTTTTTTCTATTTCTATGCTACTTTTTGGGTTTTCTACGCTTATGAAGCTAGAATTTTGAAGTTAGGAACCTTTTATTAAAGTTTCGACTGAAAAGGACACGGGCGAATAAAATAGTACTTTTCACTTTTTTTGGTACTTTTTCATTTTGTATATTTATAAAGCTAGAATTTTCAAAATTAGTTACTACTGATTCAAGTTGAGACACACACACATTTTAATGCTATTTTTTCTATTTTCTACTTTTATGAAGCTAGAGTTTTGAAATTAAAGAGTATTGCTTTATGTTGACACTGAAAATGTTGGAAGTGATCAAAAAAATACTTTTAAACTTTTTATGGTACTTTTTGTTTTTTCATGTTTATGTAGCTAGAATTTTGGAATTAGCGACTACTGATTTAAGTTGCGACTGAAATTGCTTGGGGGATCAAAAAGGTACTTTTTTGTATGTTGTTGGGAAACACAAAATTTACTTTTTCGCATTTTTATTGTATTTCTTGGATTTTCGACGTTTGTGAACACATTTACTTTAAATTAGCAACTATTGATTGATCCGAGGAGAAACTAAAAATGTGATGGAAGACCAAAAAGGTACTTTTTCGTTATATTATGGTACTAGATTAGCTTAGTAATTTGCAACCAGATTAATCGTTAACGAAGTTTTCCATCACATTATCTCTAGCTTAAAGTTTAAAGACAAATTTAGTGCATGAACGATTTAAAAAATGTATTGAAAGAAATGATTAAAGACAATTCATCTACGACGTTTTTGCCAACTGGGTTAGTAAATATGTATGTCTGTATGTCTTTAGTAGACGGGAGTAAATTATTTAATTTATTTTCATCTTTATCATCAGCAGCAAACATCATCATCGCCATAATAATTTTTTAGGAGAATCTTGCATCTACAAAACATTTGAACGCTTGAAAATTACTCTTAAGTTAAATGACAAACAATGAGACACACATTTACTGTATCTTTTTATGAATAAGGTTAATCTATCGTAAGTTAAAGTCAAAACTTATTACTACACGTCTCCACGTGCAAATTTATTTCCCAAGATAAGCAATTATGTCGTCCAAATCACAGCTCAAAAATGTTTATGTACATTGTGTAAGCACAGTTTTTAGGTGGAGAATGCTTTCACTTTAAGTGATTATGTTTGTATGCAAACAAAAGTTTATGCATATTCACTGTTTTTATCGGCCATGTCATGGAAAACGAAATAATGTGAAATTGAAATCGACGAATATTTTCAATTAAATTTTTGTAAAAATGGACGCAGCTTTTCCTGATTTCAAAAGTAGTTTAAGTATAGGAAGGTGGTCTTCAAACTATGAAGTATATGAAAGGAAATATTTTTATGAACTTTGAATACGGGAGAATTTTTAAAATTTAATCGATTTCAATTTCACGTGATTTCGATTTCCATGACATGGCCGTATATATATATACTGGAATGTACTGCGGTCTACCCATTCGACCGTAATCTACTTGTAAACGAATTTCCAAGCTAAAAATATAACTTTGCTCTAACAATTTATCTATTTATTTATTTTTATTATATCTACTTATTATTTCGATTAATTTCTTTCCTAAAGTAAATCCAATAAACTGTTGATGGTAACCGAAATCAGAAAAAAAATACAACAAAACATCTCTTAAACGGAAATTTAAACTGCTACAAGCACACCGTGTTCCACTTTGATCTGCCAAAACATCTGTCATAAATTGGAACAAAATATTGGCGTTTTGACATTTATATTTTTTAATTTTCAGAAAATCTATTTTATAATTTGATGTATCGACTCTTTTAGTAGTACTATATCCGGCTGTGCCGAATTTTTGATACCCACCACCAATTTTATGAAATTTTGTAGCACAAAATTTTTATACCCGCCACCAAAAAAATGGTGGGGATATATTCATTTTGTCATTCCGTTTGCAACACCTCGAAATATCCATTTTAAGCCCCATAAAGTATATATTTTCTGAATCAAGGTTATATTTTATGACAATCTAGCTATGTATGTCCGTCTGTCCGACTGTTGAAAGCACGACTAGAGGTCGGACGGAAAAGCTAGGGGTTTCAAATTTTGCCAGAATATTTCTTATACACAAGGTTTGTTTGGTGTGGAAAATGGGATAAATCTGAATATTAGAAAAACTGTTATAGCTCGTAGGTCAAAAAAACCGTGTCCTTCAAACATCGAATAAAATGCAATTGTGTCCAAACGCACTAACGTAGAGTCATGAAACTACGAATATATATTTCCTGAGAAAATAAAATGTTTTCTCTGAAAATTGCTTAAATCTATGCATTAGGAAAGGAGTTATAGATCAAAATTTACGTAAACTTGTAACGCATAGTGTGTTTTTCGGTTTAAAATTATAAAAAATTAAAAACGTAATAAAACTGGCAAAAATCGATGTATGATTATGAAATTTCGCAAACATTACTTTTTGGTCAAGGGCTTTGTACTAGCGGATATATGTGATATGACCACTTTTACGTCCACCTCCCATATAACACTTTTTCTTAAATTCATATAATTTCTCTGTGAAAAGATTTTTGAAGGATAAAAAACTCCAAATTGAAGTATCTGAGTTGAATTTGGTTGCAAAAACTACTTCAACACGCCTGTTAATAAAAACTACTGTTAATGAAATTTAAAAGCTCATAAAACCTACGAAATTAGTGGTGTGATGATGAAATTTCATACATATGTATATTCTTCTAGTCAATGTCGTTGTTTTGACACACCCACTTTAACTCCTATTACCGATATAACTATATCGGCATGCTTACTTTAACGCCAACTTTCATTGAAAAAAATATTTACGAAAATATTTTCCTAGCATATTGAAGTTACGCAAAGAAAGTGATACATATTTTAGTATAAAGGGATTATTCCATAGCGATTACTGTTAATAACAAAATTATAAATTCTGTGCTATAAAAGTACATCAAATTAGCGGTGGGTATAAAAGATTAGGCACAGCCAAATATAGTGGTGCTCCACGATTTAGAAAACCCAACTTTTAAGTGTGATGCTCTAAACTGCATTTCACCTTTATTATATTTTCTTAATGAGTTTACATTTTGCACTCTGTATCCAATATCATAGTTTTTGTATTACACACATACATTTTAAACTTTATCGATTAAAATTGAAAATTCATGATCATTCTCGATTTCTTTAAATATTTTTTAAACAACAAATTCCGCGGAAACTTGCTTTTCCTTAAATCTCGTTTAACAGTTCCTGTAGGGTTGTTATGAAGTTTGGATACACCAAATTTATTTTATTAAAATGATTTTTTTATGCTTTCTCACTTAAAAAAAAGAAGTAAATTCCTAATTAGGTTCAACAGACGTCTTTTTGATACGATTGTGTAATTTGATATATTTATTTCATGCACGAGATGAAAGTGGAGATTTATTTTGCAGTTAATTTAATTTATGTTAAGTTCTGTATGATAATGAACAATGAATCATATAAGTAGTCTTTGTCGATTTGCACTCCTTTATTCTTAATGGTAAACAAAAATATCCACATTAAATAAATTTTTTAATATTTTCAAATAAAATTGTAGCTGCCATTTTTCTGGTAGCTACAATATTGCCTTTGAGATTTTTGAATTTACTTACCTTCTCTTTCCATGTATTTCCAATTCATCATCACTCTCCTCTTGTAGTTTTTCGCACTGTATGGTTGTGACATTTCTTTCTGGTACACTAAATGTAACCGATCCTGCAATATCATCAATAACCTGAAAATTTATTGAAAAAAATTCAAGGTTATTGAACCGAAATTTTCATTCACCATTTTAGTTTTGTTTAACATGATTTTTTTTATATCCATTGAAAATGTCTTTCATACTTTGTGATATTCGTATAAATACAATTGTACTATTTCTTCAAAATGTACCCGTTGTGTATTAAACATTAAAAAATTGTTTTCTTAAAAAAGAGCTCTAAAAACAAGCCTAGCGAAAAATAAATCAAGTTAAAGGACAGCAACGATGCAATCACTTTAAATGTCTGAATGCTACTGAACCAGGACACTAAATATTCTTGTCCTTTATAAATTAAAAAAGAAAAGAAGCGGTAGGTAATTTTTTTCGTCGTAAAATATTTAAACTCTCTGAAAACCAAGTGTTGTTATGTATATTTTTGTAATGTACGTATATTTTTCAATATATGTGTGTATATTTAAAAAAAAATATATTGAAATATATGAAGCATTTTGATATGAAGTACTTCACGGAGCATTTTGATATGAAGTTCTTCACGCTGTTTTTACCATAAAATTCATTATTTTATTTATAACTGTAAGCGATGTTGAACTAATATTTCATATTTAAAGAATCCTTATTTCAAAGTGTTTTTTATGTTTTTTCTTTGTTTTCATGCTTAAACAAAAGCATGTCTGGAATAGACGTGGGACTGCACGCTTTTTAAACCTTTCACACGAAAGCTTAAAAGGATATATTCATGTTTGTCATTTCGTTCGTAATTTAACCATACAATATTCATTTAGACCCTAAAAAGTAAATATATTCTGAGTCCTTATGGATAGAGGAACTAATTAAGTCCATCTGTCCGTGTATCTGTGTGTATGTTGAAATCAACTCTTTAAAGCCTCCTTTTATATCTCAGTTTCATATATCATATCAATTTATCAGATATGCTTTCGAGAATTTTGCTTTTAAAATTCAGTTATTTGTGCACATTACGAGCTGAGATATGAGCACAAGAACACGATTGCCTTCTATGGAACTTCGTGAAAACTTTGTTACGTATATCAAAAATATATATTATTGGAAATATCGGTTTAATGGGTCCATTAACGACAAAGTTATCGTTGAAAAAAATATTGTCAATTAAAATTTCAGACTTTCGATTTCCTAAATAAGTTTCCGTCACAGTTGCACCATATAATTGTCAGTTGTAGTCTTGAAACTGTTAGTGTTGGAAAGTGTCAATATTTTCATATAAATTATTGTGATATAAGCAAAAAAAAACCACTAGTACTTCTGTTTTTATACCCTTCACACGAGAGTGTATTTATATTTTTATTTAAAATCATTTATCTATATAAAAAATAAATAAAATATTTTGTTACGGTAGTTTGCGTTCTAAGTAATATAAAGGAACAACTTGAAGTTCATTGCTTAATTTTATTTACATGCATTTAAATAATAAAAAAAATATTTAATTCTGTCCAAGTACCTGCCTTGTCCAAAATATTATTCACACTTTCTGAACTTGAAAGATCGTCCTTATTTTGTTGAATTTTACAATTTCGACTCAATATTTTATTGCTTTTATTCATATTTAACATTTTGGTATCGTATGATTGATTCGAATTAATTTTATTATCGGCACGCGCCAGATTATTTTTGAAAATCTTTACTAAAGATGCCATTATTCAAAGTATTATTTCAAGTTCATGTTTAATCACGTTTATGCTTATTGGCATTTCATTCTTTATTTTCTTTTGCAAATAAGTCAGTTTTTAATTTTATACCGCTTTTATACTTTGACGTTTCCAAGTCTGATAATAAACTAAAATTAAATTTTGTAAACAACTGTTTAATATTGTACCGTATAACAATGTTGTATTAATTATTTAATCATGGCACAGTGGGGTTTAAAAATTTACTAATATTATATATTAGTACAATATTAGTACAATTGCAATTTTTAAATATTATTATTGCACACTCTCCAGACAGAGATCACATGAAAAAAAACATCAACAAATATTCATAAAAGATCTAAGAAATAATGTAAATTAATTTTATGGGTTTGCGTCATTCAGTATCGATTTTGTAGGGATATACTCATGGTCAGATCATTAATCTAAATTAAAGGAATTTTATCTAAACTTTTAATTCTTTTAATAATTCATTAAGTACGAGTACAAAAGATTTAAAGAAAAATATGCATACAACTTATAAAAAAATTATTTATTTAATTATTTTTTAATTTAATCTTTTAATAATTCATTAAGTACGAGTACAAAAGATTTAAAGAAAAATATGCATACAACTTATAAAAAAATTATTTATTTAATTATTTTTTAATTTAATCTTATACAGAGTTGTGTTTATTGCATTGAATTTATATTGAATTTCGTTTCCACTACCACTAAACGGTTTAGCATTAACGCAGCAATATTTCAGCCACCACTAGCGGCCGTTGGAAATAATTAACCACTAACTCAAACGATTTTAGCAATAGCAGAAATTGAGTGCACAAAATGAAGCGATTTAAGTGGTAGTGAAAATTTAGTGCACTAATTGTAATAAGTGGTAATGGACTATAAATCCACAATTTCCACTACCACTAGAATCGCTTCAATTACTGCAAACAATTTCCATTGCCACTTAAATCGTTTGAGTTAGTGGTTAATTATTTCCATCGACCGCTATTGGTGGCTGAAATATTGCTTCAATAATCTTATACATTTTAACTTCTCAATAAATAACTTACAAAAGTCAATTAAATCGGTTGAAAATATAAAAAATAGGAGTTTTGATTACAAAATAAATGTTATTAAATAAAATTTTATTTGATTTTTCTCCAATTAACAAAATTATGCCTTATACCATTTTCAGACAGATATTTTTAATTGTTTCAATTTAGTGTTGATTACGCAATTAAAATAAGTGTTTACACATACTCAATTTATACTACTTCATTAGCTTCTGATATCTGTAAAAATACGATGTATTTATACCAAATCAAATAATGCCTTTTCTTCAGTTTTTTTCTTGTTCATAAAATATATTTACAATTATATTTATATAAGTTTATATGTATTTGAATTTATTTAAAAATTTCATTAAAATTTTCTTCAACCATTTTCCATTTTCTTACTTTTTGTTTTTTGTATATTTATTTGTTTGACATTTAAAATGCCACCTAAAGAATTTTCTTCTCACTGAACATACTTCTCAAAAGTTGTATTTCGAGTTTTGGACAATAAGTGAAACAATAATGTACATATTGATCAATGTATAAGTAATTTTTAGTATGGTAAATTGAGCTCAATAAAGGCCTTTAATTGTGAGAATATTATAAATTGACAATTAAGGCGCGTGTGTGAACATAGTATTACTTTAAATGAAAATCAAAAATTTTAATTGAAAAAATATTGCGAAAAATATCAATTAAATCAGTGTAAAAAAATAACTGAAATGAATTTAATTTTAAAAAATTATTTTGATTAATTTAATCAACTTCTATATTTATTATGACTCTACTCAAACTGTGAAATCAGCTGTAACAGAAAACAGTGTTGTGCAGTGAAGTTGGCTGCAGTCAATGGCTGTTCTCTTTCTTGCCTTTGTAATTGTTAAAAGTAATGCCATTTTTTTTTTGTTTTTATTAATTATCATAAGTGACCATTACTGTTGATTACTTATAAAACGTTAAAGGTCTTGTTTTTGTATGTCACTTCAGTGTTAGAGCTCAGTACAAGGCTTGCTACTTTTGTTTTTGTTTGGCTTTCAGACATTTAGAACATTATGTTCTGAAGTTTTATTTAAGTACTAAATTCACTTTTTTACTGCACATTTAACTAAAACTTAAATGAAATATTTAAATGCTGTTTTTGATTTTTCGTGCATAGAAGATTTGAGGAAAATATATCTTTAAGAGAAGTGACAAAACCTGTACTAAGTAATAAAAACAAATATAGAATTAAAATTTAAATAAATTCCGCTTTTACTTCTCTTTCTTAATAAATTATATATAAACGGAATCACAAGGTATTCAAGATTTGCCACAACTGAATGTAGTTTTCTTACATGTTTTTTTCTCTACTGTTGTTGTTTAAATCGATCTTTATCTGATCAACCGACTGGGGTTTTGAACATTGACTTTTTATGTTAAAGTGTTTCGCTTGTTTTGATTTCATTCGTATCTGTTCTGTAATCCGAGTAAAATCGAATTGTTCGGAATCATCATGGCATTAGTATTTTCGAACAATTTAATATTATATTAGTTATATTATTTATATATTATATTCAATTATATTCCTTTGTTTGCATTTCTTCGTTTTTTATTTTTATATTTTTTTATGCACGTATTTACTTACATACTTGATTTTGTTTTCTATGATTAAAATAATTTACATCATTTATTAATTTCTATAGAGTATTGGAATTAGTTTTTCATTATTTTTACAACATACAAATATTATAGGCTGTATAACTTAAAAATACGCGATTTACAACAGATGGCGTATTTTTCGTTAATTAATTTGGATAACTTAGTTATTTAACGTTATAGGGTAAACAGCAGTTTTTTTTGCTTTAAAAATGCCGAATTTTGTACAAACAAAAAAACGTAATTTTACTTTATAAAGAAAGTACCCCTGAAATCCACCGATTGTTAACCGAAGATTGTGGTGAATATGTTCAATCGGTTTTAATGTGTGAGAGATGGCTTGTACGTTTAAAGAATGATGATTTTGACACGGAAGACAAAGATCGGTCTGGCCAGTCAAAACAGATGGAAGGTAAAAACTTTGAGGCATTTAAATAAAAATATTGTTGTCAAACTAAACAAGCGCTTGATCATTCATTGGGACCTACCCAAGCAGTATTTTAAAAAACTTGCGAGGATCAGGATTCTTCTAAACCCACGAAATTTGTGTACCATATGAATTGAGGCCGAGAAAACTAGAGTGACAATTTCGCATATCTGAATAGCTGCTTAAACACTATAAAATAAAAAATAATTATTTTTGCACCCAATCATTAATTGCGGTGAGAAATAGATCCATTGCGATAATCCGTAGTATAAGAGATTTTTGTGAAGCACGGCCGACCAGCCAAATATACACTAAAGCTAAAAATCCATGCCGCTAAGGTAATGGGTTCTATTATAAGCTACTAAAATTTGACCAAACCATCTCAGGGACCCTTTACTGAATGCAACTTCGGTTGAAGCGAGCATTGCCCAAAAAATAAAAAAACTCTAGAATATAACAACGCAAATACCGGTTAGAAACTATTTAAAAGAAAGTGGCTGGAAAAATTGTACGCACCTATCTTTTAGTCTAGAACTTTCACCGACAACAATTCATTTCGAGCTATGTAGAACGCTCTATATGAGATACGTTTAACTGCAGATTAGAGTTTCCGAAATTGGCTTGATATGTTTTTGGCCTCAAAATATGAGCAGTTCACTTGTTTTAAAAATCTGGCATAAGTTTCTGAATTTTTTATATTTTCCTAAAATTTCTTTACTGTGTATATAAAATATTCATTCCACTGTTCTTATCAAATTAAACATTTTTTAGTATGAAAATTTATTGATCGCATTGTTTAATTGCACAATTGTACGTTTGATGACTGGTGTGAGAATGATCACCATTTGCCAGTTGGGGCATGACATAGTAAAACAATGACTTAACATTCTAAACATTATTTTAAATTGCTCTTACTCTAGTGTTTTTTATTTTTATTTCATAAACCACTACATGTTTTTATTTTTATTTTTAATATTCAACTGATCTCCACACACTCTGACAAATTGTAATTAAATTAATTCTTTTCAACATTAACTGATGACGATTGTAAACATTAAAATTATATTAAATAATGAATTTCTGATGTATTACATGCAATAAGTGAGAGCTGTTGTAAGAAAATTATCAACAGTTTTAGCAAATTTATAATATTTAAATTAAATAATTGATATTATATGTTCCAGCAGACGCAGACGGCAAGTTTTCTTGCGATACTTTATCTAAAAGTCCCTTTTAAAATTGATTTTCGTTTACACAGAATAATTGAATAAAACCAAAGTTTTTAAAACTTGTAGCATAAGCACGACATATGAAAGCAATGGTAGTTGTATGATTTCTTTTAGAATCTCTGTAAATATATATTCCCACGACGTGATTTGCTATTAGTTTTTTCAAATCAAGGTTTTTTGATATGAAAAGTAATTACTTTAGTTATGTTCCCATTAAGAAACTATTTGACGAAATTAATGTTGCCACTAAAATGTATTAACGTCTACTCAAACAAGTAAAAATGCTATATTCGGCTGTGCCGAATCTGATAATAACTTTTATCATCATGTATATAGGCTAGTGACCACATCCGAGTCTAGCTTTTTTATTTCCCATGCCATTTTTGATTTTGAATTTTTACACAATTTGTTGTGTTCCACTAGTCAAGCCCTTTCATTTGATACCCATATTTATGAGGTTAAGAAAAAAATTATCTGCCATTTTGTTAATGCGCCAACTTTGATACCAAGGTGATATCGCCGTAATTACTATATTTGACAAATATATCTAACATTTTTTTCGGACGCCATCTTGCATTTTAAGCTTTTCTTAATTTACTTAATAGGGCCCATACACAACACCATAAAATTGTGCAATTAAGCTTCAAGCACACACTACACCAGCATGGTGGTACAAAATTCATTTTTTACCCAAAAATTGTGTGAAAAAGTTTGTAATGAATAACGAAAAATTTGTGCTGCACTTATTATTACTATTATCCTAAAACGAAAACGAATTAGGAGCAAAAAAAAAAACGTGTTTGGATGAAGAAATGGCTATGAATTTACATTTATATTTAAAATGTTGTATTTTTTTTTGATGCTTATGCCTTGACGATTTAACTTTTATGAGCTAATTTTGCCACACACGACTAAATCATGCTGGTACAATAAACAAAATATCAAACTATTTCTGATAAAGCACCATCACCTGGTACAATCACACCACAACCTCATACACGGTCAATCAGCTGGCACAGTCACTTAATTGCACATTTATTATGGTGTTGTGTATGGGCGCTATAAGTAATAGAATACATCTAGTCAAGCTCTTTCTTTTAATACCAAATTTTTAATTTAATTTTTTACACCATTTTGTATTCTCGGCCTTTATGGATTTAAAATTGTTTATGGTGTTTTATATATTACTTCTCTCTGTTATCCAGAAGCTAAAGAAAATCGATTTTCGTTGTAAATTTTAGAGAAAAAATTAGAAGTTGTACTTATATCTCAGTTAGTTTCTAGCCGATTTATCAGTTTTTCTTAGCAATAAACTACAGCATATAATTGGGTGTTTTTGGCATATTACAAAATTGATTAGCAGTTTTAGTAACTTGATATATTATTTAAAAAAAATATTTATATATTTTTTTAAAAATTATTTTTGCCTATAACTTTGACTATTGGTGACCGATTTGTCCGAAACTTTTTACGAATAGCTCTAGTGGCTTATTATACATACATATCTAAAAATATTAGCAAAAGTGTTAAAGTTATTCTAGGATTGAATAGTTTTTGTTTTAGAAGAAAAGACAGATTCAGTCATGTTTATTTACTCATATCTCAAAAAGTTATAAGACGTTTGTGCTGGATATCATAGAAAGGTATATGCGTTATGTGGGGCTTCTTAAAGTTGATTTCAACCAACACACGGACCTTACTCAATCGACTCCCCTTTTCATATATTTCAGAAAATATTGTAAATTGTTATATTTTGTAATTTATTTGTTGTAGATATGTATTTACCAGATGTAAATATAGCTTTATTGCCACATACATGCATGCTATATAATTTACACCGAACTTACGGCCATTTTCACAATGTATCATTTTAACCATTTAAAATCTTGTTAAAAACTTTGTTTTTGATTGTTTTTACGAATAAAATGACCTGTGTAAAAAAAATAGGAAATAAAATAATTTAACTAACACTCAAATTAATGTAATATTTTAAAACTAACTGCCTGTTCAACGATGTCGAAATAAAACCCAAGCGAAATTTCATTCGTACAAATTTATTGAAAACAACAACAAAAACTAAAAATTTGTTTTTGTTTTTAACGTATTTGTACGAATGAAATTTCGCTTGGGTTTTCATTCGACATCGTTAAACAGGCAGTAAGATTTGTATAAATATGAAATAGACACAACTACAGGGTGGACTAAAAATCAACATGGGGTTATAAACTTTAATAATTATTTTCTGACACTAATATGTACATCGTTTCTAAGAAGTAGGTACTTTATGTCTTATAAACCATACAAGATATCAAAAAAAAAAATAATATCAAAATACATATAATATAATGAAAAAATATATAATTCACTCATTACCAATTTATAAATGTTTGCTGGTTCAAAACAATAATATGCTGACGATCTGTCATAACAGAAGCACTGTGTGCTATCAATTCTTATCATTTTCTAATTAACAGTTTTAAAAAAATATATAATATTTTTTGTTTTTAAAAGAATTTTACATTTAATATTTGGTGTCACCGAAGAAAATGGAAAGCTCTTAAGATTAAAAAACTGCACCGAGTATTGACAGGAAAATTTTCCGCTTTAAAATTGTAAAAAGCACTAATGTCATAGTTAAAATCACCGAGTTGACAACGATGGCAAAGGAACTTTTAACTCAAAACTTTGAAGAGCAAATAATTTCCATAAATTCGTAAATTAATTGGTCAGCGCGATTATTTTCTTGGGTGTTATTTGAGGGAGCGAGTATATGTGAGCAAGCTCGAGGCAAGGCCAATATTTTTGCAAAAATTCGAGCGCTACAGTTAAAAGTATTGAAATTATCTAAAACGGGAAATTATTTTATATTTAAATTGTGATTTTATATTTGGTTACACTGTGTTTTGATATTTTGAAACAAAATTACAACATTGCGCCATTTTCTGTAAACAATCAAATATTAAAACTATAGTTTGCATCGTATGTTTTTGTTAAAAGTGAAATGCGAAAAAGTAATGGTGAATTCATCCATATATTTTGAACAAAATTTTTGGCCACTAATTCATTCATTTTGGAAAATTTATTGGAACATCAAAATGATTTAATGATTTTAGTATGCAAATATCAGGTAGGAAAGGGGGATGCAGGAAGCAAAAGCCGCCTGCAACACCTACCAATATGGTCCATTGTGTTTATGCAAATACTACACGCAACACATTTAAATTTTGTCTGGACAAAAATTAAATTGAATCCAATTAATTCTCTCAAAAAGAGAGAAACTATATATATAAAAAATTTTTTTTTAAAACAACCGTGGTTAAACAGTAGGGTAATCGACTCGGTTTTACAACCGATGGAAAACCCGGTTTTTTACTCTTTCAGCTGGCGGTTTTTTCCAAATGTTAATTTTTCGAATATCAAATACACCGATTTTTTTAGTCACAGAAGCCGGTTTTTTCATTTTTAGTTTAATGTTCATTTATCTTTGTAACCAAACGTATCATACTATATTTATTACCCAAAAAATTAAAAAAAAAATCAGAAAATTTATTAAATACTCTTCCATCATATTGTAAAAAATTTATTTGTTGTTTCAAAAACAAATGTAAAATAAGAATAATAATTAGGTTAAAAATTATTTGTTTTAAATGAAGAGCGGGTATTTTATACGTTGTTGCGCTTATAATTTGCTGTGATAATCAGCTGTTCAGTTAATTTTTTGGACCAAATTATTGTACTTTGCAATACTTTTTGATCTCATTTTCGAATTTCATAATATTTTGCTTCTACAAAATCTAGCGACTTGTACTAAAGACTACCCATAGCTTAACTAATATCTCTGATAACATATGACTTGTATACCAAAATAGTTTGGCACACAAAGGGTCATTATTACAACTTGCCTATAAAGTTAATGTTAGTAAAAGGTAACTTTGACTACCGTGAGCAGTGAGGTGGTGACTTTTTAATATTTTTCATTATGACAACCTCCTTGTAACAAAGTTTTTTTTATATGGCAGTACCAGAGCAAAACCGATTACTTTTACCAAATTAATTTATTTCTTAAAAAGTTTTACAAAACGAAATAACATTTTTGATAATTTATTTACTGTGTCACTAATATTAGAAAATTAAAACTTAAAATAAAAAAATTAAAAGGTCGAAGTAAAAAAAAATTTAAATCACAATTAAGTTGCCATATTTTGTTTCATGTGGAGAAACAATGGCATTTTTAAATTTATCAATCTAACCTTAAAAGTTAAAAATAATTGAAGCACAAACTTAACTTTTCGCTCACTTTTAGGTAAAAAGTGTCTGTCCTTTAACATCTTTATTTTAAATAACGGCATTTTATAATAATGTCATTGAATTTGTGTCAACTTAAAATGCAATTTAACCATAAAACAAACTAGTTTATACCTAGTAGTGTATCTCTGTCATGGGTATAAGAAAGAATTATATTTTATGTATTCGACCGGTTAACCGGTTTTTTCTAAATTTTTAAACAAGCAACCAGTTTTTTTTTTAATTCTTAATTTCGAACTATTTGAAAACCGGTTTCTTTAAAATGCCGAATAACCGATCACCCTATTAAACAGTTATAGTTAGCAATAGTGACGGTTTCTTTATGTTGTCGTTAGACTATAATGAGATACTTTATTGTACATATATGTATTGTGAAAAAGCCAGTTAATATTAATTTTCCATACCTGATTTATATGTTAATTCTGAAATAAACTAAAGCATATTTAAGGGCTGTTCTTTAAATCAGTAACCCATTAATAATCAACTTCCAAATAAAACGTATGATTAATTTTTTTTATGCTACAAGACTTCTGTGCTGTTTGTAGAATCCGAATAATCGCTTTATGTGTAAATAATACATGTGTTTTGTTATTGGAACAAAAACAAATTACATGCAAAACAGTACATTAAAGAGTAAGAAAATAAAAATATTTCTGTTTCCCACACGGTGAACACATTTAAAGCTTACTACTACAATTGAACTTTTCATTCAATAACCTAAAGTTTAGTTTGATAAGCAACAAAATGGTATACACATACATATGTACATATAATTAAGACAATTACTAAATACAATAACTTGTTGTATTTGTTTTAATAATTAACACACACAGTTGTTATTAAAATGTAAAAATTAAACAAACAAAAAATATTAATGTATTTTTACTAAAAATATAATTATTTATTTGCTTGTATGTACTTCGTTATTAGTAACAATATTTTATTTTATAAATTAGAGTAAATAGGGATCACATTTTTAATAAAATACAATTATTTCTGTGGTAATTTTACATGCAACGACATTAGCAAACACTTAATATGAATATATTTATTCTTTTGCTGTAAATTATTCATTGCAATTTGTTGATATATTAACATTCATATTTGTTTAATCATGACTCAAAATGTGCCATTAAAATATTTGCATTTTTTATTTGTTACTTAATTAAAAAGATAAATTTTAAAATATCCAGTTTAAAAACAAACAAATAAAGATTCATGTGTGTTTTGCTAGATCATATGACAAATGTCAATTTAAATAGCCGTTAATAAAAAAACGTGCTTTAAAAAGTAGACAATAGGTGGTATGAAAAACTAAAACAGTTTGCGATTATTTTTATTTTAAATGATATTTACTTTATTGATGCGTTAGTTATTGAATAACTTTAGTTGAAGGATTATGATGAATTTTTAAATAAAATAAATTCTTGTATATAAAAAGCTTTTTGATAGCGGTTTTTTGTTAGTTTTACTGTTAAGCTAGGTTGGATTAGGTTTATAAATAGGGACATTAAAAGCCCAAACCCATGACATTTACTACCAGTTGGCGAAGTTTCCCTAATAAAAACTATAATTACAATTCAGTCAATAAATCGACTAGGTCCAGAACCTATTACTCTTAGGGCCATTATTACAACTTGCCTTTAGTTAAAGGCAGGATTTTGTCGGACCGATAAATAGCTTTGCATTATGGAGCCCTCATTTATTATTATTTTATCCATTAAATATTATTATTGTTAACAATAATAACAATAAAAATGGAAGTTGTAATGATGCGAAGCTATTTATCGAGCACAAAAAATTCTACCTTTAACTAAAGGCAAGTTATAATAATGGCCCTTAATATAATTCCTTTGTGATTTCTAATTTCCTTAGGTATTCCAAGCTCGGCATAGTATCCACGTTAAAGTTCTATAGTATAATACGCCCAAATACAGGACATTGCCAAAGGTAATGTTCCAAAGTCTCATCCTCTTCTTTACATGCATTATATGTACATACATATGTTATTTAACCCGACAGTCCAATGCGACTTCTATGAGTTCTCATCTCAGTATAACCTGTTATTTCACAATTTAATCTCCAAATATAGTTTGCTCTTTTATTGTTTATTTATTTATGAATGTCCATATGGGATAGTAGACTATTTTAACGCAAATAGCTTCAAAAATACCCAAAGGATTTCTAATTTGATCAACTATTTTACTGATTTAATAAAATGCCTTTCAAATGTTTTATTTTAAATCGGTTGACAAGCTGAAGGGAAAATCCTACTTAACTGTTTTATCTTTGAAATTGTTTACAGGGCGACCAAAAAACTCTCACTTATTATATAAAATTGGCCACCAAAAATTGCAAAAACAAGACATAAAGCGATTAAAAAACACATTCTTCAAAATATCTACACAATCAGTTTCATTTTACTAATTAACGACAATAAAAACTTATTAATGATCATGACTTTGTACTGATCTACAGTAACAGTAACGCAATTAATCTGCGTGTACACGGAAAAACAATGTCCGTTGCAGTCGCCATAAGTTAATGACATATTAATTCTCACTAAACTAGATGCTCTAATTTCTTTTACTCACGTATCTGTACATATTGTTAATGTGGCTAATGTAACCGAGGAATTGTTCTTTAAAAATAGCTGCCAGTAATATCTTTTCATGGCTTATGAACGCATATATTTTAGCTGTATGGCATGTAAACTAAACATTAATTAACCATCAATTGTAAAAGTTATACCACTTTTCGAAAACATAATGTGTCTTTGGCTATCCTGTGTATCAATTAAACATAAAAGAGAAATAGACTAGACATAAGGTAGACATACATATTAAATATATACATTGTGTAGAACTAGACTAGAGTTGACATAGAATATTGTGTAGACATTAACTAAACAAGATATGGAGCACAAAAAATAAAGAATATTTTTTAAACTTTTTTTAGAGAACATTATCAAAAATTTGTATATGTGTAGCTGAGAGGTTAAACTCGTTTATTGCAAATTAACTATAGTTTTGGAAGAAGCAAAAACAAAATGTTGGTGGCTAATTAAATTTAACAAAATTAGTTGATTATTTTTATTAATTCTTAAATGCTAATCTTGATTAAAAACTCAACAGATTAAAAATTCTAAACTTACTGAAAAATAGAAAAACAATGTATTAAAATACATAACGACTAGTTTAGCTATATTCCATACATCGAAAAAAATTTGTACTTGCATTAAGTTAAATGAAACTCAAATCGTGCAATAAATAGTTTTTCTTTTTATCACGTTAGCTTTTATATAAGTATATGCCAGATTCTATTATTTTAAAACTCATTAATTTTCAATTGTTATTACGATCAAAATGGACTGTGAAAAAAAATACGTGAAAAAAAATCCGTCATGAACTTTTAAAAAAATAGCAAAAAATGTAAAAGTTGGCTCTCGAACTGTTTCAAGTGGTATAAGGAAGACCCGAACATTGAAAGAAAACCTTGATCAGGAAAAAAAGGTCCAAGGGATATTGGTAAATGAACTCGAGCAACTGTTTTGAAGAGCATCTAACACTTCTATCAGAAAAGCAGCACGTACGGTTAAATGCTCTAATAGTTTTGTCAAAAGGGCCAAAGCTTATGCTGGGCTGAAGACATAGAAAGTTCAGAAAGTTCCAGATCGCAATTCGGTATAGAACTTGGAAGCAAAAAAAAAATAATAGAAATAATCATTCAATTTCATTAAATTTTAGAAAATGTCTTAGTTTATTTAAATTATAGAAAATAATGGAATATTCCTTTCCCAAAAACTTATTTTAAAATTTTAAGAGAGAAACATGAATTTTTAAACAGACAAAAAAAAAACACCCAAGTGGTATTATCCAAGAACTTCGCTTTAAAGGTTTGAGTGGGAAATGTGGTTGATTAGGTACTATCAGCAGTTATTCAATTATTTATAGGAACCTCGCTCGTTTAGCGAATTCCCATATTCGCTTGGCTTTATTGCATTGTTTTTTAACTCTGTCCACATACTTGTCCTTATACTTGCCACGCTAAAATGTATGTCTATATATGATGTTGGTAGACGCATATTACAACACAATTTAAATAACCTGTTGCAAATTTTAATATTAATTTTGACAAATAACCCAACAGAAACATTTTAACAATTAACATCTAAAAAATTAGTACAAAGTAAAACAAAAACAAATTAATTTTTTTGGAAACTCGCCATACACAGAAAAAATTTTTCTTCAAAAATGTTCAATCAAATTTATAACTGATTTATTGAAAAGTTTTAATAATATTTTTAACTCATTTAATAAAATTTATTAATAAGTTTTGAGTTTGATTGAAAAACAAATCAAATTGTGTAATTAAAAAAAATTGCATAGGAACCTACGTCAAAAATGTCAGAAAAATAAATCAATAGTATAAAATAATAAAAATAAATCATATACATATGTTTAAAAATATAAAGCAGAAACGATATTTGTTCGACAAAGCGCATTTTTAATTTAATAAAATTTTGGTTCCTAGAGAATGGTGATCCGTACCACATATTGGAGACTACAAAGGATAGCTTGCATAAATCTTTTGAGGGTATAATAACGACAATGACGTAGGTTGGCCATTAAAACCGTATGAAATAACATTTTATAAAATTTTTCTGTAGTCTGTCGCCAATCAATGATAATAAAATACAATGACTAAATGTATTCCAAACATGCCTTTATATTTAGTTTATTTTCTGCAAAAGACATCTTTTGCAAATTGGTAAGCAGTTAAAAAATGTTCTCATTCTTCAATAAACCCCTTTTTACTTTCTTTCTAGGCCGTTAACACCAATTCATAGTGAAGTTTCGTCATTGGATAACGCCAACAATACCTCCACTTACAAACATATTTAAGTAATATTTTTATTATTGCTAGTTTCTTTACCACTAATGTAGTTAAAAAATTTTTATACAAAATATATGTATGTAAATATAGGTAAATGTATGTATTAATTCTAAAAACAAATAAATAAAATGTATACATCTTTCATGTTTTATTTGGAAGAGTTTTAATTGTTATAGTAAATATTTTATATAGATTAATACAAAAATTTCGATTATAGACAAGATTGGATTAATTAAAATAATATTTAAAAATTACAGAATTTTCAATAAATTTTTTAATACATTGTTAATTGATATTTCACCAAAAATTTTTTCAATTAAACTATTAATTTTCATTTAATTAATAGCATCATTTCGATGATTGGAGCAAAATCAAATAAAAATTTAATTTATAATATTAATTTGGTAATTAAAATTCATATTTATTTTTTTCTGTGTAACAGTATGCTATCTTGGCGCACTTAAAACAGTAAACCTGTGACTTTTGCTATGAAACATGCAATGAGATAGTTTTGAAAATAACTAGTAAATGGAACAAACCATTTTTGCTACTTACTGCAATTTTAAGTCATAAAACAAATATCGAAAAGGATATGCATTGATAGAATCAATATATTTATACTCATAAAGCGCCAAAATAACTTTGGGATTCTTTTTCAATTGGGTTTTTTCACATCTCAGCTGCTCATATTTATAAATTTCGATTTTGAAAACAAAAAATGTTTAAAATATATTTATATTTCTGCAGCACTGACTTGCAGAAAAGTCTGCACTTATGGACGGTTATCTCAAGTACAAAAAAAAAATCCGATATTTCAAAATATTTTTTTTACATATTTAATATTTATTAGTTGAACCCGGTCTTAATTGCTGGCTCTAATAATATTTTCGTTTTGTATTTAATTTAAGATAAATTCAGATATTTTTGTTGCTTTGCAATTTCTTTTATATTTTATGCATTTATCTCATACCATTTGAAATAAATTTTTTTTTCTTTTTTTCTTTTTACTGTCAGAAATCTTTGATCTTTGACAATAAAAGTATCCTATATGTTTAACCACCTACATTGTACCTCCATACCAAATTTTATTTCAATAAAATACGACTTGTAGTTTTCGATTTCAGGAAGAATGACAGACAGGCATACAAACAAATAAAAATTCTAAAAATATTTATTTTGTTTAGCCATTTGTATACAAGATCGTTGACTTTTTTCACCACCATCAGAATTTCCAAAAAAAACTTTCATGTACAAAGATTGTTTTACAATCTCATTATTAGTATAGTTTATTTGAAGAGTGAACTCACACTATCCATATGACTTTGACTTTTATCTTCTTCTGATACTGGATCCTGTTCCTGCATTTGATGCTTCAGTCTTAAGGCTTCCAAACCTTCAATTGCATTTATGCCCGAGGGCATTGAAATTGAATTGCGCCGTAAACCACGCGACAGAGGTAACGGTGGAGTTTCTATGGCAGTAGATTCATCAGAGGCAGTTTTAGGAGAACTGTTACCAGAGTCTGTCGTATTATTTTCCGCAGGCAGATCGTTATGTATAACTATACTTAAACCATTATTGCGACTTAGTAGTAGATGTTCGTGAGAAATTTCACTTGCATATGAAATGTTGGCATTACTAGAAGTACTATCCTTAACTGACAGACCTGGTTCAGGCTCTTCACGTATAGGATTCATTTTAATTTGTTTTTATTTGTAAAAATTAATTTTTATTTTTAATTAATGTATGTAAATAAAACATTATCACTTGGTTTTGATTTTAAAACAACTTTAGATTTTATTTATTACAACACATGCTTTTTATTTTAAATAAATTTCACTATTTTTTTTTTTTTTGGTTTTTTTAAAAAACATTTTTTGTTTCTTATTTTTATACTGTAAATTTCGTTGTCTCTATTACGTTTAAAATTTTTTTAGCCGTTACTTTTTACGTTTGTAAGTCAAAGCACGTTCAATACCACTTAACAAAAGTAACAAACTAACGCGCATTATTAATGCCAAACCAACATTCAACCCACTAGCCCACAGCCTTCCAGCAATAACAACCAAAACATTTTATTATTACAATCGTATAATAATACCGTTGCATACTAAGTAAATCGAAAAACATCGTTTGAAATTACGATCATATCATCATCGTTTTGTTATGATTAAGCAGCGTTGTCAACTCGGTGATTTTATCACCGTTTTTGGTGATTTTTAACATTTTGGAAGCGAAAAAATTGCGAGTTAGTGCTTGGTGATTTTTTTTAAGTTTTTAGTGCTTTTATTTTTAATTCGGTGACACCAAATACTAAATTTGAAAATAATTTTTTTAATTGAAAACAATTTTTGTAAGGGTAAATATCTTTAATTACCCTTACGTATTTTGTATCTTAACAAAGCTAAAAAATATTTACTCATTGTAAAATGATATTATGTTGATAATACTTTCAGCT